>JAULAV010000087.1:0-388032 GCA_030789695.1 Scilla litardierei
TACAAACATCAGCACATGTATAATTATAATACACTCCATAATACATGCATTCATCGTATAGTCACACACATGTAACATATATATTCACAACATATCCTTCTACCTATAATTGGTATACTAACACATCTACTTATCCATACATAGTTAAGATATGTGATGATCGTGTATACCTCATGGTATACACGCACACAACATCCCGTAAAAGCAAGCAATACCAATCAAAATTATAATCCTACTACCATACGTATATCACATATACTCATGCGGTAAATACTTAACTACTTACGTCTAAGTACAATACGTATCTACGTACGAGCACATACTCACACGTACTAACATATAGGTCATATAAAAGGCCTACTCACTATAAACACACATATTATCATTACACCTAACATGAACACGACTTACTATTATATACATATACATATCAAGCATTCACAAGTATCTTCAAACTACATACACTACTAGTCTATACTCCAATACAATTTCCAATATATATACAGACATTCCTAAAGTGTTATAGCTTCCCACACATATATAACTAACATCATTCCTACACTCCACATATATATAACGAATAACACTGAATATACATATATAACACGAGAGACAACTATTAATATACTAAGGGTAGAACACTCATACAGGTCTACACACTCTACCTATATTCATGCACCACGACCACATCCCAAAACCAAAGGGCCCACTACTAAACTGGTGTGACATAAACAACGGCAAGCACTAGTGGGATGACTAAGCAAGAGGAAGGAAACCAAGATTAGATAGCGTAACGAAACAAGATCGAAAAGAATGGGTTCAGGTAGGGCGAGGATAAGGGGGTAAATTGATCAAGTGAAACTGGGATATAATTGTGGATGTTTAGGTGGGGAAGAAAGATGTAATATTACCCACATAAGTTACCGGAAATAGGACGTAAATGGTATAAGTTAAAACACTAAAAGTATAAAACGGTCATACTTGAAAAGTTGGAGTTCTCTTTGGCCTAGGAAAATATTTAGAAGTCTGTAAAATAAATTGTTGAATTAAACTTGTGTAGTTTATATATAGTAGAGGAGGAAATAGTGTTTTGAATTATCGAAATGTCATTATATGAAGAAATTAAGATAATTATGCGAGTGTGGAAGGCATAGGTTAGTAAATATGATAAGATAATAATTTTAAAGATTTCAGCGAAAAATTTCGAAATTCGAAGAATGTATGGAGTCTTGAATGCATGTTGAATGTTTTCAAATAACTTAAACCGGAATAGAAATTCAAAATAGATAACATTGAAAATATTCATCGAATGGTCAGAATAGTAATGGAGACGTTTCAACGATCGACGATGGTGTCATGTGGATTCACGTGATTCGAAAGGAAGGAAGTGAATCAAATAAAACGTAAATATGAAGGGAAATATTTTATTGAAACTGCTACGATGGAGTTCTACGGTCGATAACACGAAAGTGTAATGATCAGGAAAAATGATGGAAGCAATGTTCTAATTACCAGGTCGAATGAAGACCAAGAGAAACTTAACATTAAGACTCTCTAATGAACTAAACCGTAATAGAGATCTCTGGAAAGGGTCCTAAGGGAAACTAAAATTACGTTCTGCTGGGCCCGAAATCGATGAACCCAAGCGAATGACTAAAGAATTTCTAGAAGTCTAATATGGTCAGAGCTAGGCAAGAACCACTAAGGTAACTCCTAAGACGACTATATCAATTTCTAGCATGGAGTCTAGCTAACAATCAGGGACCTCTAACTAGTCAGCACAGACGTCTAACTAAGTCTTACTAAATTCCTGGTCTAATGGATTCCCTACTAAGCCGAGACAGATGTTCGGGCAACACGTCACCAGCCACCTAAGACATAGGAAGCGATAAAAATTAGACTTAAGGCTTATGATTTGGATGTTTTAATTTATTTAATGGACATTTTATTTTTATTATCATTGTTCCGATAGTTCGCAATTGCAGTGGACCTGCATGGGCCACTAATAAAACCTGTCACGACCCGCTTCCATAAAATGGAGGCGAGGCGTGAGAAGTCCGCTCAGACTTGGAGCTGTGAGGCTCCAGTCTGTAAAGCGTCTAGAATATCCACGTATAGGTTCTTGCAAGTGCATAGCAGAACAAAAATAATAATAAAAGAAGGAGACAGATAAAATAATTTCAATCTCAGAATGTCCATAATAAATTTCAACATCCCAGAAAAGCCACCAGGCTAAAAGAAAAGAGTCTAAAAGGCCCAAGCATGGCCGACAGAAATAATCAACGTACAGAAAGAAAGGTGCTACTCACCGACAACCTAACAACAGACTAAGCAAAAAGTAACGACGAAGGAAAACTCTACGACTGGTCGCCGGTGTCCTTGTACTCCACGTCAACGGTGGACCCAGGCTCAAAGTCAGCAAACGCCTCGTCCTCAGCAACGGACTCTGGCTCGGCAACTAACATGCGACACCCAAAGAGACGAGGGAGAATGTCAGCAAAGTCTACAAAGACTTTGTGCAAGGAAACTAAAAGGAAGGTAAAACAACCTAGCAGTTCTAAAAATATGCGATGACATGGCATTTTAAAGTATGGATGCAACAATTAAGTAGATGCAACAAGTTTGACATGGCAGCAAATTTAACAAGGCACAAGTACGTCATGGCATGGGTAGCAGAGCTACTAAACAATCACATGGATTTCACAAGTCAAGTAAACACGTCGTGCACAGAGATTACGCCTTTTGGCTAGAGTGGCTGTACGGGCCAACTCCTAAGATCAAGTGATCGCTTATCACTACTCCTCCACGTGTATCGGGCATTGGCTTTTGACCAACACATGTAGCCCGCTTCTGGATCATAAGCCAGGAAGTGTATTTGGCATATGGTTGTGCCTGCAACACAGGTGCCTAGCCTGAACAAGGAAGTACGTAGCGTGTGCTACGAATGCAACACTCAAACATGGATGACATGGCATGGCAAGTAGTAATTTAAATGCGTATAGATAAGGAATTTAAATGTGACAGGCAGAGCACAAGTAAAGAGCATGCAGTTATGAAAATTTAAACGTGACAGGTAGAAATGCATGAATGTCATGGCAGAGTGACAGATCTAGCTTCATTGTAAAGCTAGATCTTAAAATTGCGTCTAGGCGAGTATCATTTCGTCGCCTAGTCTCGTTTATGCTAAAAACGGGGAAATGGCCTAAGACATAGCCTAAAGCACAAATTGGCAAGTTTCACTTGCCTGCACAATCAAACTGGAGTCGCGATCAACCAGAGTCCAAACTACCTACGTGCTCAGATCGCAGTCCAGCCTACAACCCAATTTATTAATCTTGATTAATGAGTCACAAACAACAAAAATTACCAATTTTAGTTGATTAACAGGCAAGTGGTGATTCCTACGGGGAAGATCTTACCTCAACACGACGCGAGAGCTACTCTGACGTCGGGTAGTGACGTCAGGGGTTAGATCACTGTAACGCGTACGGTACAAGACGAACAATACTCTGTCGACACAACACATGCTCGAATCAGGTTCGTTACGACAGATGTGTATTCATCAATCCTGAATACGTCTAATGAATCCCGTTTTATTAGGTTTTCTATCCTGGGACTGAGTTACTCATCAATATAATGATCCAACATGCTAACTAAATCAATATACCGTTCACATCACAGTATTAAAGTCACTAATGTTGTTAATCAGCTGGTGTGTTTCAAGATTACTCGTTAATGATAATACTATTATTACTATTACAGCCTAACATCATCCATCCAACTTAGTGATATGTTATTATTAACCTTATGAAAACTAGTTTCAATTCATCTTTTAGCATGCCATCTACAGATTAATAAGTCCAATAGCTGATCGTTATTATTGTCCAACAACTAAGCAAACTGAAATAAAAGTTGCAGCGAACAAAACTAACCGATGTAGAAGAGGAGTTCTCCTACGAAGCTATCAGTGATCGTCGCGTGGACATCGGTTGAGGGGAGGATGAACGGCGCTAGAGGAAGCCGTTAAATGCGTCGCAGAGAGGCCTAGAGGTCGACGGAGATCAGCACGACACGGGGAGGCCGCTAGGTGCGCGTGTGAGGGCGCGGCTGCGCTGTCGCGCCTAGGCGACGCTCTGCACATCTGGCCGCGTTCCGGCGGAGCTCGGCGGCGGCTACCAGCGGTGACAAGCTGCTGGGCACGGGGACAGGTCTGCGCGGGCTGGAGGCATCGAGGGTTGCGACGGTTGCTGCGGGAGGCGGAGGAGATCGCAGGGGGGCTGCCGGCGCTGTCTGCAGGCGGAGCGCGGGCTCGGTGGTCGCTGGGCGTCGCTAGGCGGTTACAGACGCCGGAGGGTGGTCGATGGGAGGCGGAGCGCGGCAACAAGATCGTCGGAGGGTAGTTGGGTCACCGGCGGGATGAGCCAGGGTCGGAGAGAGGGGGTTTAGGCCGAAGAAGGTGAACGGCGCATGAAGTCTCGCGATGAAAAGAAATAGGGTGGCAGCTCTCGTGTGTGATGCTGGGAGAAGAAAAAAACTCTAGGTTTTAAAAACTAGGTTCCCTAGGGTATTATTAGCTAGGGTTATAAGAGGGGAAAAAGCCCACGTGAGGCTACATGGGCCTTAGGGTTATATTTATAAGCAGGGTAGTAGCAGAATGTGAGAAACACAAAAAAAACCTAAGCTAATATTATATAGGGAATGAGGAGTGGGGGTTGTCAGCACGTGGAGTTAGGCTAGGGGTTGAACTCACAGCATGAGGGTATAGCCTAAGGTGTAGGTTTCTAAAAGTTTTGTTATTCTATCTTTTTTAATTATTATTATAGAAGCTGATTGTGTGCGTGCACAATTTGGGTTCGGCCAAATTTAAAAATGAGGCTGGGTCAATAAAGTTGGATGTATATTATTATTAATAAAATTATTAGGGGTTTGAAGCCGAATGTACTTAGGGTTAATCCAATATATATAAACTGGGGAAAAAGTGAAAGTGGGGACAAACGGGGCTCGAAAATTGTAAAATAAATACTGGAGTGACCGTACCGTCGAGAGAAACAAAACTAAGAAGACGGATCACAATTACGACGACGAGAAACGAAACTAAAAAATAGAATGGCCTCATGACAAAAGTGAAAATCGTGACGTCTCATCAAACAAGGGCAAAACGTGGGAGAACGACCCGTGAAATTACGTTCCAAAAATAATTCCATAATTTAATATTCTTCGAGAGGGTCACAACGGCATATCACACCAAAGGGTTTGGATACAAACAAGGTCTAAAATAAATACGTGCACGAGCAAGACTACGTGCACGAAAAGCGTACAAAGGATACGGGGTCCAAAAGCGACAGTAATCCCAAGTTGGGCACACATCGGGGGGTCGGCTTGCTAAGGATGCAACCAAGGTGCTACGGCCCTATCGACTCAACGACACGACTCACACACAAAGCAATAAAACCAATCAGGTACCTAAAATTGCTATACGCACAGCCGTATTACGAATAGTGAGTACAGGCCGTAACATTCACAGTCCTTCGTGGCGGTCCATGGTCGCTCTGCTGGGGAAGTTGACCCTGCCTTGGTTTGGGACCGACTTGCTGGGGGTTGTCCCCAGCCTTATGGTCGGTTTAGGACCATCCTGCTGGGGGAGTTGCCCACATCCCTATGGTTGGATCAGGGCCAGCTTGTTGGGGGAGTTGCCCCAGCTTTATGGTCGGTTTAGGATCGACCTGCTGGGGGCGTTGCCCCAGCCTTATGGTCAGTTTAGGACCGACCTGCTGGAGGCATTGCCCCGAGCCTTATGGTCTGTTTCGGGCCGACCTGCTGGGGGAGTTACCACTGTCCTGACGGTCGATGCGATGTCGATCTACTGGGGAGTTGCCCTCAGCCTGATGGTCGACGGGTCGGTCGACGGGCTGGGGGAGGTACCCCCAGACTTATGGCCGAACGAATGATCGGCCTGCTGGGGGAGTTGCCCCCAGCCTTATGGTCGATGCGATGTCGATCTACTAGGGGAGTTGCCTCCAGCTTGATGGTTGACGGGTCGATCGGCGGGCTGGGGAGGTACCCCCAGACTTATGGCCGAACGAATAATCGACCTGCTGGGGGAGTTGTCCAAGCCTTATGGTCGATGCGATGTCGATCTGTTGGGGGAGTTGCCCCTAGCCTGACAGTCGACGGGTCGGTGGGCTGGCTGGGGGAGCTACCCCCAAACTTACGACTGAATGAATGATCGGCCTGTTGAGGGAGTTGCCCCCAGCCTTACGGTCGATGGGTCGGTCGGCTGGCTGGGGGAGCTACCCTTAGACTTACGGTCGAACGAATGATCGACCTGCTGGGAGAGTTGTCCCAGCCTTATAGTCGATGCAATGTCGATCTGATGGGGGAGTTGCCCCCAGCCTGACGGTTCGGATGGCTGGGGTAGCTACCCCCAGACTTGCGGCCGAACGAATGATCTGCCTGCTGGGGGAGTTACCCCCAGCCTTATGGTCGATGCGATGTCGATCTGTTGGAGGAGTTTCCCAGCCTGATGGTCGATGGGTTGGTCGGCTTGTTGGGGGAGCTACCCCCAGACTTACAGCTAACCGAATGATCGGTCTGCTGGAGGAGTTGTCTCTTGCCTTATGGTCGATTCAATGATCAGCCCGCTGGGAGAGTCGCCCCCAACCTTACAGCCGATTTGAATGATCGGCCTGCTGCATGAGTTGCTCCCAGCCTTACGGCCGAACGGATGATCGACCTGCTGGGGGAGTTGCCCCCAGCCTTATGGCCGGTTGAATGATTAGCCTGCTAGGGGAGTTGCTCCCAGCCTTACGGCCGACTCAGGAGGTTTGACATAGTGAAGTGTTGAGTCAGATCTCGAGAGACATATAGTTGTTGGCATGAACTCGCACTTCATTCTTGAAAATAAAAACTGGAAATACATTCGAAAAGAAATACAGAAAGAAGGGAAGATAATGGTGGGTGTGCAAATCTTGCCTGGGGGGAGGAGTCACGGTTGATTTGGCCCGCCTCCTCACTTGGTTATGCGTAGGGGGCTGGACGATGTTCACCCTCTTCCCCTTGTCCATTTGCTTGGATGTGCCCTCTCTGGGGTCGCCTTTGAGGCATCGACAAAATTCTTCAGGTGTCCCCGACTGATCAGTTGGTCGATGTCCTTCTTTAGGTGCCAGCAATCATCGGTGTCGGGCCATTGTCCTTGTGATACCTACAATAATTTTCCTCGTCCCTTCGGCCGCCCTTCATCTTAGGGGACGACTTGTTGATGTGGCACTCCTTTTGAGCCTGTGTTAGGACGGCGTCCTGGGTCGCATTCAGCTTGGTGGGTGGCGCTTCCCCTCTGCGTTGCTTCACACTTGGCTTTTTCTCCTGCCTGTGATCCTCCGGCTCGCGACGTCGCCTTCATTGCGCTTGAAGTTTCGCTTGGTTCCCGCCAGGGGACCCCCTTCTTTCGCAGCTAGGGTCTCTTCGGTCAATATGAACCGTTCCGCCCGAGCTATGACCTCAGCAAGGTTATTCGGGGGGGGGGGGGGGGGGGGGTCATTGTGTAGATTCTTCTTTAGGCCCCTATGTCGGAGCCCCTTCTTTAGGGCCGCTGTCATGACTAATTCGGGGCAGCTCTCGACGTTCAACTTCTGGGCGTTGTAGCGCTTCATGTAGGCCCTTAGAATCTCGCCCGGCCTCTGTATCACATTGAACAGTAAGTCTGAGCCTGGCTTCCTCTGTCGTTCGTCCATAAACTGTTGGCAGAACATCTGGGACAGGTCCTGGAAGTTGTTGATGGACTGATCAGGGAGGTTGTTGTACCAGTCCTGGGCGGACTTCTTGAGGGTGGTGTAGAAGCCGCGACAGAGCAGAGTTTCGTCAGCCCACTAGAACCTCATGATCCCTTTGTAGTTCAGAACACGTTCCTCGGGGTCCCTCAAGCCATCGTATTTCTCCAGTGCTGGCACTTTGGACTTGGAGGGCACCCGTGCTTTGGTGATGCTTCTTGCTAACAGGCAGTGGTCGATTGCCATAGGCCCAGGTTAGCCTGGTCGGTTGGTGCCTTCCCCTGGTGCCCGGGTTGTCTGTGCAGGTCGGTGGAGACGTGGGGAGGATTCCCTCGGTGGCCATCCCAGCGGGGGATCGATGTAGGTTGTCGAGTGCGCTCTATACGGCGGCGTTCCTCGTGGCTTCTCGGCCTCTTTCGGTATAGGCTCCTGCTTCGTCCCCGGCGCCCTTCGGTGGTCATGCGGCTGGACGACTGACGCCCGTCCGAGCGGGACCGTTTGGATGAAGCCACCTTCGATTCGCCCCCGGTCCACCTGGTTCTCCCCTCCCCTTGTTTGAAGAGAAGTGGGGGTCGGTGAACGCTCCCGGTTCTAGCTTCCACCCTCGCGGTCCGCGACTACGGTTGAGCGTAGTGGGTGGCACTGCCCCGAGTGGTCAGTGAACCTTGCCTGGTTCCCCCTAAAGGGGTGTTGCAGGCCCGCGAGTTTCTGGATGGCTGCTGCTAGAGCCTGGAAGTTGACGTTCATCTCCTGAGCGAGATGGTCGAGTAGTTTGCGGGTTACAGAGCACGAGCCGTCGTTTCCCTCTGTAGAATGGCTGTGTCTGGCTCCGTTGGGGACGTAGCCACCATTCTCGGGGATGGTTGGCAGGCGTATGTATCTGTTTTCGAGCTGCTCCATGTTGCTTGTAATGGATGACGTGGGCGACGATTTCTTTCCCACAGATGACGCCAGATGTTTCGGGGTATTTTCTCACCACAGTTTGGTAGTCTGGAGGGTCAGAGGTCGACGTGGTCGCATGAGACACGTGCGGCCTCCAAGATCGGATAGTGATGCATTCACTTGGTCGAGAATTCGCGGATCCGTGCATCGGTATCCTGAAGGGTAACTTCGGGGGAATGACGGCCTCCTCAAGTGGAAAGGTGAACAAGCTCAGGATCAAGATCGCTCAGCTCTTGTGGATGAAGCGTCGAAGGGTAGCTTCGGTGAGGTGAAGTCTCCTTATCCTACACAGACGAGAAAGCTCGTCAGGGGGGTCGGACCTTGGTTCCGACCAAGTCCCCTCCGATGCCTAAGTCAGATCTGATCTGAAGGATGATGCTCAGTGGGATCAGGTACGGTTCACGGAGAGACCAGTATACCAATCCTCAGGCCGAGCTGTGGAGGAGAAATCTAAGGTGGAAGACGAGGTCATAGGAGAAAGAATACATGAGTATAGAGTATTCAGAATTCGATCCCTTGGTGCATAGTTCTTCAGGTTTCTTAAAGGAGTCTTTCCGGCCACATCCCCTTGACGTCCCTCCATCTCGACCCAAGTACCCGCCGCTTTGACCGTCCCTTGATGGGTCATGAAGGTGTGTGTAATGGGGCTCTTGAATGGTGATGAAGGTGAGCACAATTTGGGGGAGCGATTACCTCAACCTACAAGGGTCAACGGTTCCCTTCGCGTCAATCCGGGGCCAGCAAGACTCGAGGCGTTTGCAGTGCTTTTAGGCCAGGGCCTAATTCCGTCCAGGCACATGGACTCGGATCATGGGCTTGGCCCGTTCTGTCTTGGCCCGTTTTGGGAGGGTTGTATCATATCAAAAAAGTCAATATGAATATAAATGAACAAATTTCAAGTGAGCTTATCTTATTTAAGGTATGTTAGTATTTGATTTGTCTATAGGGAACTTCTTCGCGCAACTATCATTTTACTCACGCTCACAACTACTTATCTACAAGTTTGCCATTCAAAATTTACACCACTTTTAACCTCGTCAACCTCCCCCCCACCTCCCCCCGTCGCTAGGTTTTTAGGGTTTGGAATGGGGTGTCTGTAGGGAAGGGGTGGCGAAGGGGGAGGGGAGGATATGGATTGTCGGTGTAGGGGGGCGGCAGAGGGGGATGGGCAAGGGTTGCCGGTGGATGGGGTGGCAGAGGGGAAAGGGTCGGTGGAGAGGGAGGGGCTGTGAAAGATGAAGAGGGATGACAGAGGGAGGCGATGGAGGGGGATGGGTTATCGGAAAGAGGGGCGGTGGAGGGGGACAACAGAGGGGAATGGGTTGTCGGATGATGGGGCGACCGAAGGGGATGGTTGTCGGATGGAGTGGGGCTTGGGATTGCGGCAGAGGGGTTGTCATAGGAAGAAGCGGAGAGGGGAATTGTCGTAGAATAAAGGTCAGCGAGGGTTTGTCATATTAAGAAGGTCAGCAGAGGGGGCAGCAGAGGGGAATGGGTTGTCATAAGAAGAAGGTGGGCGTATAATGGAGATTGGTTGTCGTAGGAATAAGGTCGGCTGATGGGGGCGGTAGATGAGGTTAGGCTGGGGATTATGGGGGGGGCGACAGAGGGGCCTAGGCGACGAGTCAGCCGTTTAACTCATTGATCAGCCTGGACTTTACTCCGAAACGATGTCGTCTAACCGCAAGTGCACGGTATAGTGGCAAGCGGGTATCGAACATGGGGAAGCGGTGATATACTACCTAGCTACTCCTAGGTTGAGTTAGACTTGCGGGTTTATTGGTGGATATGATTGTGGAGTGTCGTAATGGTGATGGATGCGAAAGTCGTGTCACTCGATGTCGTAAACAAACGACTCCACACAAAGAAGGAAAGAAAATAGAAAAGACTAGGGCGTTAGGACTCACCACTAGGACCGTCGGAGGTCGATGCTAGGTTAGGAATTCTACGTTGCATTGGTTTCATGGGGGGTTGTAGCATCTAGGAAGTGAATTCATGCGTCTGGGCATCATGAATTGAACGTATCGCATTAACCCCGCTCTTGCGATAGACGCATACGATACGTGCATTAAGGATCTACAATAATCTCACCACTCTCGTGGGTCGGACGCTCTCAACTCGTACCACTCTCGTGGGTTAGAGCTTCGAGGTATTTTGGTTGCTCTTATTGACACAATGGCGGTAGCCGTCAATTAGTGATATAGTTCATTGGTGGATCCCATCAAGACATGAGCCGGGCATGGTCACGAGCCTTGATTGAATCCACTAACTCCCTAATTAAATCCGTTGGATACTCCTTAAGCTAATCGATTACACCGACCGTGGGCACAATCTCAGTACAAGTTCTCCTAGGGATTTTGCTAGATCAACCAAAATACAACCCCTTTTATATCCAGCGCATCATAAAAATCCCATCTTTGTATCTAAATCCTAAAATCCTAGGGCTAATCCATTAGCCCTAGAAAAGATTATTCAAGCATAGCTAACATTATGAAAACAATAGAGATCATTGCTAGCATCATAGAAAAACAATAAGAAGAACTAAAATAAAATTAAAGAGATAAAATACTTAGCTTGATACAAGAGAAGGAGCCTATGGCGTAGCCTAACTCCCAAAAGATCGTCTCCAAAACTTCTTAAAACTCTCTAAAAACTCTCCCAAAAGTCCCATCTAATGACAGCTACAATCATATATATAGTCCCCTCAAAACCCTAGCAAAAATCCCAAGAAACCCTCCGAAATTCGTGCCCAAAGCCAAATCCAGACGCAACTTAAGTTCTGGGCCCCAGCTGACTCGGGTCGAGAGCCCCCTACTCAGTCGAGTCAAAAGTAGGGCAGAAATCCTTCCAAATAACATTGCTCTGTCTGCTCAGACCGAGTAGGGTCCTGCTCGGTCGAGTAGGTGGTCGAGTTCAGATTTCAGCATTATAGCGTCAACTTGCAGAAATTCCCCGGAGCCATCCGACTTCCGATTGACGCGTTCTTGGTGGCGTTGGAACCTTCTTGAAGTCTATTATCTTGGAAAAATATCAGAAAAATACAAAAAAAATCTCAGGTGATAGAAGATTTGATAAGAGTGCACGGCTGTCTGAAAATCTGGGCGTTCGCCTTACTCGACCGAGTAACCTTCGTGCTCGGTCGAGTAGCCCGCCTGCTCAATCAAGTCGTTAGTGGATCTGAGCTTCTCCTCAAATTGTCATTCTATCTGCTCGTGTCGAGTAGGTTCTTCTCGGTCGAGTCGTCAGGAAGCCTGGATTCTTCGTCCAAAACCTCGCTCTGCCTGCTCGGGTCGAGTAGACACCTACTCGGTCGAGTCTGCCTGCTCGGGTCGAGTAGACACCTACTCGGTCGAGTCTGCCTGCTCCGGTCGAGTAGACACCTACTCGGTCGAGTCGGATATAAGCTCGAAGTTGGGTTGACTCGGTCGAGTCGCCTCTCTGCTTGGTCGAGTGGCTCGTCCATATCTCCCATGTATCAGCTCGACCGAGCAACAGAATGCTGCTTGGGTCGAGTTGCCTGGGAAAGTGGCCTAGTTGCTTCTTGGCTTCTTCTTTCTCTTTCTCTTCCTCCTTTCTTCCTCTAGTCTTCTTCTTTAGTACCTTCAACCAGGGTAAGGAAGGGTGTCGATTGTATGTAGCCCTCGCTGTTGTGGCGAGAATGGAAAGTACCATGGTTTTCTTTGATTTTTTGCATACCTCATGAAGAAGACTCCGGTCTCCTTTTATCAGATGGATGGGAGGGGCCCATCTGCCACATCAAATAACCCCTAATTCTCATCGACCACCTACATCTCCATCGCCGATGTGATGTAGGGATCTCGACCGCTTGCTATAAATGCAATGCTTTGACAAGCCATTACCCCAGGGTGCCTGCCGTCGGCTTGTCTTCCTATAGGACCATTTGTCTGAAGTTCCCACAAGTAGGCATTCAATGCTTGGTATTAAACACTAACATGGGCAAGAAGGGGACATGGCATATCTCTCTGTAACCACATCGATGCTGACGTGCCGGTTGTTTGGACCATGTGGTTGAGGGAGCCGACCTTGAGGAGATCGTCTTTGTCCAATCGCGTGAGGGTCGAGCCGGTCAGGCTTCCCGAGTCGAGACTAGTTTTGTACATATAACGCCCCATTCCCCAGGATATCCGGGAAGTACGAATCCGTCCCAGGTGATCCCAGAGCAGCAAGTGTTACGAAGGAAAATACAAATAAAACCAGCAGGCCACTACGCACGTGCTGGGAAGTACATGTACTGCTCCAATAATACAACACCAGAGAATAACACTAAAAAACAATATACAACAAGAATAACACATTCATATAAATGGGATATCAATTACAACATTAGTACAAATATTTAACCCCCTCGCAAATGTACAATAATATCTCACTAGTACAACATTAATGAAGTTATAAAGGACTGAAGTTAACACATAACATGAAGGAAATTATAAAGGATGTTATGACATACAATATAACATTAAGGAAGAGGTGTGGAGGATGTTATGGAAGATGTTATAATGTAACGCCCCGCTGCCCATGATACCTGGGAAGTAAGAATCCGTCCCAGGTGATCCCAGAGCAGCAAATGTTACGAAGAGAAATACAAATAAAACCAGCAGGCCAATGCGCACATGCTGGAAAGTACATGTACTGTTCTAATAATTCAACACCAGAGAATAACAACATATAAGACAAACTACAAGAAGGAACAACCCATTCATATATATAAGGAATATAAATTACAACATTAATATACAACCCTCATGTACAACACCTCACCATCACTATATAGCATTTATTAATGCATGATGTAAACTATCATGTTGACATGTTATTCAACAATGTAAAGCAAGCTACAATGAGTGGCATGTCATGGCATATTATGAATGAAACATGGAGATGAAAATAAGGCAATTATATGCAAGGACAACTACAAAAGTGACATATTGAATTTAAGGCATAAAGGCATACATGATCATAAAAGGAAAGAGGCTACAACAAGTTCATGCATTATATTAGATTATTACAACTTGCATTAAGCATGGTTGTCGGCATGGCTAGTAATGTCATACATATGTGGAGTATGTGGTCATCATGGCATGGCTTTATTTTGGGTCTTTCTTTTCATTTCACATCTCTCAAAGAAGGGTCATGCACCATGTGCCATGTCCATCATCATAACCACATTATTTCAACATAACAACTAACCACATAAATTCATGCCATAGGTGCCTCCATATTCCAAGTATGCATGGCACTAGAATCCCTCCCATGTTTACATAATTCAAGAGCCAATGTCCACAATTTACATCTTTGTAACATTCACCATTTTCCACCTTTTCTCATATCAACACATATAATTTTACAACCACATCTTTTGGCCCATCGCCAAATTTTGCAAAGGGTATTTCTCACATTTCATACTTGATTGCATATAGGCATTTCCACAAACACATGGATGTTATAAGACATGGTTGATTCATACTTCTCGGGTATCCTGGGGAGCGGGACATTACAGTACATATCTGTTGTGCATGACGACGATGCACAGAATAGTGGAATACACAGGATCGTCGTTGACCAAGGACAATGACAAGCAACACAAACAAAGGAGAAGCACTAAGAAAGATCACAACTTTAGACCGTCGGCCTGCCAAAGGAACACCAATGAGCTTTATTACAAAAGGAAGGAAATAATACAAATCTTCTCTTCACAAACGAAGAAGAAGCACACAAGTTTCTCTCCAAAAGCTCTCCATAATATCTCTCAAAGTTGGCTCTCACACATGGCGGCTCAAGAATTCTCCCACATGTTCCAAATTGAAACCCTCCTCTAAAACTACCTATATATACCCCCGATGTACATTAGGTGCCATCATTGAGGATGAGTCCCCAAAAGATACGAATCCCGACTTCAATGGAATTCATATCACATTACAGCTCTATGCATTTAATGCACCGAACCCTAATAGGTGTGCAATGCACCCTACTGGCCCCGTCACATCCAAGTGGGCCGGCATCGCACAAACGAGCTTCATCCTACAAACCGAGCGATCCAAAGTGTTGCCCCAAGCTGTTCGACCCAATGGGTAGGTCGAACCATAGAGCTGTCAATCCATCTGAGCCCACAGCCGAGAGTCCAATACACTGCTGAAGTCTCATAGCTCGACATTCGACCTATCTGACTCAACATAGCATAATATTTGTCGTACATCGAAAAACTGCAAAAATATGAGTCAGATGGGTCGTATCCGAGCGTAAACGAGCTATCTCGGCACAAGATAACTCAACTGAATAACCAATGTCTCGTCAGCATTGAAATCGAGTCAACTTCCACAAATCTCCACCTTGGCGGGATTTAGGCATCCGTCACACGAATGAACGTCCACGCTTCGCCTTGGTCTAGCATCACATGGAGTTCCCGTTATTTTGCTCCGAATAGCATTCTGCCCCTCTAGGCTACAACTGGCTCCACCGAGTCCTATGCCCCCTCCTGGGGCCGAGTCATCTCAGAACCACATTGAGCACGTCCAAATAGTGCTTAAACTTGACTCCCAATACAACCTTCTTCAACATGTCTGCCAGGTTGTCCTTTGTTCCGATCTTCAGCAAGTTAATGCCGTCGTCGTCTTCTCCCACATAGTCACGTACAATGTAATGGCATGAATTCATCGTGCATGTATTTCTGTATTCGAATGAGTTCAAATATAATGAAATTATTTTTTTAGATTTTTTCGTAGATCAAAATCTAAAACGGACACTATTTTCATGATCCTTGCGACGATACGATCTAGTGGTATTTTTTTCGTAAATTTTCGGATACGTTTAGTTTCAGGGGCAAAATCGTATTTTTCTTATATTTAATTATTTTACTAATTACGTTTTAATTTTTTTCTAACCTTAATTAATTATACCTAACCACCCCACGTTGGTAGCCCACAGGGGAAAATCGTTTTTCTCCCGCTAGTCAACAACTACTAACCATGCATTTAATAATTTTATTAATTACAACACTATTAACTAAATTATTATATTATTGTTAAGAGATATTAAGAGAAGAGTAACCATGGCCAATAGCCATGGTTCTTTATTTATAAACTTCATAGGGTATTCCAAGAGACATGGAGGATACCAAAGTTCTCCACCACATAAAGAGTGGTGGAGTGATGGGGGGATAAGTGGTGGGGAGGCCAAAAGCCTCCCCCACTCACAACACTCCCCCTTCCATCCATTACTTTGGTCTTAGCGTATAAGGCTAAATTGGTGGATACTTCTGGATCCTGAGTAATCGTGTTTGCCTCGTTAAAACCTTAGCCGTGGAAAACCCAGTGGGAAAAACCAAGAGCTTAAAGGAAAAGAGTGCAACACACAAGTTACTCCCCCTCATCCGTACAAGCTTCAGGCTTGTAGGTTTTTCAACTGTCTCATACCGATTCCTTTTACAAGTTTTAAAAAAATACATTTCGGTAAAGATTTGGTAAAAAGATCAGCTAAGTTGTTGCAGGACTGGATCTGCTGAACTTCAATCTGCTTGTCCTCTTTTAGCTCGTGTGTCCAGAAAAACTTGGGAGATATGTGCTTCGTCCTGTCGTCCTTGATGTAGCCCTTTTGAAGTTGAGCAACGCACGCAGCGTTGTCTTCAAACATGATAGTAGGCTCCAAATCACCAGTCTTCAGGCTAGTGGATTGAAGAATGTGGTGGACGACGGATCGTAGCCAATAACAATCTCTGCTTGCTTCATGGATCGCAATGAGCTCTGAATGGTTGGATGAAGTAGATGTTGTGATTTGCTTTACCGATCTCCAGGAGATAGTAGTACCTCCGTAGGCAAACACAAAACCTGTCTGTGATTTTGCCGTGTGCAGATCTGAAAGATAAGCTGCATCGGTATAACAAATAATTGGGGGAGGCACCTCTTTGGTAGTAAAGTCCCAGATCTATTGAACCCTGGAGGTATAGCAGAATATGCTTTACTGCGTTCCAGTGGTGCTTTGTAGGCACTGCACTGTGTCTGGCTAGGAGATTAACTGTAAACGCTATATCGGGACGCGTACAATTAGCCAGATATAGAAGTGCTCCAATGGCACTGAGGTAGGGTACTTCAGGACCCAGTATCTCCTCCCCCTCTTCCAGAGGCCGGAAGGATCCTTATGTACATCTAGTGATCTTACGACCATATGAGTACCTAAAGGATGACATTTATCCATATGAAACTTACGTAGAAGTTTCTTTGTATAATTTGATTGGTGTAATAGGATTCCACATCGTAGGAGTTCAATCTGTAAGCCAAGACAATACTTTATTTTGCCTAGGTCTTTCATTTCAAAAGTATGTTTTAGGCTTTCAGATATCTCATTGATCTCTGCAGGAGATCCTATGAGATTTAAGTCATCAACATATACTGCTATGATGACGAATCCTGTTCCCGTTCTTTTGATAAAGATACACGTGCAAACTTCATTATTTGTGAATCCTTGCTGTGCAAGAAAATCACTAAGTCAACATAACCCCTCCGGGGGCCGGCGACGACAGAGCCCCCCCTTCCGGGGGCGGGCGGCGATCTGACAGAGGGGGGAGCTAATGGGTCACGGGAATTTTTTTATTTCTTTATTTTTTAAGATAATCCAATTGCATTAGATTTAAACATGCCTCTAGATTAAGCATTGTAAAATCATAGCTAAAAAAATTTTGTTTGTAACTATCTACGGGATCGATAGATATTACCTCTAGATTAAAAATCTAGGGTCGATCGTAAAAATATAAGATCCGTAGAAAGCAAAATCCATGCTCCTAATATGCCAAAGAGGATCACCGTAATGGATCGCCGCAAAGGTACGCCGCAACAATAGATTCCTTCGCGCGTTTAGGGGTTTGATTTTGAGAGGAGACAGGATGAACAACTCAAAAAGGATAAGAGCGTAGGTGCTGATAACGTGTTAAGAGATATTAAGAGAAGAGTAACCATGGCCAATAGCCATGGTTCTTTATTTATAAACTTCATAGGGTATTCCAAGAGACATGGAGAATACCAAAGGTCTCCACCACATAAAGAGTGGTGGAGTAATGAGGGGATAAGTAGTGGGGAGGCCAAAATCCTCCCCCACTCACAACAATTATTATTAACACTAATATTTTCCCTATATAATCCCTCATCCCCCTCTCTCAGTTTCCCACACAAACCTGAGAACCCATGGCCACGACCACCCACCCCCTCGTCTTCTCCTCCTATTTGCCATCACCCTGAGCTCCACCCCTCTCCTCCATCACCTCTGCAAGATCCCCTCCTCCCTTGGCCACGACCACCACCTCGGCTTCCTCTCTCACCTTCAGCGGTGGGCTCATGCCCTCGCCATCGCCTCAACCCAAGCTCCTCTCTCTCCCCATCTCCTCCAAGCCCACAGCAACACCCACACCACGATAGCTCCCCAACTCCTTCAGCTCAAAGGCAACAACACCAACACTCCACAAACCCAAAACATTGGCAGAGCCCCACACTTTCACCCATTTCCCTCCCCTTCCGACGAGCTTCCCCAACGAAGCTGCAAGCATCATCCACATCCGCAACATCCACTCCCATAGCCCCAACAAGTTTCTATGCAAATGCAACATCAACCTTAGCCACAACTCCCTCAAATGCAAGCACAACAGCAACAAATACGTCCCCATGCCCACCATAGACTCATGTGCCACCCCATGGACATCATGCGAGGCAAACATATCGACAACAACAACCTCGCGCCTCTGAAGAACACCACCAACCCCCGACGAGCCCGTCGTTTACCGAATGAAGACGCCCAAGCCTTGTTGAAAGCTCTGCGATAACCCCTCCTCACGACCGTGACAACCCCTCCCACGTTACTCTCCCTCTCTCATCTGACGAAGCCGCCGACAGCCCAATTAAGGGGGGCCTCTCCGACACCACCGCATCCTTGCCGCCCTGACGAGCCCTCCATCATTGCAGAGCCTCAACATCAGTGCCTCGATGTCGATGAACGGAGCCCCCTACTCCGTGAGCCCTCATTCCAATGAGCTTCAAGCACAACACCATCTCTTCCCCTTGGCTCGGCCTCAACCACGACTCCCCCGCCCATTGCAGAGCAAGCTGAAGCCCAAGCAATGACCTTCGAGCCGCCGGGACGAGGAAGCTTCGTCGAAACACAACCGAGCCCCCTTGTCCTCCACGCCACCATGTGTATCGCTCGCCGGATCTATCGCCAGCCCACCGGTGCAACCGCGCCTCTCCTTCGAAGGGTCGTCCCCCATGTCGTTGCCCATTCCCCTCCCGCAATAGCTACAACGCGCGCGTAGCAGCAGCAGCAAAAAGAAAATAAGAGAAGAAGAGATGGGTAAGACAGAGAAACTAAAGAGAGAAACTAGAAAAAAATAGAAAAAGTAGAAAAAAATTGATAAATGAAAATGTAGGGCCTAAAAAGAAAATCTAAAAATACCAAAGTATTCTACGCGTTGTCGTGAACGCGTAAGCACTAGTTTCGTCCCAATCGAATACTTAATTTTCAAGTTATGATTTTTCAAAGTTTATGATATTTATTTCTGATTTGGTAAAAACACATATAATTTTCATACTACACGCAACCTTCTTAATATAAAAATACTATAGTGTTCTACTCGAAAATAATTTTTTTTACATATCATATGTTATATTTCGACGTGTACATTTCTTTAAATAAATCGTCGAACGTAAAATAGTTAATTTTGAAGTTTAAAAATTAGTTTTTAATTTATGTTAAATGTAGAAAATTGATTTTTAGTGTTTAAAAATTATTTAAAAATACCTATGAGATTTAGAAAATTACTTTCTTCCTAGATAAAATTATATCCTTCACTTCTAGCATTTCTAAAAATTATTCATACTTATTTTGACCTATTTCAAGCTGTTATAAAAATAAAAAACGTTAAGAAAAATAGTTAGAAAATAGAATAACCTTTAAATACTTATATTTCATGTTTGCAGGAACCAGTTCTGGCATATGAGCATCCTTGGTATCCATATCTCCAGCCTCGTCTTCCTACGATGATCTTGAAACCCGTAAGTCACTCTAATTCTAGATTTAAAAGTTTGAACAAGTGTACTAGTATGAACTTAGGATATCACATATAGCCTCAAAACGACTATTGACTTGAACATACAACATAACCATCGTAGAGACCTAATTAAATATAGAACTACTCAACTGCTTATTAATTAATATACCATAACCCATAACTATATCGATGGCGTAAAATTTGATAATCGACGTTCTTAAAATTGATCCTCGAGCAGGTATCTAGGATTGTTTGGTATCAAGTCTGGATCACCTTAGTAGGGCTTGCACTATCTGTGTATAGTGGTTCTCTTGGCCAAACCTGACTGGCCATGTTCGCCTGGATCAAACTAGAATTTCAATTATCATCAAATGCAAACATCGATTATATATATACCTTGAATTCATCCTTTTTGCAACGTGGATTTCTGTACCAGAAATCTTTGCATGAAATATGTCCCTCTTATTGCATGATTGCTCACGTTTAAAAAGTCACATCACCTGATACATTTCATCTATTACTCAATGCATGCTATTAAAATATTATGCAGTGTTACCATGTGAAAGATTGAACGGAATAACGTATTAGAACATCATGATTCAATGGCTTACCATATTAGAATCTCAAGCTAAAATCTCATGTTGGAATTTCATGTTGGAATATAATGTTGGAATCTCTTGTCAAGATCTCACGTTGGAACATCATGTTGAAAAATGTATAATTAGAACACTTGAAACTTCACTCGGTTTTGGGGCAACTCATAGTCGAAAGAGTGTGTTAGTGACTGTAGTTCATCTTCCTGTCCCGCTGTCTATGTTTTGGCATCCCGTTCTACTGCCTGTGTTTTGGCATACATGTCTAGCTGCATGTGTTTCGGCATCATTTGGGTAAGCACACACATGTAAGAGATGAACTCAATGATTACATATCATACTCTCCTACTTGAGTCATGTAATTTCTAGTCTAGATACTACTTGCACGACTTTACTACTGCTTGTCATCGTTTGCACGTCTTTTTGTGGTTGTTACACTTGACTGCATGTCTTACTATTGTTGTCTTTGCATGCTGGTTAAATGTTGTAACTGCCATGTCACATATACATTGTCACAGTTGCTGCTCTTGTACGTTACTTATCACACTTACATGCATGTCTACTTTTACTTTTGTTACGGCCTTAAGGCCTGCCCATATAATAAAGGCCCATATATTTGAAGCCCAAGCGAACAACCCTCTGACCATCCCGAATGAAAATAGGCCCGAACGAAAGATTGCCCAGACACAGGAAAGCTTGCCTTGCTTAACGGTGACTGGTCCAAAAAGATGCACTGATAATCCCAAGTATAGGACGCCGGTCACGTAGTAAACCTGGTAAGACCAGGATCGTATTCCTCCGGACACAGTAGCCTTCAAGTTTCATAATTTAAAATTAAGCGAGAAAAGTTATTTGATGAGAGGTGAACCACCCTTCGAAGGCGATTTTTGATTTGGATTTAACGTGAGGTAAAATTCGTTTTGAGAATTTACGAAAGTAGAATATCGTGAACGTGAAAATATGATTTATAACAAGCGCATGTGTGTTGTGTTTCCCTTAGTGTTGCAGTAGGTTATGCTATTCATTCTCCATATTTTCTCAATCCCGCATCCATGCCAAGGTATGGGATCGGCTGATTTAGCTTTAAAAACGATGTTTTTTTGATTAAAAAGATAATTGTAAAAACCGTTGATTTCTTTGAATAATAAAATATAAAAGAGGAACCTCGCTGTTCATCACCCTCCTTGGGCTTCTCTACGGATTGATGCACTTAGACGATGCCTCACAGCATGTCATCCTAAACGGATTTCTCTACGAATTGTGCATATTTCAAAAAGTGAAGCAATCGATGTTTTTTAACAAGTTTCGATAATTGCACAAAATATGGAGATATGAAAACAAGATCCTAGCAACACTAGCTTCCACACAACACACCCAAAGTATCTTAGCCAAGCATGGTAACAAAAACGACAAGTTTCATTAATACAAACATCGTTTAATTACAAAACTTAATACAAAAACAATAAAAACGAGGAAAGAAAGGGAGTTTTCACCACTTTTGAAGCACAAACACCGCCAAAATTCTCCTTGAGCTGAGCAAACTCCTCTGGAATGGGAACAAACTCCTCTGGAATGGGAAGAGGAAGTTCTTAGCTTTAAAATGAAACGAAAATTACTCAATTTGGAGGTTGGATGAAGAAGTTATGCCTAAAACTCTCTTTTAATAAGCAAACGGGTCTGCGGGTCTCTTCAGCAAAGGCGGGCGCAGCCCGTGTGTTCAATAAAGGTGGGCGCATCCCAGTAAACCTAGGCGGGCGAAATCCCGCTTAGTCAAAGCGGGCGGCAGCCTGCTCAGTGGAGCGGGCCCGCCCGCCCCTTTTTTGTTTATTTATTTATTTTTTCTTTTCCCTTTTACAAATACATTTATTGTGCCTTTTAATTCATAGAAATTTTCTCCAATCTCCGAAAAATATGGAAAAATAGCAATTGGATTCGGAAAATTGCAAGCTTCTCCTGAAAAATAAAATTGAGACAAAATTAGGCCATAAAGTTGTATTTTGCATATAAACAAGTGATATACTCTATTATTTAAATGATATTACAAAAATACACTTATTAGAGATCAAATATATATTACTTATACGTAAAATACGGTCTAAATGAGGGGTTAAAATGTAATATTCTCTCAGAATCACACCCTTAACTAGCTTTTTGCTAGTCTCTTAGCAAAATAAGCGAATATTCCAAAAATATGTCATACACCCCTTATTCACTTCAATAAGCTTAAAATGAGTTAAGAATAATATTACCCAACAAATTTTAATAACTATCATGTGTTTTCATGTACTAATGCAAAAATTCACAATTTTATCTTAATCCACCTATATTCAGTATCGCACAAATGCAATTGTTTAATCAAATAGGTAATCACATGTCCTAGGCTGTAAATTTCATAGGATTAGGCCATCACAACATCCAAATCATAAGATCATGATTTTGAATCCACTCAAAATATCGCATCTCTATTTTTCTTCTTCTTTTTTTGATAACCTTTTAGAGCAATCCGTGTAACGAGCGTTAGGTCAATGACTCCCAAACCAGCCGGTTTTAGGGCATTAGGTTTTGAAAACCCCTCAGACTTAATAACTCGGAATGTCTAAAGATTATTATGCACTCCCCCATACTTCATTTTTCGACCCGAATCCCCATGCTTCCTGAGGCACGAGTTCCCGGCTACTAAATAGAAGTTGGAAGAACGATGCATTTTATTCAATTTTTTGTTGCTTTCTTTTCTTCTTCTTTTTTGACATGAGACATGTTTGAGTAAGGTTCTCCATCACTTAGTAATCAGCAAGCCTGTGTATGTGGTTGGCCATTATCCTAGAATTTATAACCTTCTTCACATTATTACCAATTCATAAACGCATACGTGACGTGAATTTTGCCTAAACCAAATAATAGTTTCAGGAGATTACAATTGCGGAAACATGCACTAATTTACACGAAATTCATGATAATTTAAAATTCTACGCAGGGGTAAAATATTCGTAATCTATTTTACAATAATGAATATAGATGTTCAATTAAATACGATGGAATTTTCACTTCAAATGGACATATAGATGGTTTTGGTGAAAAACAAAACACTCTTTTTTGTTATATATATATATATATATATATATATATATATATATATATATATATATATATATATATATATATATATATATATATATATATATATATATATATATATATATATGAGGTTAATGGACCAGTGCTGACAGGTATTTAGAGGGTTGATGAACGGGCAAAACACATGGGATCGGGTTGAAAATTGGTGGGTCAGGTATTTAGAGGGTGGAGATCAAGATGAATGGTTCGGATCTTCCGAAAAAATGGGGGCATAGGATTTTTGATAGGGGTTATTTTAGGGGGTTATTTTTGGGGGTCATTTGATCCCTCCTATGTGTGTGTGTGTGTGTGCAAACATAAGCAAACTATATATGCAAACTCTTTTTTTAATGCAACCACTTCCTCCCCCCAACTAAAAGTGAACATAGTCCTCGATGTTTGAAGGGTACGATGCAAATTTATTTATTACTACATATACTAATACTAAAGAGTTATGGAAAGAACACACCTAATCAGTTACCACCCGAAGGTGGGTCTGTAAGCAGCATGGTGTCGTCCTCCGGTAACCATGGCTCTTGATAGTGCTTCAAGCGTTGGCCGTTGACCTTGAACTCATTGCCATCCTTCGGGTTGACTAAGGTCACGACTCCATGTGGATAACTCAGTTTTACAATATAAGGTCCATTCCACTTGGAGCGTAGCTTTCCTGGGAAGAGATGCAAGCATGAATTGTAGAAGAGCGCTTTTTGGCCTGGAACAAATTCTCTCCTCAGTATGGTGCGATCATGTGCAACTTTCAATCTTTCTTTAGCCAATTTTGCATTATCATATGCTTCTCTCCTCAGCTCCTCAAGTTTGACCAATTGCAACCTGCGAAAAGAAGAAGAAGAATCAGAATCAAAATTTAATTTTTTAACCGCCCAAAAAGATTTATGTTCAATCTCGACGGGTAAATGACAATGGTTGCCGTAGACAATGCGGTAAGGATACATCCCTAATACGGTTTTGTAGGCGGTACGGTATGCCCACAATGCTTCAGGAAGACGGAAGCTCCAATCCTTCCTAGTAGGATTCACTGTCATTTGGAGAATATTCTTTATCTCCCTGCTTTCCAACTTCGCCTGGCCATTAGTTTGGGGGTGGTAAGGTGTAGAGACTTTGTGCTTCACCCAAAACTTTGTCATCAAGCTCGAAAAAAGGCGGTTGCAAAAATGGGAGCCTCCATCACTTATTATCGCCTTTGTCACCCCAAAGCGATCAAAGATATGTTCCTTCATAAACTTGAGCACGATGGATGTATCATTTGTCCTGCAAGGGATAGCTTCCACCCATTTAGACACATAATCAATTGCGAGTAAAATAAAAGTATGTTCAAAAGAAGGGGGAAAGGGTCCCATAAAGTCAATACCCCAACAATCAAAAATTTCTATTTCTAATATATGGTTTAATGGCATCATATTCCTCCTAGTTATCCCCCCAACTGCTGGCAAGGCAAACATGATTTACAAAATGAAAACGTATCTTTATACATGCTTGGCCAATAAAATCCTCATTGTAAAATTTTAGCCACAATTTTGTGTGCCGAAAAATGTCCCCACATGCACTCTCGTGACAAAAATGTAAAACAATGTCTATTTCTTGGTTTAGTATACATCTCCTCACTATTTGGTCATTGCAATATTTATAAAGATATGGATCATCAAAGCAAAATGATTTTACCTCGTGATTAAACCATTTCTTATCCTGAATTGACCAAGTTGAGGGGGTCTTACCAGTCACCAAGTAATTTACAATGTCTGCATACCATGGAAGTGTGGAGACGGTAAATATGTGCTCATCTGGGAAGGAGTCTTCAATAGGAATGGAAGCAGACTCTGTACCAATGGTTAGTCATGAAAGATGGTCTGCCATATGATTTTCAACCCCTTTCTTATCCTTAATCTGCACCTGGAACTCCTGCAAAAGTAAAATCCAACGTATAAGTCTTGGCTTTGCATCTTTCTTGGACAAAAGATATTTAAGAGCGGAATGATCAGTAAAAATAATAATGGGAAATCCCAAAATGTAGCTCCTGAATTTTTCCAATGTAAAGACTACTGCAAGCAACTCCGTCTCCGTGGTAGTGTAGTTTCTCTGAGCTTCATTCAAGCTTTTGCTTGCGTAGTAAATGACAACCGGAGATTTGTCTTTTCGTTGTTCAAGAACTGCGCCAACTGCAAAATTACTGGCGTCACACATGATTTCAAACGGCAGTGTCCAATCATGTACCTGCAAAATGGGAGAAGATATAAGTGATTGTTTTAAAGTAATAAAAGAGTTTTACGCTCTTCTGTCCAAATGAATTCAGCGTCATGCATAAGAAGTGTGCATAAAGGACGTGAAATCAAACTAAAATCCTTTATGAACCGCCTGTAGAATCCAGCATGACCAAGGAAGGATCGAATGTCCTTAACGCATTTGGGAGTAGGTAACTTTTCGATGACTTCCACCTTGGCTTTATCTACATGTATTCCTTCCCTGGAGACTATGTGACCAATGACGATGCCCTCAGTGGTCATGAAGTGACATTTTTCCCAGTTAAGGAGCTGGTTCTTTTCGATGCATCTATTCAACACACAAGCCAAGTTAGTCAAACAATCAGAAAATGAGTTACCATATACTGAAAAATCATCCATAAATACTTCTACAATCTTTTCAACCATATCATCAAATATACTTAATATGCACCGTTGAAAAGTTGCAGGGTCATTGCACAAACCAAATGGCATTCTCTGAAAAGTAAAAGTTCCAAAGGGACAAGTGAATGTGGTCTTCTCCTGGTCCTCTGGGGCTATTTCTATTTGATAGTAACCGGAGTATCCATCTAGGAAGCAGTAAAACTTATGTCCAGCCACTCTCTCCAAAATTTGGTCTAGGAAGGGAAGGGGGAAGTGGTCTTTCCGTGTCTTGGAGTTAAGCTTCCTAAAGTCTATGCACATACGCCATCCAGTGGTGGCTCTCATGGGTACCAATTCATTATTTTCAATTTTCACAACAGTTAACCCATATTTCTTTGGTACAACTTGGGTTGGACTAACCCACCTACTATCAGAAATGAGGTATATGATACCCGCATCAAGCAATTTCAGGACCTCACCCTTAACTACTTCTTTTAAGGTTGGGTTCAACCTTTGTTGTGGTTCACGGATAGGTTTGATATCATCTTCTAAATATATATGATGTGTGCATACAAGAGGGCTAATACCTGTAATATCAGCAATTGTACATCCGATTGCCCCTTATGTTTTTGCAAAACAACTAATAATTCATTTTCCTGATCTAAAGAGAGTTTGGAAGATATTACCACAGGAAATGTACAGTTGTCTCCAAGATAAGCGTACTTCAAATACGATGGCAATGGTTTGAGCTCCAGCTGTGGATGCTCAAGATCAGATGGCATTTGGCACAGTGTCTCCAATGGTAGTGGCTCAAAACGTGGCACCCAGGTAGTGCGAGACACCTCTCCAGCTTCCTGTAAAAAAGATTTATCATCAATACCGTCACATAATTGATCAACAAAATCAATAGCAGAAATGAACTCTTCATCAAAGTGATCAACAACAAAAGCGTCATTCATACTTACTTCCTCAAATTCCTTAACCCTTGTTGCAATTTGCAAGCATTAAAAATATTTAGATCCAAAGACATGTTGCCAAAAGAAAGCTTAAGTTGACCATTCCTGCAGTTAATAATAGCATTACTAGTAGCCAAAAAGGGTCGACCTAAAATAATGGGGTTGGAGTGGAAGACTAGGGTCCCTGAAGGTCCAATATAATAAATTCCACGGGGTAATAAAACTTATCCACTTGGACAAGTACATCCTAAACGCATCCCCTCGGGATTTTCACAGATCTATCAGCTAACTGGAGAATAACAGGTGTGGCTTTCAATTCCCCAAGCCCCAATTGTGTAAACACAGGATATGGCAAAATGTTAACACTGGACCCTAAGTCAAGAAGAGCCTGACCTATCTGTTTGGTGCCTATGGTGCAAGAAATGGTAGGGGATCCAGGGTCCTTGAATTTGGGTGGCGTATTATGTTGAAACATGGAGTTGACCTGTTGTAATGACCCCAAAATTCATATACGTGTATTAATACACATTCTTGGACGTATATATATGCGTATAAATTTTTGGGAGTCCTTATGTATTTTATTTAATTTTGTCAAGCTAAAAATTATTTTTAAATAATTTGTATGACATGATTTTATTAAATGAAATATATAGGTGGAATACTAATGTCTTGATGAGTAAGTATTGCATGTGTATTAAGTGTGTATAATTATTTTTCTAAAATAAAAATCCTAATTTTACCTAAGTGACACCTCACCCTTTGATGTGTCAATAGCTCCTTGATCCTTACCTAACCCAAGGCTTGGTGGCATGCTTAGAGGATTTTAGGGAGATGAGGTGGCTACTCTAGAAATAAGAAAGAAAGGTTTCATTCACTCACTCTCTTCCCAAAGATCAGACCGAATTCATCCATTCCCGTTGCTCTCTCTTAGACATTAGGGGGGCTGAGCACCCAAAGGGCTATGCTACCCTCACTCTGCACACTCCTGTAGCATCCCTGTCGTTGTTTGGGCGCTGTTGCTCATTCTGGGAACCTATGGAGGAGAAGAAGGAATTAGAGAAGGAGAAAGGGTTTGAAGAAGGAGGAGCCATATGGATTTGGGCTACCCCCTTGTCTCTCATCACCCCTAAGGTAGGATTCCATCTCCAACTAGTATTAGAGTTGCATGCTTAGTTTCATGGTTGTTGTTGTTGAGGTTTTACCTTTTCTTATGTTAATCTTGAGTTTTGTCTGGTTGTGTGCGGTGAGTAATCCTGAGTTTTGTATGGTTGTGCGCGGTGATCAATCCTGAGTTTTTTATGGTTGTGTGCGATGAGCAATCCTGAGTTTTGTATGGTTGTGTGCGGTGAGCAATTCTGAGTTTGGGGTGGTTGTGTGCGGTGAGCAATTCTGGACAGATTTACATGCTGACTGTTTTGCTTAGTCCTCCCAATCTAGAATTTCGTTTGCTCTGAAATTTTTATGGCTTAAAGATTGGACTGTTATATATAACTTTCATGTTGTGAACTTTTACTAATTCGGACTGTAATTAGGATTAATAATTCCATCTTTACAACATGTCGAAATTTCATCTAGTCTGGACACAGTTTGGCAAAACGTAGATCAGTCTCTGCACACTCCATAGAAATTAATGAACTTGGTCTCGTTGGAAAAATAACAACTTTTTCTACAACTTTTCCTGAGCGCACATTTTTGAGATTCTAACTGTAACATGTCCTAAACTAGCAATATTTACGGCTCTTAGAATCTGTCTGAAAAACAGATTCGACAGGTTTTACCAAACAATTCATCATAAATCACCCAGTCCATATTTCTGCATGAAAATTTATAGGTGAATCCAGCACAACTATATCTACAACTTTCATTTGTATTGTATATGCATGTTTGATACAAAATTATAGAGAAATATGCTTCTTAATCTGACTGTTCTGTTTTTCCAGCAAGCTGAAAGATTTGAATGTTGTTTTAAGCTCTTTTTGAAGTTAACATTGCCATCAATGTTCTTAATTATTTCTGTTACATGGTGATATGCTGTTTATGTTCTTGATACATGCAAAATGATGATGTGAACATGGTTATACGTTTTATGAGAAATGAGAAAGGGAATGCACAAGGCGATGCATGTCCCAACTATGTGATGAACTGTGGAAAGAAAAGAAATGGAAAGTGTTATGTTTCATAAAAATGACTAAGTCCTCTTAAAGGAGGGTGACATGGGTTTGGGGGAAACACGAGTAAATTAAAGGAGTTAAGGAGCGAATAGATGATATGAATTCTCACCCGCTGTATCACTCCCGGAAGGGCGAGTTGAAAGGGTTGGAGAGGCCGCTGGTGTACCTGTGATGCACCATGACAGTAATTGATGGTTTACTCCGTTTGTCCGACAGAAAAACCGAGCAGGTCTCGCTCTAGTGCCTTGCCCCGTTCGGGCACAAAGTTGCGAGAGGCCCCCTTCGGTGCCCGTGTTGCTGGTTGGGGTACCACTTTTCACCCACCCTGGGTGAAGTCCGCCTCCTTAAGGTCATAAGATTTATCCGGGTTCCAAAATGCTAACCAATGAATTAATTGTTAATCCTCATTACTCTTGTAGCAATGGTAAATGTATGCGTTGTTTACTTGTGTTTCTTTACTATGGTTCTTTTATGTTGTATATCATTGTTGTACACCTTACCTGTTGCATGTGCACGCTTTCACATGTTCATAAGTATAGTTGTTACTTCCTTTACTACAGTAGATGTTTATGACATGACATACACTCTGCCTGTTCACGTGCACCCTTTCTATACTTCATGTAAGGACTAGTTGAGATATGGAATTCCTACTGGGTCACGCGTTGACGTGCCCCACAGTTGACTTTTCAGGTTGGTTCTTTGAGTTGGAGGCCCCTTGACTCAGTTGGTTGGAGTTGCGGGTTGTGAGAAGTGTGGATGACTTGGGAGTGTTGTTGTATTTGGGTGAGATGTGAGTTTTTGTACATTATTGAGATGTGAGTAATATTGTATATGGATTTGTATAAGGAAGTTGTATATGAACAGTTTTATTTATATACATCAGTGCTTGAGTTGTTGGTTCTCTTGTGTTTTGGGTTGACTGGAATGCTATATGTACTATCCCAGCAGTGCGCAGTGGACCTGCTTGTGTTTGTAATTTCGTATTTTCTTCATAGCACCCGTCTTTTTGGGAATACCTGATATGGATTCGTACTTATCGGGTATCCTGGGGAGCGGGGCGTTACACCTGTTGAGTTAAAAATGCCTTTTTCTTAACATTAAGATTTTGCTTGACAGTACATAGGTCTTTAAGAAATTTGGCATATGCAGGGGTTTGATTATTGGCATCTAATAGTGGAATATTAATCTGACATCTTTGAAAAATTTCTCGAATTTCAGATTGATACTTATCTTTCTTTGGAGGCAAGAGCCTCTGTGGATATGGTGCGGGGGGAGAGTAAGGCTCTGGTTCTAGAACTCTCATCTTTGAAGCGTCTGTGTCCTTGCTTAAGCTCTCCTATGGTACTCCTTGCGGTTCACGATCCTCTTCCTATACCACCATCTCAGAAGTGTCCTTTGGCGGCTCAGGCTTTTGAACTTCTTTTCCACACCTCAAAGTAGTCACCGCTTGGCATGGTTTGATGTTGTTGATTGCTGACGATGAACTTGTGTTGGGATTCGAGAGTGTTTGAGCAGGGAGCTTGCCCTTCTCCAGACTTGCCATAAGCTTTGTGATGCCATCATTCATTTGTTGGTATTGAGTCTGCTGAGTTTGTTGCTGCTGCTGAAGTTGTTGCACCTGTTGGAACTGAGCTTGCTGTTGTTGTTGAAGTTGTTGATTTTGGTTCTGCTGCAGCTGTATGAACTGTTGGAGCATGTCATTGAGTGTCTGAAAATGTGGATCTGCGCTAGACTCCTCCTTCTTTCTCTGATTTCCATCTTGGTAGTTAGTTTGAGGTGGTGGCATGTATGGCTGAGAAGCTCGTGGCTTGTTTTGCCAATTGAGATTGGGGTGGTTGTGCCAATTTGAACTGTATGCATTCGGGTTGAATCCTTGCCCTGGATAAGAATTTGAAATATTATTTACATGACTAGGATCCTTGAGCACATCTTTAAGTGTTGAAATGGTTGGACACCCCGATGTATTGTGCTCCAGACTATCGCAAAGAGTACACTTCTCTTCAATTGTCACCGTCTTCACTCCCTTCATCTCTAGGTTTTGGAGCTTCTTAGGGATGAGGGCTACCATCTTTGCTTCCAATGCCTCCTCGTGTTTCAAAGTAAATGAGCCTCCACAGGATGAAGATTGAGGCTGCTCCATCTGATTGTAGTCAGGAGTCACTTCCCATGTTTGCGCACTCTCAGCTATAGATTCCAAGTAATCCCATGCCTCAACTGGCTTTTTGTCGAAGAACTCTCTGTTGCACATCATCTCCACAAATTGCTTCATGGAAGGGGAAGCCCATCGTAGAAGAATCCGATGAGGCGGCACTCATCGAATCCATGGTAGGGGCATGCCAGTAGTAAGTCTTTGAACCTCTCCCATACAGCATCAAATGATTCATTTCCTTTCTGTGAGAAGTTCACAATCTGTTTCTTCAGCTCCTGAGTCCTGTGCAAAGGAAAAAACTTTTTAAGAAATTCAGTTTGTAAATTTACCCATGAGGTAATAGAGTGTGAAGGTAAAGCGTTGAGCCAATTCCTCGCCTTATCCTTTAGTGAAAATGGAAATAGTTTAAGATATATAGTTTCATTGCTCGTCTTTCCATCTACACAGGTTAGGCACACATCCTCAAATTCCTTTATATGTAAATATGGATTCTCTCTCTCCATACCGTGATAGGTAGGGAGAAGTTGAACCATTCCTGGTTTCAGACTAAAGGAATTAGCATCGGCAGGGAGCACGATGCATGAGCCAGAAGCAGACCTAGTAGGTCTGAGCACATCTCTAAGTGACCTATCTCCAAAAGTTTGAGAGTGGTCATCATTGTCATTCCCACTGGTGTCATTTGTGTTGTGTGCCTCTAACTAATCTATGTGTCCTAGGGGTTCTAAGCCACATAAACAAATAAGAACACAAAAGATGATTTTTTGTTGTTTTTGTTTTATCTCAAGCTAAATTTTATGGGTTTTGACAATATTAATTCGAAATTAAAGCAAACAAACAAAACAAAACAAAAAATTCAAAAAATGGATATACAAAGTTTTTATACACAAAAGAGTGGAACGATCTCACCGAATTTTCCAAGTTAATTGGAAACCGTAAAATATGTAGACCGTTTTCCCCGTCAACGGCGCCAAAAACTTGACTGGTCCAAAAGGATGCACTGATAATCCCAAGTATAGGACGCCGGTCAAGTAGTAAACCTGGTGAGACCAGGATCGTATTCCTTAGGGACAAAGTAGCCTGCAAGTTTCACAATTTAAAATTAAGCGAGAAAATTTATTTGATGAGAGGTGAACCACCCTTCGAAGGCGATTTTTGATTTGGATTTAACGTGAGGTAAAAGTCGTTTTGAGAATTTACGAAAGTAGAATATCGTGAACGTGGAAATATGATTTATAACAAGCGTGTGTGTGTTGTGTTTTCATTAGTGTTGCAGTAGGTTATGTTATTTATTCTCCATAGTTTCTCAATCATGCATCCATGCCAAGGTATGAGGATCGGCTGAAATGATTTTTTAATTAAAAAGATAATCATAAAAACCGTTGATTTTTTGAATAATAAAATATAAAAGATGAACCTCGCGGTTCATCACCCTCCTTGGGCTCCTCTACGGATTGATGCACTTAGACGATGCCTCGTGGCATGTCATCCTAAGCGGATTCCTCTACGGATTGTGCATATTTCAAAAAGTGAAGAAATCGATGTAGTTTAACGGTTTCAATAATTGCACAAAATACGGAGATATGAAAGCAAGATCCTAGCAACACTAACTTCCACACAAAACACCCACAGTATCTTAGCCAAGCATGGTAACAAAACGACAAGTTTCATTAATATAAACATTGTTTAATTACAAAACTTAATACAAAAACAATAAAAACGAGGAAAGAAAGGGAGTTTTCACCACTTTGAAGCCCAAACACCTCGAAAATTCTCCTTGAGCTGAGAAAACTCCTCTGGAATGGGAAGAGGAAGTTCTTAGCTTCGAAATGAAACAAAAATTACTCAATTTGGAGGTTGAAGAAGTTATGCCCAAAACTCTCTTTTTATAGGCAAACGGGTCTGCGGGTCTCTTCAGCAAAGGCGGGTGCAGCCCGCGTGTTCAATAGACGCGGGCGCAGCCCAGTAAACCTAGGCGGGCGACAGCTCGCTTAGTCAAAGCGGGCGACAGCCCGCTTAGCGGAGCGGGCCCGCCCGCCCGCCCCTTTTTCGTTTTTTTACTTTTCCCTTTTACAATACATTTATTAGACCTTTTAATTCATAAAAATTTGCTCTGATCTCCAAAGAATATGAAAAAATAGCCGTTGGATTCGGAAAATTGCAAGCTTCTCTTGAAAAATAAAATTGAGACAAAATTAGGCCATATAGTTGTATTTTGCGTATAAACAAGTGATATACTCTATTATTTAAATGATATTACAAAAAAACACTTATTAGAGATCAAATATATATTACATATACGCAAAATACGGTCTAAATGATGAGTTAAAAATGCAATATTCTCTCAGAATCAAGCGGCAAGCTCGCCAACAGAATCAAGAGAATGGTTCATCAGCTGATCAAGCAGGAAGCTCCCCGGCCTAGCATGGAAGAAGCTTGCCTACTCTCCAAATAAGAAGCACGGCCAGAGAGTCTGAAGACACCAAGCTCGGACGCCGAGCTTGGCTCTTCCCAAGGGCGACCTAGCACAAATATTTCTGACATGGTGACGTAAGGCCACCTACGCCTCCAATTAATGCCAGAGGTTAAGAACGAGAACTGATGGTCGCCCATCGCATCTCTCATTAATGCATTAATATCTTTGACACCTACTGACACCCATTAATGCATAAATATCTCTGACATCCTCAACGACCCATCGCATCACCACTTGTGCTCCAACTAAGCAGACTCGACAGGTGATTTGATGGCAATCAACCGACTCTCAACCCTATAAATATCCCCCCTCTAGCCACCAAAGAGGGGGTTGGTTAGTTGAAATCTATAACTCTTATTCAATACTCAAGGTCGGATATCCTCCATATATCTGTGCCTTACTCATAAGCTCGCCACTCTAAGCCGATCTACTTTAAGATCGTCAAGCGTGTCCGACATACTCTTTAAAAATCATCCACTGACTTAACCATCGAAGAGGCTATGGGTTGACAGCCAACCCAGCCTTTTTGACGTGCTGTTCTTCTTGCAGGAAGCTTGCCTCACCTACCAGCGGTCGGTGACCTTCGACGACCAACAGGTGACCTTGGATTCTCTGCCTACAAAGCATGCTCCAAGTCATGCTAGCCCCACGTCAACCCCACACTTGTAATCATTGCACCCGTGCCTCCCCTAATATACCAATTCTATTGTTGACAGACTTGACCCGAAACAATTGGCACTGTCTGTGGAAATCTAGGGTTACACCCATGTCAGACTCTGCACGCAGTTACCGCAGTAACCGTCGGGACAAGCAGCCTATGCCCGAGGAGACCTGCTCCCCAGAAGGACTTGCCCAATGGATTTACCCCTTGAGGGGTCGACCGCTATCATTCAGGACGCGGCCCTTGGTGTCTACAAAAGCTTCGAGAATTTCACCAAGATGATGGAAGACTGATCGCTGCCAGATAAGCAAGGCTGCCTCTATCAGAAGGCCCCTTCAGACCCAGAAACGCGAGACGTGACCTCCTTCCCCCAGTTTGAAGAAGAAGCGGCTGCTCAACGAAGGCAGCTTGACGAATAAGAGGCGGCCTCCCTGCAGAAGAAATTTGATGATAAGGAGGAGGCCGCTTTACAAAGGCGACTTGATGAAGAAGCAGCCGGCCGACAGCGTCGGCTCATCGCCGTTGCGGGGGAGAGGCTTCAGGAGGGGAGTCGAGGAGTCCCCCAGGTGTTGGCCTTGATAGTACGGGAGAGCCCCAGGCCGGATCATCTGCTGAAAGCCACCAGCACAAGAGATCGCTGACCCCGAGACGTGAAGGGTGCGCCCACCATAGCAGAAGTTCCCTCTGGTCAGGGCGCCACTCTCCTAGGCGTAATAACCGACGACGAAGGAGCCACGGCTGAAGCCAGACCCCCCGGGGGCAAGAGAGGAACGCCTCTGAGCACTGAGGTGGCTCATCCGGCAATTCCAATTAGTGGCAAGAGTATCGAGGCAGCAGGGACGTCTCCCAAAGGTCGCCCATGCCTCCCCCTCACCCTGAAGAAGCTAGCCCGCTGACCAGGAGGGTGATCTCAACACCAGTACCCCTTAGGTTCAAACTACCTCAGTTTGAACTATATGATGGTTCGGGCGATCCCCTGTAGCATGTGCAGCAATACCGGGGAGTGATGGAGATCCATGGAGCAGATGACGTCCTCCTCTACTGAGCTTTCCAGATGACCTTGAAGAAGTCGGCATTGGAGTGGTACAACGGCCTGTCCAACTGCTCCATTGATTCATTCGACGACCTTTCCCGCAAGTTTTGTCAGCAGTTCTTGGCGGGGTGAAGGAGGAGGAATGCGTCAGACTATCTGTTTATGGTGGTCCAGAAGGAGGGGAGACCATCCGTAGATTCTTACAGTGCTTTAATGAGGAGAGACTCAACGTGATGAGCTACGGGGACGAGCTCGTCATGGCGTTTTTCAAGAAGGGGCCGACAAATAAGAGTCTACTCAAGTCACTGCTCCATGATCCACCTGTCGACCTCGACGCCCTCTTCGCCCGGGTGGAGAAGTTCATGCTAAGAGAAGAGGCCTTGGGGACGATGAAGGAGGCCATACCAGCCAAAGCCCCCATGTTGAAGCGAGGCCTAGTAACCGATCGAGGCAAGATGAGCGCCCCCAAGGGCATGATCAGGACCGCCCCCGAGGGCGTGATCAAGATCGCCCCCGAGGACGTGACCAGGGAGGCCCTCGAGGGCAAGATCGACCCGGACCGCTGAGGCGCTTCCTCGTCCCCAGGAACCCCACTCCGAGAAGCAGGCTCGAAAGAGCGCAGGAGGTGGCACACTACACAAGGCTCAATGCCCCCTGGTGAGGTGATGGTGGCGACTATGGCAAACGGGCTTATCAGATATGTGCCCCTGCCCACAGCAAGAAATCCGCAAAAGTACCGTCGATATCACCGGGACCACGGCCATGATACCGACAAGTGCTACACTTTGAAGAAGGACATAGAGCGTATGATTCAAGACGTACATCTCTGAAGATTCGTCGACCAGAGAAGACCAAGCCGTGATGGAGGAGCAACCTCAGGAGTTGACCGGTCGACCCACGACACCGAGCAAGTGACCCACCATGTGCATGAGTCGATCATGCACGTGAATGTAATTTGCTGTGGGCCGGCCCAGGGCAGTACATCAGCATCGACACAGAAGACTTATGCTTGGCCGGTTATGACGGTGGACACCGTCACAGGGGCAAAGAGGAGGAGAGTAGCTCATCCCACCATCTCCTTCTATGATGACGACCTTGAGGGGGTCAAGCTGCCACATGAAGATTCCATCGTCATTGAAGCTCTCATTGGGCCAGCTATCGTGAGCAGAAAATTGGTCTACACAGGTAGTTCATGCGACATCCTTTTCTTGTCCACGATCCAGAAGATGTGACTGAACGAGGCAGAGCTGAAGCCATGCTTGGACCCGATTGTCGGCTTCACTGGCCATTCGGTGCCTATTAACGGAGTGATTACCCTGCTCGTCACCGTGGGGGATAGGCTGAAGGTCGTCACTCAAATGCCGTAGTTCATCATCGTCGATGTCGCCTCAACATACAATGGCATCGAGTGGCCCTACATGACCACCATTGAAGCTCTCCCCTCGCTGCTGCATCAAATTATGAAGTTGCAGACTCTGCATAGGGTTGGACAGGTGCAAGGATGTTAGAAGCTCTCTCGAAGCTGCTACGTCGGCTCCACCAAACACAAAAAGTCCAAGCAAGCCCTACCGATCGACCTCCTCGATTGTCGGGAGGACTTCTCTCATCAACGACCAGCTCCAGTGGAGGACGTAGAGGAGGTGCCAGTAGCAAAGGAAGCAGACAAGACTGTGTCTATCGTCACAAAGCTGCCCATAGAGCTGAAGGCGGGGCTAGTTAACCTCATTATGGTGAATGCTGATATTTTCACATGGTACCCTCAGACATGCCTGGAGTCAACCCTGCGGTGATTGCCCATGAGTTACACATCGACCCAGAAGCTTGCCTCGTCCAGCAGAAGAAGCGGAATGTAGGAGGAGAAAAGATACGGGTAGCAGGCGAGGAGGTGGAGCGGCTCCTTGAGGTTGGATTCATTAGTGAAGTGAGCTACCCTTATTGGCTCTCCAATGTGGTGATGGTGAAGAAGCCCAGCGGTAAATGGCGAATGTGTGTGGACTTCACCATCCTCAATAAGGCCTGCCCAAAAGATAGCTTCCCGCTGTTGAGGATAGACAGCCTGGTGGACAACACATCTAAGTACGAGTTACTGACCTTCATGGACGCCTTCATAGGCTACAATCAAATCCAAATGGTGACCCACGACAAGGAGAAGACGTCGTTCATTACCGACCGGGGGACATTTTGCTACACGAAGATGCCATTCGGACTCAAGAACCCGGGAGCGACCTATCAACGGATGGTAAACAAAATCTGTCATCCCCAAGTCGGAAGGAATCTCAAAGTCTACATCGACGACATGCTGGTCAAATCAAAGAAGGCAGAGGATCACCTCGTCGACCTTGAGGAGACCTTTCAAAAATTACGGCCCTACAACCTGCGGCTCAACCCGGTGAAGTGCATATTCGGTGTCTAGTATGGGAAGTTCCACGACTTCATGATCACCAAACGAGTAATCGAGGCCAACCACAACAAGATTTCTTCTCTCATCAGCATGAGCGAGTCAAGGACGATCGGAGACGTGTAGAAGCTGAATGGGCAGATCACAGCGCTGGGGAGATTCCTGTCGAAGTCCACCGAGAGGTCCCTCCCATTATTCAAAATCATACAGAAGGCCCTCAATGTGATGAAGGGTATGAGGAAGGAGGTTGAGTGGGACGACTCCTGTGCCCAAGCCTTTGGTGAACTGAAAGCCTATCTGCAGAGCCTGTCGTTGCTTGCAAAGCCGGAGGAAGGAGTCGGCCTCTGTCTCGCCACCACTGAAGAAGCCGTCAGCTCGGTCCTAGTTAAAGAGGACGGGGGCATTTAGAGGCTGGTCTACTATACCAGTCTGGTGCTCTGGGAGGTGAAGACCCGCTACAGTCCCATCGAGAAGTTTTTGTTGGATATGGACGACAAAAATACACCCATGAGGAGATGTATGAGGGTATACGGACCTCAGATGTCGCGTGCACGAAGGCGTGCGCAAAGGGAACCTTTTCTCGTGTGAAAAGGACCACTTGATAAGTGGAAAAAGCCACTCGATAAGTGGAAAAAGCCACTTTATAAGTGTAAAATGGCACTTGATAAGTGGATAAAGAAGAAGATAAATGAATGTGCTAATATAGGCTAATAAGCTTATAATTGGTTATTTCCTACAATAACCACCCCTAAAGCCTATAAATAGGACCCAAGGGTAAGGCATTCATTCACACTTTCCATGCCATAAGTTTGCATAAGGCATCCTTATGTTCTTCTTCTCCCTTCCATTAAAATCCTCTTCTAGTTAGAGATTTAGGCGGTGAAACTCTGCTTCGATCCTCAGTGACGAAGTATCGACCGTTGTGGCGAATCCGAGGGCGAAGTTCCGAGATTACCGTGCCACGTACGCAAGTGTAAGTCTCAACTTCATTTATCGATCCTAACGTTGTTTTGACAGGATCCTTCATTGGTATCAAAGCCATACGGATTCGCTCCGGTCAGACCGTCGCCCCGTCGAAACTATGAACGAGTCGTTGTCTTTTTCACGAATGGGTATCCTACCATTATGGATATGGTAGGAATGCTTCGTGACGGAGAGAACGCAGCGGTTGTTCTTTTCACGTTAGGGTCTCCTACCATTACGGACATGGCAGGAACTCTCTGTGATGGGAAGAACCGACCGTTCATATTGTCAAACTCGCTCTCTTCATGGATGCTGAGTTTCCATTCATAGGGAATGGACGCTCTCTTCATGTGGAGTGCGTAGTTTACGAATTTTTGAAGTGAGTTATTTTTTTGGCACACGGCCATTGGAGGATAACTACTTCCTCGACGAACGGGTGCTTCACCGGAGAAGAAGATGGTGGTTATTCCCACCGGGGAAGATGAATTTTGGTGCATGAAATCTATAGCCAAATGGGCAATGGAGGCAATGCATTCCCCCTTCCCATGCGGAGGGGGTTGGCTACGGCCAATGACGACGAACACCACCACGGCCACCCCCTCCGGTGGGGGTGTGCGGCCAACCCCGTGAATGGGGGAGGCCGGCCATGGCCAAAGGGCCATGGCCGGCCAAGGCCAAAATGGCCATGGCCGGCCATGGCCGGCCTCTGGCCGAGGCCAGGCCAGGCCAGGCCAGGCCAGAGTGGCCTGGCCGGCCTCTGGCCGAGGCCAGGCCGGCCTCTGGCCGAGGCCAGGCCAGGCCAGGGGGCCAGGCCGGCCTCTGGCCGAGGCCAGGCCAGGCCAGAGTGGCCAGGCCGGCCTCTGGCCGAGGCCTGGCCGGCCCCGGCAGGGGCCAGGGCCAATGCCCTGGCCTCAGGCCAGGGCCTGGCCGGCCCTAGCCTCTGCCAGGGCCAGGGCCGGCCCTGGCAGAGAGGCCAGGGCCAGGCCCTGGCCGGCCTCGGCCAGGGCAGATGCCCTGGCCGAGTGGCCAGGGCAGAGGCCCTGGCCGAGGGGCCAGGGCAGAGGCCCTGGCCGAGGGGCCAGGGCAGAGGCCCCTGGCCGGCTAGGGCAGAGGCCCTTGGCCGGCCCTTGGCCAGCCCCGGCCAGGGCAGAGGCCCTGGCCAAGGGGGTGCCAAATAACTGATTGGTCGGTATTGGTCGACCAATTCGGGATTATTGGTCGACCAATTTAACCAGAGGCCTTGACAATGGTTTCGGCCCCGACAACCTACAAGCCTAGCCCATACGGGGCCGACGGCAGTCGTCTGCGGCAAAAATTCTCCAATAAAGGGGAAAATGCCTGGATCCATACGGGAGCCGGCCCCAAAAGGGGGATCCGACCTTGGCACGACAACGGCTTACACCCGGTAATGGCCAGGGATTGCTGAATATTTCACTAGTATCATAATGGTACTATGTTGAAATATATTTTTGAAAAATACGTTTTCATACGTTTTGAAATATACGTTTTCAAAAACGCTTTTCTGCTGCGAAGTACTAGAAGAGTACGATTATTTGATAAAGTGATGGGGAAATATTGAAAGTTGCTCTAGATGGTGATTGGAAACGTAGTGACTTTTCCGATTCTAGAGTAACATCTTCAATATTTTTCGAAAGTAACTTATCAAATTATGAATATCATTCCAAGTGGGAGTTGATTTTAGAACTATCCATATGGGATATTCTATTATCATTTCAAGTGGGAATTATATCTGAAAAATACGTTTTCAAACTCGTTTTTCCGCTGCTAGTACTATAAGAGTACTATTGTTTGATAAGTGATGTGGGAATATTGAAGGTTGTTCTAGATGGTGATTGGAATCGTAGAGACCTTTTCGATTCTAGAACAACATCTTCAATATTTTTCGAAAGTAACTTATCAAATATAATATAATTCCAAGTGGGATTTGAATTTTTAGAACTATCCAAATGGGATATTCTATTATCATTTCAAGTGGGAGTTATATTTTAAGAATTTTTATGCAATGTTTTGATCAAACCTTCGGTTTTGTGTCTTTTGCAGCATTTTTAAAATGTCTTCCGCTTCAAAGAATATCGTCGCTGAGTTAAACAGAGGTGAAAAACTCAACGGCGATAATTACAAACTTTGGTCCATCAAGATACAATACGTTTTAGAGGAGCAAGAAGTGCTCGAAACTCTAAAGAACGTAATGATTGAACCCGACTCGGGCACTACGGCCCAACACAGACGAGACAAGGAAGCTTTTGATGCTTGGTCTCGGAAGAACAAGATAGCACGCATTACGTTATTAAGCAGTATGGCTGATGAAATAATGCGCATCTTCCGAGAACATGACCTAGCCATGGACATATGGTCCAAGCTAGAAGAGAAGTTCGGTGGCACATCGGTGTCCAAACTTCGCGCCTTAACTATAAGGTTCGATTCATATAAGAAACGTCCAGATCATTCAATGGGGAAACATCTGCGACATATGGCGAATCTTATCTCAGAGTTAAAGGACGCAGGTCATGTGCTCACTGATGAGCAACAAATCCAAGCAGTCATACGTTCCCTACCAAATGGGTGGGACCAAATGAAGATGCATCTCACTCACAATGAGAGCATCAAGACCTTCAGCGATGTTTCCAAACACCTCGAATTAGAGGAAGAGCGGCATGCGGCTGCCAAGCCTAGTGCAGAAGTGCACATGGTTGCTAGTTCCTCACACGGGGGAAAGAAACAGAAAGATCGTTCGAAGTCTACTAATGAACGTAATAAGCAACCTGAGTCTACCAAGAAACCCAAACATAAGAGTGGGCACAAGAAATGGCACAAGAAGAAAGACTTGAAGAGGATCAAGTGCTTCAAGTGCAACAAGTTCGGTCACTATGCTCGTTCGTGTACAAGTAGAAGTGACGAGGTAACTTGTAATACTAGTTACATATGTGTTTCTAGTTCAATATTTCTTGTGGAATCTAATCCATTTTGGATAATTGATTCAGGTGCCACCGACCACATAGCAAGGGACAGACTGTCCTTCGTGGAGTATCACCGGATACCCCAAGGAACGAAGTGGATCTATGTAGGAAACAACACACGTGTTGAAGTGAAAGGCATTGGGACTTGCAAGCTAGTCTTGGACAACGGCCGCACTCTCCTACTTCATGATGTCCTCTTCGCTCCAGATATTCGAAGGAATATTATATCTGTGGTCGTGTTGATGGGTCTTGGTTATAGCTGGTTCTTTCAAAATTGTAAAGTGGACTTGTTTTGTAATAATTCCTTTATTGGTACTGGGTTTGTATTTAAAGGATTTATTGTAATGAGTACAATGTATGATTCCTCGTATAATGAAAATTTCCTTATTACAAATTCTAAGACTTATGAATCTGATGTGATTTGTTGGCACGCAAGGCTTGGTCATATTGGACCAACGCGTATGGATAGACTTGCCAAACGTGGCCTTCTATCCAATGTTTCAAAGGTTGAAATGTCGACCTGCGAACATTGCCTAGTGGGGAAATCTTGTCGCAAGCCGTTTGGAACCGGCACAAAGGCCGAGGTTCCATTACAGCTTATCCATTCGGACATATGTGGTCCGATGAATGTCAAGACAAGACGCGGGAAGTCTTATTTCATCACTTTTATTGATGATTTCACCCGATTCAGACATATCTATTTGATATCACACAAAAATGAAGCATTGGCTTGCTTTAAAAACTATATGAGTTTAGTGGAGAATCAATTAGATCGCAAGATTAAGGTCTTGCGAACCGATAGGGGCGGTGAATATCAATCAACAAGTTTTAAGGAACTTTGTGATGAAAAATGCATAGTACATCAGGTAACTATGCCTTATACTCCTCAACAAAACGGTGTTGCAGAAAGGAGAAATAGGACTTTAATGGAAATGATCCGTTCAATGATGGCGCAAGCTAACTTGCCAATCACCTTTTGGGGTGATGCATTATTGACGGCCGCTTTCATTTTAATCCGCGTACCCTCGAAATCAGTTAGCTCCACTCCTTATGAGTTGTGGAACCAAAGGTCTCCTGACTTAAACATTTTGAAACCTTGGGGTTGTGCATCCTACGCACATATTTCCTCCCATAAGTATGGCAAATTTGGGCCAAGGGGAAGGAAATGTATCTTTATACGATACACAGAAAACTCCAAAGGTTATGTTTTTGTTAGTCAGGAAGACAATGGTGGGCTAATTGAGTTTGAGTCGAGGGATGTCACTTTCTTGGAAAACGATTTTCCAAGACAGGGCGAGATAAGTCAAGACTTATCTCTATTTGAGATTTATTGTAACGACCACTTTTCGTTGTACGTTTTTCGTGCACGTGCTTTTGGCCGTGCACGTGTTTGTTTAGACTTTGTTCGTTTGTGAACACTTTCGTGTGATATGCCGTTGTGAACGTCTCTGAGAATGTTAAATAGTGGCACTATTTTGGAACGACGTTTCTCGAGTCGTTTTTCCACAATTTAAACTTATTCGATGAGACGTGGCGATTTTCACTTTTGACGGGAGACGTTTCTATTTTTAGTTTCGTCGTCCGACGTCAAAATTGAGATCCGTCTTCTTAGTTAGCTCACTCTCGTCATCACGATCACCCCAGTATTTATTTTATAATTTTTGGAGTTTATTTGACCACTTTTATATTTTTAACAATTTTTATATTATTTTTAATAATTAATTTTTAAATTATTTTCGGCCAAATAAAATTTATTTGAGTTTTAAACGTTTTAAAGAATTTTTGAGCCAATTTTCAGCTCATTTGGACCAAGTCAAATCCTTGGGTGAGTTGGAGAAGTTGAATTTCAAATTTTAAATTATTTTAAACTTCTAATCCTATTAGATTTAGCCCTAGACCAAGTCAACCCATCTACACTATATAAACAACCCCTAGGAAGACCTATTTTCGCAAGAAATTAGCCCTAGCCTCTTCCAAAACCCAAATTGGACGTTGCGACGATTCGTCGCAACGTTGCGACGTTCAGCCACCGCACCGACCGAGAAAACCAACCAAAATCGCCAGCTCCGACCGCTAGCCGCCCCCGCATCCATCACCATTCACATCGCATCGCATCGCCCGCTCCGTTCCCTCGGTCTGACCGAGGGCTTGGCCGCACCCCGCTCGCATCCCCGCTCCGCACAGCGCTCCGCATCGACCCCGCCCCGTTCGCTTGCCTCCGCTCGCGCCTGACCGATCGGGCCGCCCGCACCGACCGACGTTTGCAACGCTGCAACGTTGCAACGTCGCAGCCCTCGCATCCTAGCGCACGACCGACCCGCCCTACCGCTCTGACCGAAGGAGGCCCCCGCACCCGCTGCTGCGACCGACCCAAACGCTGCACAGCCCCGTTTCCCCGCAGCGACCGAGAGATTTCCCCGCATTGGCTGTGTACGACCGAGAGCCACTCGTCGCAACCCCGCATCCATCGTACCACTTGCCTCCGTGGGCCCCCCAAGTTCTCCAGAGGTATTGTGGGTCCCCCAAAGGTCCCTAGGACTACTGTGGGCCCCACCTAGGTGCTTTCTCTCCGATGATTCGCCGTGCACGACGTTGCGACACGTCGTAGCCCGTCGTCGCACGTGCTAGCTTTGAAATCTGGAACCGTCGCTCCGGTTGATGCTCTGAACTTTCCAGCGAGGAAACTAAATTGGAATCTGGACTTGGAGCGCGATCTCTTATTCCAACCCCCGGCGTCGCTACCCGACGCCGGTGTAGCTTTCGCGTCGTGTTGAGGTAACGCTTTGCACCCCTAGGACCCCCAACCCATTGCCTGCTAATCAAGACTAAAATCAGTATTTTTAAAGTATTTTAAATGTTTTAAATTCACTAATCAAGATTAATAATATGGACTTTAGGCCGGTGGACTTGTGCACGTAGGATAATTGTGATTTTTGGACTCATTGGACGGTGTGCTCAGACGTCGTACTTGCAGGCAAGTGAAACTTGCCAACTCTTGTGTAGGGCCATGTTTTTAGGCCACTTCCTTGTTCCTAGCGTAAAAGAGACTAGTCAGTGAAATGATAGCTGGCTAGACGCCTACTTGATCTAGTTTGACAACGAAACTAGATCCGTCACCTAATTGATCTAGCTTGACAAAGAAGCTAGATCCAACCCTTTAAACTTTTTGTTCATGCATACTAAACTGTCACGTTTACTTTCCTTACCTGTACGCACTTTTAACTGCCATGCATTGCATCTTACATGTCATCCAAATTGATTGTCGCATCGTAGCACACGCTACAAAATACTTGTACAATCCGTGTTTCCGTGTTACCGGCTAGGTGCACCCCTATGCCATACTTGTTAAAAACACTTCCTGGCTCGTGATCCAGAAGCGAGCATTCCAAGTTCGGGGGTAAGGCCCTGGCTCGATACACGTGGAGGGGTAGGGATAAACGGTCGCTTGAGCTTAGGAGTGGCCTGATCAGCCCTCTAGCCAAAAGACGGAATCTCTGTGCACGAGGTGCTTTCTTTTCTTGTCTTGTACTTGTCTTGTGAATGATTCATGTAATACTTGTCATCCATGCCATGTTTAAATGCCATGCTCGTACTTTACTTTACTTTACATGTTGCACTCATACTTTAACTGCCAAGTCATCGCATTCATGCTAGAACTGCTAGGTTGCTGTACTTTTACCTACTTTCAGTTTCCTTGCACAAGTCTCTTGTAGACTTGCTGACATGTGCCCCTTGCTCTTTTGGGTGTCACATGTTAGACTCTGAGCCAGAGACCGTTGCTGAGTACGTGGTGTGTTGCTGACGCTGAGCCTGAGTCCATGTCTGCCTAGGAGGAGTTTTGTGGATGTCAGTGATCTTTCTTGGTGACTTTGCTGAGCTTCCTTTTGTTTTAGGTTTGTTGTTAGTTGTTGGTGCGTGGCACCTATGCGTTGTACTTTTGTTGGCCATGTTGGGCCTTTAGTCTCTTTTTCTTTTCAGCCTGGTGGCTTTTCCGCGATGTTGGAATTTATATTTATGGATATTCTGAGATTATTCTTTTGTCTCATTTCATTATTATTATCTTGTTTCGTTCGCGTTGCAAGGACCTGCAGTTTTAAATTTGATTGACGCTTATCGGGCTTGCAGCTTTGCAGCTTCAAGTCTGAGCGGACCTTCTCACGCTTCGCCTCCATATTTTTGGGAAGCGGGGCGTGACAGGTTTTGTTGGTGGCCCATGCAGGTCCAGTCTTGCAATTGCGAATTAACGAAACAACGATAATAACGGAATGTCCATTAAATAAATTGCAACATCCGAGTCATAAGCCCTGAGTCTAGTCGTTTTCTTACGACACTAGGTGGTAAGAAGGCTTAATTAGACGCCTGTGATTGCTAGTTAGAGGCCCTGATTGTAGTTAGACCCCCTTCTAGCAATTGATTTAATTGTCGTAGGAGTTACCTTAGGGGTTATTGCCTAACCCTGACCCTATTAGACTCCTAGAATTTCCTTCCGTCGTTCGTTTGGGTCCATCGATTTCGGACCAAGCTAAACGCATTCCATTACCGTCTAGCTCCTTAGAAAGTCTTAGCGCCTAGTTCCTAATCTTTAGTTGGTCGACCGTAGGAGTTTCCGTAGACTTTCCTGATCCATGTCCTAGGCGTATGTATGATTTGATCATCCGACCAATTTCCTTGCCTCGATTCACGAGATCGCCTCATGACGATCGTCGTCAATTTTCAAACATCTCCATTGCAAAACTTGAACCTTCTGAAAGAATTTTTCAATCTTCTCTTCCACTAAGTTTAATTTTGTTCAAAATTTTAATATACTTCATACTCCCTCATTGATTTAAATTTTTAAAACGTTTGTCGGAATTTTTGAATACTAGCTTATAGTATTTTCCCAGCCTATGTTTTTCGTACTTATGCAAATGCGTCGTCCCTTCATATATTAATTTTATTCTGAATCGTACTTTTATCCAACTTGTAATTTTCCCTCCTGATTTATGCCATTCATATACTTTCAAGGCACATGGAATTTCAGCTTTCAGCAAGTTGGTCTTTGCTCGTCGTTCTCGCTATTTCAGATTTTTGCAAAATTACTATTTTCATAACCACTTCCTGATTTAGACCCTCCATGATTTGATTTTAAAGACTTGCTATTCGATTTCGATAATTCTACTACTAAGTTAATATTATTTTTCCGTGCATCATACATACTTTCAACTATTTTTATATCCGTGCCAGACTTGTTGTGCTCGTATATTAAGAACCTTATGTAAATCAGTTTCTCATTTCTGGCAAGCCCTGGTTCTCTAAAAAGTAGTTTCAATGTTGGTTATTTTAAATTTTCCATAGCCTAAAAGTTTTGAAAGCATTTAACATGAGTTTAAATTCTTCCGTTACTTGATTTCATTCTTTGACTTTCCAAAACTTTTTGACAACATTATATTAAATTACTAATGTATAAGATTTCTAAAACCTCGTCCTTAATATTCGTGTAAATGGTTTTACTTCCTTTTAATAATGATTTTATATAGATCAATGGACCATTTTCTCCTATTATGAATATTCGACTCAAACTTATTTCAACTCGCTTTATCGATCTTCAAATATTTTATACAGATGAGGAATTCCAATTTTTTTGAAGTACAACAGTTTTCAATTTTGCGTATTTTAGCTTATGCTATTTACCCTATTTCTTTTCCCCCTCCTTTATAAGCATTACTACATCTCCCTTTTTCCCTCAACCTAAACATCACCATTGAGTCAATGTTTCGTCTAACCAAGCCGTCTCCTCGTATTCGTCCTATCTGAGCTCGTGCTTATCGATCCTTCCCTCGTCACGCTTTTGACCTCGACCTCTCTCTAAATTGCTTAGGCTTTAGTGCTCGTCAATGTCTGTGTCAACTCCAAGTTATTAGTAGACCCCTGGACCCTTGTGATGTTGTCGTGGTGCACGTACCTAAGTTGTGTACGTGAGCTTGAATGAGTATACTCCCTGTAGTATATTAATGGTTGTCTATTGTGTGATATATATATATATATATATATATATATATATATATATATATATATATATATATATATATATATATATATATATACTCGGAGTTATTCGTGATAGTATGAAGTTGTTGTGTGTTAGTAGTTATAGATTTGGGTGTAGTTAGCTATACTATACTAGGGATGCCTGTGTATATAAGAGTTAGGGTTGGAATGTCTAATGGAGTGTATGTAGTTAGAGATACTTGTGAAGGTTGAAATAAATGATTGGTAAAGCTATGTGTATGCTTGGTGTGATAATAATAAGTGTATCTATAGTTAAGTGAGTAGGCCTATTATATGACCTGTATATTAGTACGTGTGAGTATGTGCTCGTAGGTAGATATATATTGTGCTTGGACGTAGGAAGTTATGTTTCGTTGCATGAGTATATAAGTGATATACATATGGTAGTATGGTTAAAATTTTGATTGGTATTGTTTGCTTTCGCGGGATGTTGCATGCGTGCATACCGTGATGTATACACGACTATTGCACATCTTAATTTTGTATGTATAGGTGTATTATTATACTAATTATAGGCAGCAGGCTATGGTGTGAATATATATATATATATGTTACATGTGTGTGACTATACGATGAATGCGTATGCATGTATTAGGGAGGGTATTATAAATATATGTGTGCTGATGTCTGTATTACTATTATTATGGTATATAAATTGATTTAACTATGTAAGTATTACTGACGTGCGTTTATATTTCATATATTCACGCACGTTTTCTTTTGTGTTTCTCCGTGTTTTTCCGCCGTCTCTTATTCGTTTTCGTATATTTTCCCGTTTTCTTTCACTTTTCTTTGTTTATCCATGATTGCAGGAGTTCGACCACGTATGGGACGTTTAACGATGATATCCCAAGTCCCCGGAGCAACGGGAGAAGTCACGCGTGATCCAGGGGGTCAAACGTCGAAGAATTCATCTTTCAGCCCCTCACCCGGTCGGTTGGTCATCTTCAACCGATCGGGTGATGCACGCGTGCACCACCCGGTCTCTACCGCAGCTCACAAAGTAGTCACCCGACCGGTTCACAGACCGGTTCTGCGGGCGGCTGTTCTCTGTTTTTTCGAGCAGAATTCCAACCGATCGGGTGACTCTCACCCGATCGGTTCATCTGTAGCTGAAGAAGAAGAGCTGAAGACACGGGCGTCGAACCGGTCGGTTCACCCGACTGCTCCAAGATCCAACCGGTCGCTCAAGAACTCACCCGACCGGTTCATGAGATCGGGTGAAAACTCGCTGTTTTCTGTTATTTATCTGTAACGGATCAACCGATCGGTTGACTTGTCAACTGACCGGTTGATGCGAAGTTCTATATATAGAACCCCTAGGGTTCCAGAAACGGGAGTTGCTGTTTTTCTACTGTTTTATTTCCTTGTGACGGCTGTAATTGTTACTCTTTAGTAAGTTTTCAGATCTTTCTAAAATTTTAGTATTGTCTTTATTACTCTATTACTTCCGCATTGCAATTGTCCGATTATGATTTCAACGGTTAAATTTCATTTAGATCGCTTTTTCATGAATTTTTGTGAGTAGTTCCCAAATCTGGGATTTTGGTGGAAACCTCTTCGGGGGCTCTTCCCGATGAGTCCATAGGGTTATGAAATCGATAGGGAGTAGGAATCTAACGGTTACGCGGGGTGTTTCATTGTCATTGGCGGGAAAAAGACCGCCTTTGACCGTCGGGCCAAGGGGGAATAAACTTGGCGGTTGACTCCCTAGCCATAGCTCACGCCCTTAGCGTAGACGCCGAATCCTAGCACGTGGGAGCGGCAGGATGAGATGTTGGGAGATATCGTTGCGGACTTAGTGCTCCCGGGATCGATCAGTGTTAATGGACACGGGAGTGCCCACTGATCGAATCCGGGAAGTCCGGTGTATCATCCCGGGCACCGACCGGAATATCGGGCCCATGGGACGCCGGGTACCACTTTCAGAGGAAACGTCTCACAATTAGGCCCTAATCCCGATCGCTATCCATACCCGTAGGCCGTATCGGCGAGAGTCTCTCGTCGGGGTGGAAACCAAAGTCCCGGGTTTACTTTCTTTTCGTTCATACCCTTTTATTTTCTTTCGTGACAACCATCTACCGATTCGGGCTAGCTCGCCCCTCGGGGTGATTTAGGTCCTACCTGACCCAAGCACAACCTCGCCTCCCTGAGTTCGATATTCCCGCACCCTACACTAACCGTGAAACTTGCGGTAAACGACACCGCGCCGCCGCGACGCAAGCGGGGCGCCGGTCAAGTTTATGGCGCCGTTGCCGGGGAGGCAACGTGCTTGTTATTTTAGGATCTCTTGAACCCTCGTGTCTAGCTCACATCCCTACCTCGCGATAATTTTCGCATTCTCCTTTTTCCTTTTTATTTTTCTTATTTTTATTTCTTATTTTATCTGTTTCTTTCCCACTTGTCGCTTCACGGGTGTTTGTTGTTTTCATGCGCAGGAGTTCAAGGAGTCTTGACGACTTGATTCCCCTCGATCCAGAGATTAACGCCACCCTTAGGCGTTTGGCCGCCGAGAAGCGAAGAAGAGAAGATCCCGAATCCATGGAGGAGAACACCCCACCTCACAAGTCTCTGCTGGAGTACTCGATGCCATCCATCGAGTCTACTTCCGCCATCCGTCCTTCAGCTATCACGGCCCAAAGCTTTGAGCTGAAGCCGTCATTGGTGACGTGGATCCAGCAGGATCAGTTTGCGGGTGCACCCATGGAGAGCCCGATCGAGCACCTGGACTCCTTCTTGGAGAAGTGTGACACCTTCCGGATTAATGGTGTCACGACAGAGGCTATCCGTCTAAAGCTATTCCCCTTCTCTTTGCGAGACAAAGCCAAGCAATGGCTAAGGGGGAAGGACCCCAACACTTTCAACACCTGGGAGAAGCTCTCCAACGCTTTTCTGACGAAGTTCTTTCCTCCGGGGAAGACCATGAAGTTGAGGAGTGAGATCTCCTCCTTCTCCCAGGCCAGCCACGAGTCCTTGCATGAAGCTTGGACGAGATATAAAGAGATGCAAAGAAGATGCCCTCACCATGAGCTTCCGAAGTGGCAGATTATTAATCTGTTCTACAATGGGTTGAGGGATGACCTGAAATCTTCTATGGACGCCGCGGCTGGGGGTTCCTTCATGTCTAGAAGAGAGGAAGATGCCGGACATATTCTAGAAAACATGGCATCGAACAATGAGCGGTGGTGTGACGAGAGAGCCACACCAAGGTCTGGAGGTATACACAGAGTCGAGGACGTCGACAAACTTTCAAGCAAGTTTGACTTGCTTTCGACCCAGATCTCCGCACTAATGGTAGGAGCCGGTGGGGCCAGTACACAGCAAATTTCTGCGGTAGAGTCCGAATTCTTTGGGGAATTCGACGGTGGCGACATCTCACCACCGTTGGATCAGGCGAGCGCACTATTTTACAACCCTATGGGAAATGCGCCGTATCCGCCAAGGACAAATTCCAACCCGGCCTACTCTCCAAACAATCGGAACCACCCGAACTTCAGTTACCGGCCACCATTTCAGCCCTCACTGCCGCAGCAGCCGCAACAACAAACTTATCAGCCGGCTAGGCCACAGCAGCAACCCTTTCAGCAACAATCTTACGCCCCCAGGAATCAGCAGCCGTTCCAGCAGCAGCAGCAGTATGGCCAACAGAGGGCCGTCTCTCCGGTTGAGTCTCTCTTGACTCAATATATTACCAACCAGGAGAGGATCAACCAAAAGCTGGAAATGGGTCAGCGGACCCTCACGGACCAAGTAACCCAGCTGGGGTTACAAGTGGCGAACCTTGCAAGGTCACAAAACCAATTACCGCCACAACTGGAGGTGAACCCGAGGGGAGCAACCCAAACATCGGCACTCGTGCACGAGCACGCAAATGTGTCCGCTATCGTTCTGAGAAGCGGGACACAAATTCCTACTAGAGTGCCCCCTAGCAACCCGGAAGCACCGTTGGTCGTTGAGAAACTGATCGAAAAATCAAACGACGTCGGCGCTTCGTCATCAAATCCTATGACTCCGGAGGGAGTCTCTGAAGAAGAGAAGGAGAAGAAGGGGGAAGAGAGCCCGAAAGTGTATAAACCCGTTGTGCCGTTTCCACAATGGTTGGCTCAGGCAAAAATTGATGAGAAATATGGCAAGTTCTTCGCCATGGTCAAGGACCTGAGTTTGCAGATCCCCTTCCTAGAAGCAATCGAAACAATCCCCTCCTATGCAAAATTCTTGAAAGATTTGGTGACGAGAGGGTCTAGAAAAGAGAAAGTAGTGTTGACGGCGGAGTGTAGCGCTCTTATCCAAATGGCAAATCCGCCGAAACTTAAAGACCCGGGGAGCTTTTCCATTCCTTGCACGATCGGGGCAGTGAAGATTCATCGTGCACTCGTCGATCTCGGAGCGAGTGTAAGTTTGATGCCCTTGTCGATGTACAAAAGGATAGGAATGGGTGATTTGGAGCCCACCGGCATGACCCTACAACTAGCTGACCGATCGATCAAATATCCGGTGGGAGTTGTGGATGACTTCCCCGTGAATGTGAGAGGGGTGCATGTGCCTGTGGACTTTGTAGTCATGGACATGCCCGAAGACGCACACACCCCCACCATCCTGGGACGGCCTTTCATGGCCACTGCTGGCGTTCTAATAGATGTGAAGAACGGAAAACTCTCTTTGAACGTCGGTGGAGAAAAAGTCGAATTTGATCTGGGGTTATCCATGAAGTACCCCGATCCCCCTGACGACCCTGGGTGTAATCTGCTGGAGATAGGAGAAGAAAAGGCTGTTGAAGAGAGCTCCTGGGAGATTCTCTTAAGAAACCCCCCCGATGACTTGGGGGATTCAGAAGATGGAGACGGCCCTGAGAACAAAGAAGCTGCTGGAGAACCGAGTGCAGCAAGAACGACCCCTCCCGGGTTCCCCAAGACTCCTCCTGCGAGGAGAACGGGAAAAGAGCCCATGGACCTCACTAAAGACGAGGTCCAGATCCTGAAGAAGATGGCGGGAAGCGCCAACACCAAGGAAAAGCCCCCGGATCCCAAGAACAAGGGGAGGATAGTCGAGCAAGTATTTTTCCAGCCGCTGACTACTCCAAGTGCCTTCAGCTCCAATGAAGAAGAGATGCCAAACTTCGGGCATCACCCGTATCAACCACCATGAGCATCTCTTGCGGGCGTCGAGCCAACGACGTTAAACAAGTGCGCTTCATGGGAGGCAACCCATGTTCTAAACTTTTTCTCCAATTTTTAGCGTTATTTTTTACTTTATTTTATCTATTTTTATAAATAAAATCAGCCGCGAGAACATCCGTTCGGGGACTTAAACAAATCTATTGGTTTTTGCAGGGAACAAGCCCCAATCGATCGGTTGACAACTCACCCGATCGGTTGGGATGTATCTGATACATGCCGAGATCTGCCGCCATATGACCCGATCGGTTGAGTAATGAAGAGACCGGGTGGCAGACCGGGTGAGCTGGGGAGAACTCTCGGGAAATTTTGGGGAATATCAACCGATCGGTTGAGTTCAAGCGCGATCGGTTGACGCGACCGGGTGAGCAGCCCTAAGCTCTTGGGAAAATGAGTGGAGCGGCCAACCGGTCGGTTGAAAAGTCACCCGACCGGTTCGCCTGTAGCATTTCTTCGGTAAGATTTTCGACCTAACCGTCAACCGATCGGGTGACAAGTCACCCGATCGGTTCGACTTAAAACCCTATATAAAACCCCCTGACACCCGTTCGTTTTCACCCTCGCCCGATCGCCCGAATCGCCGCCGTTTCGACTCCCCTCGTGCGCCTTCCTACTTTCTTCCCCAAGATCAGCCTCGATCTTCTTCCCCAGCCAGCTCCCTACCCGTCCACCATCATTTCTCTCCATTCCCCCGCCATCTCCCTCCACACAAACCCTAAATTTCACCCATTCCCCCCAGCATCGGAACTTGTTGAAGAGATCGCTGCGGCTTCACAGCGTGCTCTAATCGAATAGCATCGGGGCGTCTACGATCGATTATCTTCAATCTCATTTGGGTAAACTCGCTCCTTTGCTTAATTTTAATCTATTCCATTTGCTTGTTGGTCGTATTTCGTGTTTGTGTTGAATTCATTGTACTCACACACACCTACGCGCACAAACAACACCTACACAATGCCTCCCCGCCGTATTAAACCCACCGATGCTAGCTCTTCGAACCCTAGGCCCAACCGTCGCGCTCGTCGTGCACAGCCCCCTGCTCAGCCCACCACCCCCAACCCATCTGCCCCCGATCAAGACCAAGTCGATCGATTCATGGCCATGATCCTCCTAGCTGGGCAAGGTGGTCGGATAACCGAGGAGTCCGTCGACCGAGACCTCCCCTTTCTCCAAAGCTTCGTTCGCCACATCCGCGAAGACCCACCTGACGTCTCCGAGCTCCACATTCCACCCCCCACGACCCCTGGTCCACAGCACAGGCCCCCGTCACCACCCCCAGAGGGTGGTGACCCTGCTTAATTTTACTCTCCCACTTTTGCCCCCCATATTTGTGCCCATCTGTCTTTTCGGGGCCCTGCTTTGTCTCTGTCGGAGGGAGGGGACTATTTGCATGTTGCTTTCTAGATTCACCTCTTTTGTTTTTGACTACCCCTTGCACATCTCTGCAGTTCATTGATCACATCATTTCGCTAGCACTTTCTGGTCTAGCTTGGGGGACGTCTACTTTGGCGTGCTGTCGTGTTTTGTTTGTTTTTCTCATTTTTTGTGTGTGTGCTTGTTTTTCATTTTTTGAGTGTCGTGTCGTGTGGTTTTATTTTTATTTTTCGTATTGTTTGATTTTGATTTTGATCTTTCTTTCTTTTTCAATTTTATCTATGTGTTTTCCTCGTTTTCATTTCTTTTTGTGTCAGTGCGTTCCCCCCCATTTTCATTGCCCTCCCGTACTCACTCATATTGCATTGAGGGCAATGCAAACTTCAGCTTGGGGGAGTCGCACTGTGTGCGTCGTTTTAGTCCTTCTTTTTCTGTTTTTTGTGTCGTTTTCATCGTGTTTTTATTTTTTTCTTTTTTTTTCTTTTTTTAGCTCTTTCTCCTAGAGATGAATCCTATGATAAATCGCCACAAAGTCACACACACCTAGCATTGCATCGATAATCACACTCACTAACCCTAGGATTTCGAGTCCTCTTGCATTTCACGCATCGCGGGTCCACTTAGCTTTTTGTGAGTCGTGTGTCGTGACTAGCATTGGTGTGCTTCTGCCTTGTGATTTTACTTTATATACCTGTCCAGGAATGACCCCTAGATTATCATGCTCCGATTTGAATATGCGGTATTTGTTTCCACTGTTTGCATGCTATATTTATATCGTATATTTCAATTCGCATGTGTCGGGATTCCACAACTAAGGACTAGGATAACCCATTTAGCCCACGCTCTATTTAGCGAGAATAGTTTCCTTTGCCCAAGTGTTTAGATTTCGACTTCTTTTTTGTTTTACTTGGCGCAAATCCCCTCGTCGTGTACCGTTCTCCCACTTGGGAGAGTACACATGTGTATAGCCAATATCCCAAAAATCCAAAAAAAGGAGAAAATAAAAGAAAAACCCAAAAAGAAAAGAAAAGAAAAATTGTGTATAGCCCAAAAATCCAAAAAAAATACAAATGCCTAAAACCCAAAAAAATTTCCGTGTGAATATTTTTTCATACTTGCCAAGAATAAAGGGAAGGCGAGAATTTGCACCGAGTGTTCTTCTCCACATCATCTCAACCCCCGTCGTTATCGAAAACACTTGGCTTAGGAACTTTTTAGCTAGTATCTAGGCTATAGTGGCGTGATTTCCTTAACCCTAGTTGTGGAGTCCCCGATGCATGATACGCTTCTATTCTAACTCTTCTCATGCATGCTTGAACTTATATTCGCCGCTTAATTCAATTCGGATCGATATTTTGGGTCATATCTTGGATTTGTGTATATCGAGCCTCATAGCACATCGTAGAAAGCATCACCATTTGCTAGCACACGACCACGCTCACTCGCGCTTCACTGCGTGGACACACGACACTTATTTGGACTCGCTTTCCTAGGTTTAGTGGTGTGATTTGGCGTTTGCTTGCTTGGTGTGTCGTTTTCGATTTTGGTGGCTCTGATGGACGATCTAAGGTTTAGAGTTTTCTTTTTCTTTCTTCCTCTCTATTTTTCCCTTCCGAGCTCCTACTCTCACTCGTCTTCCTCGAGGACGAGGAAGAGTTCAGCTTGGGGGATTTTGACGTGCGTTTATATTTCATATATTCACGCACGTTTTCTTTTGTGTTTCTCCGTGTTTTTCCGCCGTCTCTTATTCGTTTTCGTATATTTTCCCGTTTTCTTTCACTTTTCTTTGTTTATCCATGATTGCAGGAGTTCGACCACGTAGGGGACGTTTAACGATGATATCCCAAGTCCCCGGAGCAACGGGAGAAGTCACACATGATCCAGGGGGTCAAACGTCGAAGAATTCATCTTTCAGCCCCTCACCCGGTCGGTTGGTCATCTTCAACCGATCGGGTGATGCACGCGTGCACCACCCGGTCTCTACCGCAGCTCACAAAGTAGTCACCCGACCGGTTCACAGACCGGTTCTGCGGGCGGCTGTTCTCTATTTTTTCGAGCAGAATTCCAACCGATCGGGTGACTCTCACCCGATCGGTTCATCTGTAGCTGAAGAAGAAGAGCTGAAGACATGGGCGTCGAACCGGTTGGTTCACCCGACTGCTCCAAGATCCAACCGGTCGCTCAAGAACTCACCCGACCGGTTCATGAGATCGGGTGAAAACTCGCTGTTTTCTGTTATTTATCTGTAACGGATCAACCGACCGGTTGATGCGAAGTTCTATATATAGAACCCCTAGGGTTCCAGAAACGGGAGTTGCTGTTTTTCTACTGTTTTATTTCCTTGTGACGGCTGTAATTGTAACTCTTTAGTAAGTTTTCAGATCTTTCTAAAATTTTAGTATTGTCTTTATTACTCTATTACTTCCGCATTGCAATTGTCCGATTATGATTTCAACGGTTAAATTTCATTTAGATCGCTTTTTCATGAATTTTTGTGAGTAGTTCCCAAATCTGGGATTTTGGTGGAAACCCCTTCGGGGGCTCTTCCCGATGAGTCCATAGGGTTAGGAAATCGATAGGGAGTAGGAATCTAACGGTTACGCGGGGTGTTTCATTGTCATTGGCGGGAAAAAGACCGCCTTTGACCGTCGGGCCAAGGGGGAATAAACTTGGCGGTTGACTCCCTAGCCATAGCTCACGCCCTTAGCGTAGACACCGAATCCTAGCACGCGGGAGCGGCAGGATGAGACGTTGGGAGATATCGTTGCGGGCTTAGTGCTCCCGGGATCGATCAGTGTTAATGGACACGGGAGTGCCCACTGATCGAATCCGGGAAGTCCGGTGTATCATCCTGGGCACCGACCGGAATATCGGGCCCATTGGACGCCGGTACCACTTTCAGAGGCAACGTCTCACCATTAGGCCCTAATCCCGATCGCTATCCATACCCGTAGGCCGTATCGGCGAGAGTCTCTCGTCGGGGTGGAAACCAAAGTCCCGGGTTTACTTTCTTTTCGTTCATACCCTTTTATTTTCTTTCGTGACAACCATCTACCGATTCGGGCTAGCTCGCCCCTCGGGGTGATTTAGGTCCTACCTGACCCAAGCACAACCTCGCCTCCCTGAGTTCGATATTCTCGCACCCTACACTAACCGTGAAACTTGCGGTAAACGACACCGCGCCGCCGCGACGCAAGCGGGGCGCCGGTCAATTACCTGACTAAATATTAAGTGTGATTGATTTATGGAATGTATATGGTTGTATTGGTAGGTGTACATATCTGGGAGTGGTATCAGTATAGGTATAAATGTCGTGTTACGAATATTCTGATATATGTATTGAGTCTCACTCAAGCTTGAGTGGGTATACTCTAAGTACATTGAATGTATGTCTGAAGTTTGAATATAGCGATGTTTGATGTATGTATAGTGATAGGAGTGTTTGTGCCTGGTTGTGTTACGCACATGATTGTGGGTCGCTACACTAGTATATAGTTATATGTGTTGGTCTTGTGGTATAGTTAATTACTAAGGACTTGCTCGTATGAACGTATGTGTACTAGCTAAACTAGGTGTGTAGATGTGCTAGTTATATAATGATGTGATTGGTGTATGTAAATGAAATGTTAGCGTGTATGGGTGTGCACCATGCACGGGTAAGTATGTGCTTAGTTATAGGTATTGATGACTACGATATATGTGGCGGGTCGTAAATACAGTTATAGGACCGTATGTGATGTGAAAATATGGTGAACTATTTGCATGTATTTGAATGACTATATATTGTGAAACTATAGTAGTGGTGAATATATATATATATAGTGAAACTTGACTTAATTATGGTATGGTTTGACTACATGTGTTGATGTGTTTGGTGTTGGATGAATACTAGGGATTATTAGAGGGTAGTATACCCTTGATGTTTGTGCATAGGTAGCTACATATAGGTAGAGCAATGATTGTATTTGCTAAGTGTGAGATCATACTTATATGAGTACCTGAAATATTGTTTTGTGATTAGGTAGGTAGTAGTCATATAAGGGATGCATGCTTATATATATGATTGAAATACGTGTATGAGTTTGACTGACTGTAATAGGTATAAAGGTATAACGTACGTGAATATATATAAATATATATACGTGTTGATAGTATTAATGTTTGACTACTTAGTGCATATATAAGCTCTTGTAATGACTATACCTGGTTGAATTATTATATGACTTGATTGGGGTAGTTACTAGAGCGACTAGATATATTAGAAAGTCCGAGGACGGACTTTATTCTAAGGTGGGGAGGATGTAACGACCACTTTTCGTTGTACGTTTTTCGTGCACGTGCTTTTGGCCGTGCACGTGTTTGTTTAGACTTTGTTCGTTTGTGAACACTTTCGTGTGATATGCCGTTGTGAACGTCTCTGAGAATGTTAAATAGTGACACTATTTTGGAACGACGTTTCTCGAGTCATTTTCCCACAATTTAAACTTATTCGATGAGACGTGGCGATTTTCACTTTTGACGGGAGACGTTTCTATTTTTAGTTTAGTCGTCCGACGTCAAAATTGAGATCCGTCTTCTTAGTTAGCTCACTCTCGTCATCACGATCACCACAGTATTTATTTTATAATTTTTGGAGTTTATTTGACCACTTTTATATTTTTAACAATTTTTATATTATTTTTAATAATTAATTTTTAAATTATTTTCGGCCAAATAAAATTTATTTGAGTTTTAAACGTTTTAAAGAATTTTTGAGCCAATTTCCAGCTCATTTGGACCAAGTCAAATCCTTGGGTGAGTTGGAGAAGTTGAATTTCAAATTTTAAATTATTTTAAACTTCTAATCCTATTAGATTTAGCCCTAGACCAAGTCAACCCATCTACACTATATAAACAACCCCTAGGAAGACCTATTTTCGCAAGAAATTAGCCCTAGCCTCTTCCAAAACCCAAATTGGACGTTGCGACGATTCGTCGCAACGTTGCGACGTTCAGCCACCGCACCGACCGAGAAAACCAACCAAAATCGCCCGCTCCGACCGCTAGCCGCCCCCGCATCCATCGCCGCTCGCATCGCATCGCATCGCCTGCTCCGTTCCCTCGGTCTGACCGAGGGCTTGGCCGCACCCCGCTCGCATCCCCGCTCCGCACAACGCTCCGCATCGACCCCGCCCCGTTCGCTTGCCTCCGCTCGCGCCTGACCGATCGGGCCGCCCGCACCGACCGACGTTTGCAACGCTGCAACGTTGCAACGTCGCAGCCCTCGCATCCTAGCGCACGACCGACCCGCCCTACCGCTCTGACCGAAGGAGGCCCCCGCACCCGCTGCTGCGACCGACCCAAACGCTGCACAGCCCCGTTTCCCCGCAGCGACCGAGAGATTTCCCCGCATTGGCTGTGTACGACCGAGAGCCACTCGTCGCAACCCCGCATCCATCGTACCACTTGCCTCCGTGGGCCCCCCAAGTTCTCCAGAGGTATTGTGGGTCCCCCAAAGGTCCCTAGGACTACTGTGGGCCCCACCTAGGTGCTTTCTCTCCGATGATTCGCCGTGCACGACGTTGCGACACGTCGTAGCCCGTCGTCGCACGTGCTAGCTTTGAAATCTGGAACCGTCGCTCCGGTTGATGCTCTGAACTTTCCAGCGAGGAAACTAAATTGGAATCTGGACTTGGAGCGCGATCTCTTATTCCAACCCCCGGCGTCGCTACCCGACGCCGGTGTAGCTTTCGCGTCGTGTTGAGGTAACGCTTTGCACCCCTAGGACCCCCAACCCATTGCCTGCTAATCAAGACTAAAATCAGTATTTTTAAAGTATTTTAAATGTTTTAAATTCACTAATCAAGATTAATAATATGGACTTTAGGCCGGTGGACTTGTGCACGTAGGATAATTGTGATTTTTGGACTCATTGGACGGTGTGCTCAGACGTCGTACTTGCAGGCAAGTGAAACTTGCCAACTCTTGTGTAGGGCCATGTTTTTAGGCCACTTCCTTGTTCCTAGCGTAAAAGAGACTAGTCAGTGAAATGATAGCTGGCTAGATGCCTACTTGATCTAGTTTGACAACGAAACTAGATCCGTCACCTAATTGATCTAGCTTGACAAAGAAGCTAGATCCAACCCTTTAAACTTGTTGTTCATGCATACTAAACTGTCACGTTTACTTTCCTTACCTGTACGCACTTTTAACTGCCATGCATTGCATCTTACATGTCATCCAAATTGATTGTCGCATCGTAGCACACGCTACAAAATACTTGTACAATCCGTGTTTCCGTGTTACCGGCTAGGTGCACCCCTATGCCATACTTGTTAAAAACACTTCCTGGCTCGTGATCCAGAAGCGAGCATTCCAAGTTCGGGGGTAAGGCCCTGGCTCGATACACGTGGAGGGGTAGGGATAAACGGTCGCTTGAGCTTAGGAGTGGCCTGATCAGCCCTCTAGCCAAAAGACGGAATCTCTGTGCACGAGGTGCTTTCTTTTCTTGTCTTGTACTTGTCTTGTGAATGATTCATGTAATACTTGTCATCCATGCCATGTTTAAATGCCATGCTCGTACTTTACTTTACTTTACATGTTGCACTCATACTTTAACTGCCAAGTCATCGCATTCATGCTAGAACTGCTAGGTTGCTGTACTTTTACCTACTTTCAGTTTCCTTGCACAAGTCTCTTGTAGACTTGCTGACATGTGCCCCTTGCTCTTTTGGGTGTCACATGTTAGACTCTGAGCCAGAGACCGTTGCTGAGTACGTGGTGTGTTGCTGAAGCTGAGCCTGAGTCCATGTCTGCCTAGGAGGAGTTTTGTGGATGTCATTGATCTTTCTTGGTGACTTTGCTGAGCTTCCTTTTGTTTTAGGTTTGTTGTTAGTTGTTGGTGCGTGGCACCTATGCGTTGTACTTTTGTTGGCCATGTTGGGCCTTTAGTCTCTTTTTCTTTTCAGCCTGGTGGCTTTTCTGCGATGTTGGAATTTATATTTATGGATATTCTGAGATTATTCTTTTGTCTCATTTCATTATTATTATCTTGTTTCGTTCGCGTTGCAAGGACCTGCAGTTTTAAATTTGATTGACGCTTATCGGGCTTGCAGCTTTGCAGCTTCAAGTCTGAGCGGACCTTCTCACGCTTCGCCTCCATATTTTTGGGAAGCGGGGCGTGACATTTATGATCAAGAAGGATTAACTCATTCGAGTGGGAGAATTCTGGGTGAAAACGAAAATACGTTTCAACCTTCACCAATGGATTATACGAATGACGATTATCCTATTCCATACGGGAATAATGATCCAAGTGGGAGCAATTCTAACGACATTCCAAGTGGGAGTAATATTAGAATTGATCTAAATTCAAGTCAACACGGACTTGAAGAATCTCAAATACGACGTAGTAGTCGTACAAGGTTGGCTCCTCTAAGATTTAAGGATGAATTTCCGCAAACCTTTATGACTTTACTACAAGAAGATGACGAGCCTGCTACTTTCAAACAGTCCGTATCTTGCCCTGCAAAAGACAAATGGATGAAAGCGATGCAAGAGGAATTAGAATCCATGAAGGTTAACCAAGTCTGGGACTTAGTTGACTTACCCAGAGGACGTAGAGCTATTGGGAACAAATGGGTTCTCAAGATCAAGCATAAGGCTGATGGCTCTATTGACAGATATAAAGCTCGCCTTGTCGCGAAAGGTTTTACGCAACAGGAAGGGATAGACTACGAAGAGACCTTCTCACCTGTTGTTCGTTTTACCTCGATTCGACTGATTCTGGCAATGGTGGCTTGCTTAGACCTCGAATTACATCAAATGGATGTAAAGATTGCCTTTCTCAATGGAGAATTGGACGATGAGATTTATATGGAACAACCAACAGGGTTTGTAAAAGAAGGAAACGAACATAAGGTTTGTAAACTTCATAAGTCCATATATGGTCTTAAACAATCATCGAGGCAATGGTATATACGATTTCATAAAGTTATCAAATGGTTTTACCATGCTTGATGAAGATAACTAAGTATATATCAAGAGGATTAAAAGCAAGTATATTATCATGTCTCTATATGTAGATGACATTTTAATAGCCGGAAATGACAAAGGCTTTATGATGAGTATCAAGGCTTGGCTTTCATCAGTATTTGAGATGAAAGGCATAGGAAAAGCCACATATATCCTTGGAGTTAAGATTTCAAGGAATCGTTCGAAGAAACTTCTTTCTCTCTCAGGAGACTTATATAAAGAAGGTTCTAGAACGCTTTGATATGCACGAATGCAAGTCCATTGATATTCATATAAGCATATGCGATAATTTATATCTGGAATCGTGTCCAAAGAACCAAAAGGATAAGGAAATTATGGAAAAAGTTCCATATTCCAGTGCAGTTGATAGTCTTATGTACGCTATGGTGTGTACGAGACCGGACATCTGTTTTGCCATTGGAAATGGTAAGCTGTTACCAATCCAATCCAGGGCAAGTACACTGGAAAGCGGTTAAGAGGATAATGTGTCTTGTAAGATCAAACACATTGATATCCGATACGAATTTGCAAAAGACTATGATAAAACCAAGAAGGTAGACATAAGGTACATATCTACGCATGAGATGATAGAGGATCCGCTTACGAAAGCGATCCCCAGAAATGTGTTTTATAAACACTTATCATCCCAAGGATTGCGTAAGAGCTGAGTTGTGCCAATATATATTCCCATGTCTGAGAAATATCAAATTTAATAAAAGAATAAGTTCTTTTTCAAACATTGCATATGAATCTCTTGAGAAATGTTTGTGTACATTTTTGAAATCTCAGCTGAATTCTAGTATGTCAGACAGATTGAGGTTGGCTCTCTCACATGAGCAACCGCCTTATTCTATCAGACGGATAGAAAAGAGATGAGACCTGTTTAAAGTCAAAATCATCAGACGGATGATTTAGAGTCATGACTTAAACAAAATGGTCGCATGAAAGATCTGCATCATATGGATGCTTACATAAGATCTAAGAGGATTTTTGAAATCCTATCTGTCTAAATGCGGGATGTGAGTCCAAAGGATTATTTGAGTAGAAAAGGGACTCAAAGTCAGACATTGTGGTGTCTGATCATCATCCTTACAACATCATTGAGACATACACTCCCTGGAAAAGGAACGATGTTGTAATACGTATTCATACTACGTATGCATTTTTGACCATTGGGTTAGAATAGTAAATGAGTTTACTATTATGTGAGACCCAAAGACCACATGGGTCTTAACTCGTTACCCTTATGGACTCTAATTGGTTCCTTAAGATTTGACTGGGTGATTGCTATCTTAGCATGTTGCTTATGGACTATGGTTAATTCGGTCCGGCGGGGCATGTTAGAAAAGCGAGTCAAGTCAAGATCAAAAGGATCGCAAGAAGAGGAAGATTAATTTCATATTCACATTTGGACTTTAGAGATTCAAAGCTGGCCAGCCAATTGTAATCCAGATGGGATTCAATTGTTGAATATAAAGTATAAGAAATGTGAAGAAATAATCTAGGGTAAAGCATGCGTTGATCTACTCAACTTTGCACCTCGAGGAGTATTGTGTATCTCTAACAAGTGCACAACAGTAGACTCTATGCGCATGACGGTCACACGGCCTATTTCTCGGTATGATAAACAGAAGAGTTAGAGGAAAATAAGTTTCCTCACAATCCCCTCAAGTGTGAGTGGGAGATGTTGGATATGGACGACATAAATACACCCATGAGGGGATGTATGAGGGTATACGGACCTCAGATGTTGCGTGCACGAAGGCGTGCGCAAAGGGAACCTTTTCTCGTGTGAAAAGGACCACTCGATAAGTGGAAAAAGCCACTCGATAAGTGGAAAAAGCCACTTTATAAGTGCAAAATGGCACTTGATAAGTGGATAAAGAAGAAGATAAATGAATGTGCTAATATAGGCTAATAAGCTTATAATTGGTTATTTCCTACAATAACCACCCCTAAAGCCTATAAATAGGACCCAAGGGTAAGGCATTCATTCACACTTTCCATGCCATAAGTTTGCATAAGGCATCCTTATGTTCTTCTTCTCCCTTCCATTAAAATCCTCTTCTAGTTAGAGATTTAGGCGGTGAAACTCTGCTTCGATCCTCAGTGACGAAGTATCGACCGTTGTGGCGAATCCGAGGGCGAAGTTCCGAGATTACCGTGCCGCGTACGCAAGTGTAAGTCTCAACTTCATTTATCGATCCTAACATTGTTTTGACAGGATCCTTCAGTTTTCCTACTGCTTAACTCTGACGACGAGGATGCTCCGACCCTACTTCCAGGTGCACTCAATTGTAGTCTACACTAACTCGCCACTTGAAAACAATTTGAGGAGGCTGGAGAGATCGGTTTGAATGCTGAATTGGAGCATCGAGCTCAGCAAGTTTGACATCAATTACAAGCCCAGGGCAACGATCAAGGGTCAGGCACTGGTGGAATTCATGGTAGAGTGCACTATCGAATAGAATGGAGAAGCTTCACCCGACGATCGGCCGGACACACAATGGCAACAGCTCGCCATCAAGGATCCTCCATCAACATCCACCTATTCCAAATGCGAGCTATAGGTCGTCCACATCGATGGATCGGCCATGGGGTTGAGAAGCGGAGCCGACATTGTAATAGAGACCCAGGAGGGAAGCCTACTGGAGTATGCACTCTGCTTCAACTTCTCGGCGACCAACAACATGGCGAAGTACGAGGCTACCCTCAACGGGCTGAAGCTCTACTGGATGCTTGGGGGTGATGAATGTGTTGTTGATCAGTAACTCAAGGCTCGTCGTCCAACAAATTGAAGGCAGCTTCGAAGAGAGGGAGGTCTGATGAAGCAGTACCTGAAGTGCGCCCGGGCCGAGCACCTCAAATTTAGAAAAACAACGATCCAGCATCTGCCAAGATCGAACAACCTCCAGGCTGACACCCTCTCAAATTTGGCATCATCTTCTCCAGTTGATATTGGGAAAGATATCTACTTCGAGAACCTACTGGCACCAAGCATCGAGGAGGGCGAACTGCTGTGTGTCGACCAGGAGCCATCATGGATGAGCCCGATCGTTGCCTACCTAGAGACCGAAGCCCTACACGAAGAAAGGCTGGAAGCACGGAAGATTGAAAGACGGGCCTTGACGTTCGTGATCTTCGACGGTGTGCTTTATCGAAAGCGTCGCGCGAGAAATGACGTCTTGCCTTATTGAAATGCCTTAGGCCCTCCAGAGCTGAGCAGGTCGTCCACGAGCTACATGAAGGACTCTACGAGAATCACTACGACGGCTGCACCCTAGCGCACAAGGCAATCCGATAGGGCTACTATTGGACGACCACGCTGAAGGACACAACCAACTACGTCAAGCAGTGCATGGAGTGCTAAAGGTTCTTTAAACATACAACCGCACTGTCGATCGACCTGATTCCGATCCTCAGCCCGGTCCCGTTCACCAAATGGGGCATCGATATCCTCGGATCGTTCCCAATGTTGACAGGAGGAAGGAAGTTCCTCGTCGTCCCCGTCAACTACTTCACCAAATGGATCGAGGTAGAGCCACTGGCACGCATCACCTGGAAGGAAATGCAGAACTTCGTCTGGAAGTCTATTATATGTTGCTTTGGGGGTACCCTGCTCTATCGTGATAGACAATGGGAAGTAGTTCGACTGCGCAAACTTCAGAGGCTTCTGCTCAGATTGGGGCGTCAACCTCCACTTCGCCTCCGTGGTGCATCCACCATGCAATGGCATGGCTTAAGCGGCAAACAAGTGCATCCTAAAGCCCTTGAAGAAGAAGGTCAGCAGCGCCCACAGATCTTGGCCCGATGAGCTACCGGGCATCCTATGGTCCTACCGCACCACATACAAAGCTTCTACCGGCGAGAGCCCCGTCATGCTCGCCTACGGGGCAGAGGCCGTCGCTTCAGTAGAGGTCGGCGAGGAATCCCTCTGACTCCAATACTTCTACGAAAAAGCGAATGAAGAGGGTCTCGACATCAACATTGAGCTCATCGATGAGGTAAGGGACTGTGCTCTAACAATCCTTATCAAGCACATCCAATGGATGGCGATGTACTACAACTCCTGCATGAGGAAGCGGAGCTTCAGAGTCGACGACCTTGTCCTCAGAGATGCAACCTTCAGACCGGGGATCGACCGCCGAGGAAACCTATCCACCAAATGGAAAGGCCGCTACACAATAATAGACATTGTGGGACCAACGACCTACATTTTGGCAACCATGGAGGGTGAGGAATTAGCTCATCCATGGAACGCCGAACATTTGCTTAAATATTATCAATAAATATTTTTGTGTTTGTATATTAAATGTGTTGTCTGAATTTAAATTTCAACTCCTCTCCGAAATTAAAAGCACATACACTAAGGTCAGCTAAACGCTTGAGGGCCCAAGCTCACATAAAGCGACCTCGAAGATAAAGTCACAGGTCTTGGCTCTATCTCCGACATGTCTTTACGTTTCATATTAAGCACTCTTTGTGTTTTTCTTTCATGCGAGAAACTCTAGGCCAAGGAAGGCTTATTCACTGGTAGCAAGCTAACTCGTCGCAAGTAAAGATCCGGAGCAGGCTACATGCTGCGTCCCTGAAAGGCTCCAGGGTTGCAGGAGGGGCTACGGCCCGACCTGCCCTCTCAAAGACCACCACGGCAGATCACGGCCTAGCTACCCATAGCATGTCGGACCTAGCTACCCATAGCAGGTCGGACCTCGCTACCCAAACCGGGGATGATCTGGGGCAAGCTACGTGATGTGCCCCCGAAAGACTCCAGGGTCGCAGGAGAGGCTACGGACCTGATCTGCCCTCTCAAAGTCCTCCGGGGTAGATGGTAGCCTAGCTACACATAGCAGGTCGGACCTCGCTGTTGGATATGGAAGACGTTTGTACACCCTTGTAGGGGATGTACGAGGGAATACGGACCTCGAACGTCGCGTACACGAAGTCGTGTGCAAAGGGAATATGTTTCCTTGCGGAGAGGATCTCTGGATGAGTGAGAAAGTCGCATTATATATGCATAAGTGCATGCGACATATGGCTAATAAAGGGGGAATATCTTAAGCTTATGTTGTACCATGCATATGGTACAACTTAAGCTTATAATGTGCCATGTATCATGGTACACCTTAATTAAGTTGTTCCAACGGAACAACTTACCCTAAAATAACTACCTTGGGGGCTATAAATAAGACCCAAGGGTAAGCCATTTCTGACACCTTTTGCATGGAATTCATGCATGCAACTTCATTCTAGCGAAGCTCTGCAGAAATCCTTTCTCTTCCTCTATCCAAGTTCTTAATCTAAAGTAGAGATTTAGATTGTGGATTTAGTAGCCTTACTCCGTTCGTGAGTAGACTCGATCCGTCGTGGCGAATCCGAAGGCGAAGTTCGTAGACTACCGTGCCGCGTACGCAAGCGTAAGTCTCAACTTCATTTATCGATCCTAACTCTGTTTTGGCAGGATCCAACATTGGTATCAGAGCCATATGGGTTCGCCCCGGTCAAACCACCGCCCCGTCGAAACTATGAACGAGTCGTTGTCTTTTTCACGAATGGGTCTCCTACTATTACGGATATAGTAGGAACGCTTCGTGATGGAGAGAACGCAGCGGTTGTTCTTTTCACGTTAGGGTCTCCTATCATTACGGATATGGTAGGAACTCTCCGTGACGGGAAGAACCGACCGTTCACGTAGTATGTTATTTTTCATTTTTGGCACACGGCCATTAGGAAATAACTAATTTCTCGACGAACGGGTGATTCATCGACGAACGGGTGCTTCATCGAGGAAGATGATGGTAGTTATTTCCATCGGGTAAGAGGAAATTGGTGCATGTGCACCATGGCCAAATGGGCTATGAAGGCTATGCACCCCCCTCCACTTGCGGAGGGGGTTGGCTACGGCCAATAACCACCGGCGACCACCCCATCAAGGGGGAGGAGTATGTGCGGCAACCCCATTCAAAGGGGGTGGCCGGCCATGGCCAAAGGGGCCATGGCCGGCCAATGCCAAATGGCCTTGGCCATGACCGGCCATGGCCAAGCCATGGCCAGGCCGGCAGTGGCCGGCCAAGGCCAGGCCGGCAATGGCCGGCCTTGGCCAAGGCCTGCCGGCCTGGCCGACCCTGGCAGTGGCCAGGGCCGGCGCCCTGGCCACTGCCAGGGCCAGGCGGCCCTGGCAGAGGCCAGGGCCGGCGCCCTGGCCTCGGCCAGGGCCTGGCCGGCCCTGGCAGGGGCCAGGGCTGGCTGGCCTGCCCTGGCAGAGGCCAGGGCCAATGCCCTGGCCTCGGCCAGGGCCTGGCCGGCCTTGGCCGGCCTCGGCCAGGGCAGAGGCCCTGGCCGAGGGGGCCAAGGCCCCTGGCCGGCCAGGGCAGAGCCCCTGGCCGGGAAGAAGTTGCAAGACCAAAAATTGGTCGACCAATTTGGTGTTTTTGGTCGACCAATCCGACAGAAGGTCTGGGTCAATTGCAAATTTGCCAAATGACCCATACGGGGTAACAAAAGGCCTTGGTCAAACTCGAATGTGTCTATTAGTCCATACGGGGCTAACCACAGTGCCAACTAGTTCATACGGGACTAACGTTTTAATGAAGTTTTTTTGGGCTCTACTCCTTGAAGACTAGCCATAGTGCTCTACTTCATGCGAGATTAGCCAAGTCATTGTGCTCTACTCTACGGAGATTAGCCAATGTACTTATGACGTTGTGCTCTACTCTACGGAGATAAGCCAATGTATTTTGAATTTTTGAAAAATACGTTTTTCAAAAACGCTTTTCCGCTGCAAAGTACTATAAGAGTACTAACATTTGATAAAGTGAGGGAGAAATATTGAAAGTTACTCTAGATGGTGATTGGAAACATAGTGACCTTTCCGACTCTAGAGTAACATCTTCAATATTTTTCGAAAGTAACTTATCAAATTATGAATATCATTCCAAGTGGGAGTTGATTTTAGAACTATCCATATGGGATATTCTATTATCATTTCAAGTGGGAATTATATTTGAAAAATACGTTTTCAAACTCGTTTTTTCGCTGCTAGTACTATAAGAGTACTATTGTTTGATAAGTGATGGGGGAATATTGAAGGTTGTTCTAGATGGTGATTGGAATCATAGAGACCTTTTCGATTCTAGAACAACATCTTCAATATTTTTCGAAAGTAACTTATCAAATATAATATAATTGCAAGTGGGATTTGAATTTTTTAGAACTATCCAAATGGGATACTCTATTATCATTTCAAGTGGGAGTTATATATTTTAAGAATTTTTATGCAATGTTTTGATCGAACCTTCGGTTTTGTGTCTTTTGCAGCATTTTAAAAGTAAAATGTCTTCCGCTTCAAAGAATATCGTCGCTGAGTTAAACAAAGGTGAAAAACTCAACGGCGATAATTACAAACTTTGGTCCATTAAGATACAATACGTTTTAGAGGAGCAAGAAGTGCTCAAAACTCTAAAGAACGTAATGATTGAACCCGAGTTGGGCACTACGGCCCAACACATACGAGACAAGGAAGCTTTTGATGCTTGGTCTCGGAAGAATAAGATAGCGCGCATTACGTTATTAAGCAGTATGGCTGATGACATAATGCGCATCTTCCGAGAACATGACCTAGCCATGGACATATGGTCTAAGCTAGAGGAGAAGTTCGGTGGCACATCGGTGTCCAAACTTCGCTCCTTAACTATAAGGTTCGATTCATATAAGAAACGTCCAGATCATTCCATGGGGAAACATCTGCGACATATGGCGAACCTTATCTCGGAGTTAAAGGATGCAGGTCATGTGCTCACAGATGAGCAACAAATCCAAGCAGTCATACGTTCCCTACCAAATGGGTGGGATCAGATGAAGATGCATCTCACTCATGATGAGAGCATCAAGACCTTCAACGACGTTTCCAAGCACCTCGAATTAGAGGAAGAGCGGCTTGCGGCTGCCAAGCCAAGTGCAGAAGTGCACATGGTTGCTAGTTCCTCACACGGGGGAAAGAAACGTAAAGATCGTTCGAAGTCTTCTAATGAACGTAATAAGCAACCTGAGTCTACCAAGGAACCCAAACATAAGGGTGGGCACAAGAAATAGCACAAGAAGAAAGACTTGAAAAGGATCAAGTGCTTCAAGTGCAACAAGCTCGGTCACTATGCTCGTTCGTGTACGAGTGGAAGTGACGAGGTAACTTGTAATACTAGTTACATATGTGTTTCTAGTTCAATATTTCTTGTGGAATCTAATCCATTTTGGGATAATTGATTCAGGTGCCACCGACCACATAGCAAAGGACAGACGGTCCTTCGTGGAGTATCACCGGATACCCCAAGGAATGAAGTGGATCAATGTAGGAAACAACACACGTGTTGTAGAGAAAGGCGTTGGGAATTGCAAGCTAGACTTGGACAACGGCCATACTCTCCTACTTTATGATGTTCCCTTCATTCCATATATTCAAAGGAATATTAATACTGTGGTCAATTTAATGGGTCTGGGTTATAGTTGGTTCCTTCATGATTGTAATATGGACCTATTTTGTAATAATTCCTTTATTGGTACTGGGTTTGTATTTCAAAGGATTTATTGTAATAAGTACAATGTATTTCCTCATGTAATGAAAATTTCCTTGTGACAAATTCTTTGACTAACGAGTCTAATATAATTTGTTGGCACGCAAGGCTTGGTCATATTGGACCAATGCGTATAGATAGACTTGCCAAACGTGGCCTTCTATCCAATGTTTCAAAGGTTGAAATGTCGACCTGCGAACATTGCCTTGTGAGGAAATCTTGTCGCAAGCCGTTTGGAACCGGCACAAGGGCCGAGGTTCCATTACAGCTTATCCATTCGGACATATGTAGTCCGATGAATGTCAAGACAAGACGCGGGAAGTCCTATTTTTCATCATTTTTATTGATGATTTCACCCGATTCAGTCATATCTATTTGATATCCCACAAAAGTGAAAGCACTAAAACTGCTTTAAAAACTATATGAGTTTAGTGGAGAATCAATTAGATCGCAAAATTAAGGTCATGCGAACCGATAGGGGCGGTGAATATCAATCAACAAGTTTAAAGGAACTTTATGATGAAAAATGCATAGTACATCAGGTAACTATGCCTTATACTCCTCAACAAATTGGTGTTGCAGAAAGGAGGTATAGGACTTTAATGAAAAATGGTCCATTCAATGATGGCGCAAGCTAACTTGCCAATCACCTTTTGGGGTGATGCATTATTGACGGCCGCTTTCATTTTTGAACCGCGTACCCTCGAAATCAGTTAGCTCCACTCCTTGTGAGTTGTGGAACCAAAGGTCTCCTCACTTAAACATTTTGAAACCTTGGGGTTGTGCATCCTACGCACATATTTCCTCCCATAGGTATGGCAAACTTGGGCCAAAGGGAAGGAAATGTATCTTTATACGATACGCAGAAAACTCCAAAGGTTATGTTTTATGTTAGTCAGGAAGACAATGGTGGGCTAATTGAGTTTGAGTCGAGGGATGTCACTTTCTTGGAAAAACGAGTTTCCAAGACAGGGCGAGATAAGTCAGGACTTATCTCTATTTGAGATTTATGATCAAGAAGGATTACCTCATTCGAGTGGGAGAATTCTTGGTGAAAACGAAAATACGTTTCAATCTTCACCAATGGATTATACGAATGACGATTATCCTATTCCATACGGGAATAATGATCCAAGTGGGAGCAATTCTAACGACATTCCAAGTGGGAGTGATATTAGAATTGATCTAAATTCGAGTCAACAAGGACTTGAAGAATCTCAAATACGATGTAGTAGTCGTACAAGGTTGGCTCCTCTAAGATTTGAGGATGAATTTCCGCAAACCTTTATGACTTTACTACAAGATGATGACGAGCCTGCTACTTTCAAACAGGCCGTATCATGCCATGCAAAAGACAAATGGATGGAAGCGATGAAGGAGGAATTGAAATCCATGAAAGTTAACCAAGTCTGGGACTTAGTTAACTTACCCAGAGGACATAGAGCAATTGGGAACAAATGGGTTCTCAAGATCAAGCATAAGGCTGATGGCTCTATTGACAGATATATAAAGCTCGCCTTGTCGCGAAAGGTTTTACGCAACAGGAAGGGATAGACTACGAAGAGACCTTCTCACCTGTTGTGCGTTTTACCTTGATTTGCATGATTCTGGCAATGGTAGCTTGCTTATACCTCGAATTACATCAGATGGATGTAAAGACTGCCTTTCTCAATGGAGAATTGGACGAGGAGATCTAAATGGAACAACCAACAGGGTTTGTAAAAGAAGGAAACGAACATAAGGTTTGTAAACTTCGTAAATCCATATATGGTCTTAAATAATCCTCGAGGCAATGGTATATACGATTTCAAGAAGTTGTCTTATCAAATGGATTTTCCATACTTGATGAAGATAACTACGTATATATCAAGAGGATTAAAAGCAAGCATGTTATTATGTCTCTATATGTAGATGACATTTTAATAGCCGGAAATGACAAGGGCTTTGTGATGAGTATCAAGGCTTGGCTTTCATCAGTATTTGAGATGAAAGGCATAGGAAAAGCCACATATATCCTTGGAGTTAAGATTTCAAGGAATCGTTCGAAGAAACTTCTTTCTCTTTCACAGGAGACTTATATAAAGAAGGTTCTAGAACGATTTAATATGCAGGACTGCAAGTCCATTGATATTCATATAAGCATATGCGATAATTTATATCTGGAATCGTGTCCAAAGAACCAAAAGGAAAAGGAAATTATAGAAAAAGTTCCATATTCCAGTGCAGTTGATAGTCTTATGTACGCTATGGTGTGTACGAGACCGGACATCTGTTTTGCCGTTGGAAATGGTAAGCTGTTACCAATCCAACCCAGGGCAAGAACACTGGAAAGCGGTTAAGAGGATAATGCAGTATCTTAAAGGAACTGCAGATTTGCAAAAGACTATGATAAAACCAAGAAGGTAGACATATGGTACATATCTACGCATGAGATGATAGAGGATCAGCTTACGAAAGCGATCCCCAGAAATGTGTTTTATAAACACTTATCATCCCAAGGATTGCGTAAGAGCTGAGTTGTACCAATGTAAATTCCCATGTCTGTAAATGATCAAAATTAATAAAAGAATAAGTTCTTTTTTCAAACATTGCATATGAATTTCTTAAGAAATGTTTGTGTACATTTTTGAAATCTCAGCTGAATTGTGTGTATGTCGGACAGATTAAGGTTGGCTCTCTCACATGAGCAACCGCCTTATCTTATCAGATGGATAAGATAGAGATGAGGCTAGTTTAAAGTCAAAATCATTAGACGAATGATTTAGAGTCATGACTTAAACAAGATAGTCGAATGAAAGATCTGCATCATATGGATGCTTACAAAAGATCTGAGATCTGTATCACAAGGATATTTGAAAGAGATTTCATAGGATTTTTTCCTATCTGTCTTATGCAGGATGAGAGTCCGTGAATATTTCACGAGTAGTAAGGGGACTCAAAAAGATAGTCACTGTGGTGTCTGATCTTTTCATCCGTACAACATCATTAAGACATACTCTCCCTGGGAAAGGAGTGATGTTGTAATACGTGTTCATACCACGTATGCATTTCGACCACTGAGTTAGTAGCAATAGTGTTTGCTATTATGTGAGACTCAAAGGCCATATAGGTCTTAACTCTTACCCTCAAGGACTCCAATTGGTTCCTTTAGATTTGACGAAATGATCGCTATCTTAGCGTGTTACTTATGGGCTATGATAATTCGGCTCGGCGGGGCACGTTAGAAAAGCGAGTCTAGTCAAGATCAGAAGGTTCGCAAGAAGAGGAAGATTGATTTCATATTCGCATTTGGACTTTAATGATTCAAAGCTGGCCAGCCAATTGTAATCCAGATGGGATTCAATTGTTGAATATAAAGTATAAGAAATGTGAAGAAATAATCTAGGGTAAAGCATGCGTTGAACTACTCAACTTTGCACCTTCGAGGTCGTTGTGTATCTCTAACAAGTGCACAACAACAGACTCTACGCGCATGACGGTCGCACGGTCTATTTCTCGGTATGATAGATGAAAGAACTAAGAGAAAGATGTTCTCTTACAATCCCCTCAAGTGTGAGTGGGAGATGTTGGATATGGAAGACGTTTGTACACCCTTGTAGGGGATGTACGAGGGAATACGGACCTCGAACGTCGCGTACACGAAGTCGTGTGCAAAGGGAATCTGTTCCCTTGCGGAGAGGATCTCTGGATGAGTGGGAAAGTCGCATTATATATGCATAAGTGCATGCGACATATGGCTAATAAAGGGGGAATATCTTAAGCTTATGTTGTACCATGCATATGGTACAACTTAAGCTTATAATGTGCCATGTATCATGGTACACCTTAATTAAGTTGTTCCAACGGAACAACTTACCCTAAAATAACTACCTTGGGGGCTATAAATAAGACCCAAGGGTAAGCCATTTCTGACACCTTTTGCATGGAATTCATGCATGCAACTTCATTCTAGCGAAGCTCTGCAGAAATCCTTTCTCTTCCTCTATCCAAGTTCTTAATCTAAAGTAGAGATTTAGATTGTGGATTTAGTAGCCTTACTCCGTTCGTGAGTAGACTCGATCTGTCGTGGCGAATCCGAAGGCGAAGTTCGTAGACTACCGTGCCGCATACGCAAGCGTAAGTCTCAACTTCATTTATCGATCCTAACTCTGTTTTGGCAGGATCCAACACTCGCTACCCAAACCGGGGATGATCCACGGCAGGCTACGTGCTGCGCACCCGAAAGGCTCCAGGGTCGCAGGAGGGGTTACGGCCCCGACCCACCCTCTCAAAGACCTCTGGGGTAGATCGCGGCCTGGCTACCTATTGCAGGTCGGACCTTGCTACCCAAACCGGGGATGATCTGGGGCAGGCTACACACTACGCCCCCAAACGTCTCCAGGTCGCAGGAGGGGCTATGGCCCCGACCCGCCCTCTCAAAGACCGCCGAGGCAGATCACGACCTAGTTACCAATAGTAGGTCGGACCTCGCTATCCAAACCGGGGATGATCCGGGGCATGCTACATACTGCGCCCCCGAAAGGCTCCAGGGTCGTAGGAGGAGCTACGGCCCCGACCTGCCCTCTTAAAGACCTCCGGGGCAGATCGCGGCCTAGCTACCCATAGTAGGTCAGACCTCGCTACCCAAACTAGGGATAAGCCCGTAGCAGGCTACGTGATGCATCCTCGAAAGGCTCCAGGGTCGCAGGAGGTGCTACGGCCCCGACCTGCCCTCTCAAAGACCTCTGGGGTAGATCACGGCCTGGCTACCCATAGCACGTCGGACCTCACTACCCAAACTGGGGATGATCTGGGGCAAGCTACGTGCTGCACCCTCGAAAGGCTCCATGGTTGCAAGAGGGGCTACGGCCCCGACCCGCCCTCTCAAAGACCTCCGAGGCAGATCACGGCCTAGCTACCCATAGTAGGTCGAACCTCGCTACCTGTTGTGTCTATATTTTCCATATTTTTACCATGCATTCCCTTGTCATTTCGATCGCCCGAATCAATATTTTCATATTATATCGTGCTTTTCTCGATATTCTTGATCCTTTCGATGTTTTATGTGTTTTTAGGGAATTCAGTGCGATTCCGAGAGATACGGGGTTCTGGGCACAACATCGATGCCAAAGCTCGCCTCGCGTTGCCACGTCGACCCAAGGAGGCTAAAGAAGAGAAGAAGAGAAGGAGAAGAGAAGAAACAAAGAGAAGAGAGAAGAGAAGGAAAAGAGAAGAGGGGAGCCCATAATACCATGTTGACAGATCGCTCGGCCGAGCGCATGATACGCTCGGCCGAGCTGTGACACCAAGTTGAGCAGTCAAATCCTTCTTCGAGGCACTCGACTGAGCAACAAGCCGAGCAACAAGCCTGCTCGGCCGAGCCAACTGTCAGAGGAGCCCAATAAATGTAAAGATCTTTTGGGACTTTCCATCGATCGCTCGAGTGAGGTGACGATGGGGCGAGCGGCTCAACTCGCTCGCCCGAGCGGCTCAACTCGTTCGCCCGAGCGGCTCAACTCGCTCGCCCGAGCGGCCCTTTCTCAAGCACTAAGACGGAGCCCAAAGAGAGCGCTACACAAGGCTGTGCTCGGCCGAGCGGTAGGTCGGCAGATTCCAAATTGGCTTGAATTAATAAGTTTTGGGTTGGTTTTCTTATAAATCCCAAACCCATTAACCTATACATATAATAGTAACACTTTTTAAGAATATGTTTAGCTACATTTTTCTGTAGCTAAACACTTAGAGCCATTTTGGGAGCTCTCTCTTGGTAATTTCTTTTGCAATCTATTTACTTGTTTGTGGTTGGATTTCTTTGATTTTTTACCATTGCTTTTATTTCTCTTGCTCTCTCTATTGAAATTGATTTCATGCAATTTGACCGAGTGGATATGCCTATCTCTATTGCTATCATATTTAGAGCTTTTGCCATGCTAGAGTAGTGGGTTTCTAGGGCTTAGGGAGGATCTCTAAGAGCTTAGGGGTTGGATGATAGGTTAGACATCCGTTGGCGAATCTAGGGTCTCCCTATGGTGGTTTGAACAAGGGTATTGGGTGATTAGTTTTTGGATTAGAGGACCACTATCCCCCAATCTGCTAGCCGATGACTACGAAAGTAGACCGACCACTTGAATCAACCATAGAATGGCGTCGCATTCTGTAGAGTACGCAAGTGCCCATGGATTGCGAGGCAGGACCCAAGTGTCAAGTGTAATACACGCATTACCGTATGAAGCCGATAGCGAGAGCACGGCCTTATACAGGGATGCGTTAGACGAGTGTGACGACAGAAGTCTAACGCCTATTCCATCTCCAGATGTGACACTCCCACCTACATCCATCGTCTGATGAAGGATCAATTGACCTGAAATCCATTATCGAAGGCCCTAACAGGTAATCCCGAAAGCCCTAAACATTTAGTAATTAGTCAATTCCACTTCCCTCAACCAACCAACCAAATCACACGTGACAGCACCGACCACACATTCTCCTCCTCCCACAAAAAGCTAAGCATTAGACGACCGCCTCCCTAGAGTTCAACATTCTATACATACTATAATGCACCGTTCACTCGCGGTGTTCTCGTCTGTGCATCACGGGCGAGGAACAAGTTTTGGCACTGTTGTCGGGGAGGCAATAGTTTACTTTAGCATTTGGTTGGAGAGTGTTGGTTTCATCCACACTTGACACCCCACCACTTCTTTTTATTTTTCTTTTGTTCTCTTATTACTATCTTTTCTCTTTTGCTAATGAGTTCCACAATTTTCTTGAGATCCTCTATTTTGCATGCTGGCACGTTCTTAGGGAGGAGAAGATCTTTTGCCCTTGGATCCTGAGATAGTGGCGACTACAAGGCGACTTGCCGCAAATATAAGGAGAAGAGTAGCGATGACTGAGAATCCCATAGGACAGCTTCCTCTAATTCCACCAGAATTGATCCGAGATTTCATGAAGCCTGGCACCGTCTTAGCTTCCTCCGTGACCATACTGTCGATCTGCAACGGTAACTTCGAGCTGAAGACGGGGCTCATCCTGCTGGTGCAACAGGACTGCTTCCATAGGCTCTCACATGAGAACCCAGTCACCACGTGGAGGCATTCTTAGCCAAGTGTTCCACATTCCAGATGCAAGGGATCAGCAACGATGCGATTAGGTTGCGGATCTTTCCCTTCACCTTGAAGGATAAGGCCCATTATTGGCTGACGTTCCAAGCGCCCAGCACCTTCACGACATGGGAGCAGCTGGCGAAGGCCTACATCAACAAATACTTCCCCCTTCGAAGATGCTGCTTCTTCGAAACCAAATCACCAATTTCAAGCAAGTGGACCAGGAGTCATTGTATGAGGCCTGGGAATGATACACGGACCTCCAGCATCAGTGTCCGAACCATCGCATTGCCATGTAGGACGTGGTCCTATCTTTCTACAATGGAATGCGTTCGGAAACAAGGATGATAGTTGATGCTACAACAATTGGAGCCATAATGGGAAAAGTGCCAGCTGAAGCCATGAGGATCCTTAAAGCCATGCCAACCAACAACCAACATTGGGGGGACGATAGGTCTACCCCGACTATTGCCAAGGCCCCAGGAGGAGGGCGATACGAAGTCAGTGAGGCAGCGATTTTGATTGTCGTCTCGATTCCCTTACCCATCAGATGGCCTGAATGGAGCACCGACTCGATGCTAGGCCCAGCTCACCCCCGCCAACACATATACCGCTTACGAGAGGTGCACAGATCAGAGACCCAATGGCGGGACCTACTCTTACCAGGCACCTCCTGCACAACAGAGGAGGCCAACGACACCTCCGATGATAGAGGAGGAAACATGGGAGCATATAGGAACCCGTCCTGGAGAAAAAACCCTGGTTTCAAGTATGAAATTAGCAGCAGAGTGCAGCAGCAGTCCCATCTGCAGCAGCAGTAGTTGCATCAGTAGTAGTAGTAGCATCCACATCAGTATCAGCCACATCAGCAGCAGTCTGGGTAGAGGCCGTATGTCCCCCATAGACCGCTAGGGTACCAACAGCAGCATCAGCAGCAGCTAGCTTTGTCCGCTCCTCCTCCAGCTCAGCAGAAATCCTCTTGGGAAGCCACCTTGGAGAAATTCATTGAGGAGCAGGCAAAGCTCAATCTAGACCATGCGACTCGCAGTAAGGAACTTTCCACCATGGTAGATCAGCTGAAGGAGCAGATGAGTCAGATGGCACGGTCCCAAGGCAAGCTCTCTGCTCAGTCAAAGAAGAACCCCAGCGAGAGCGACTGTACCATCACCACCCGTAGTGGCCTATCGATAATGGATCCGAAACCGCTGGTGATGATTCCCACAGCTGCATCACCCGAGGAGGTGATGTGAGCACCCATCGATTATTGATGGTGGAGATATTGAAGCTGAGGAGCAGCCTACCACTGTTGAGAGAGATAGCCCTCCCTAGTGGAGGAAGTGATCAAGGAAAAGGCAAGGCCCGTAGAGAAGCCTAAGGATCGCTCCGCTCCAGTTCCATTCCCGAGTAGATTGGATATGGCCAAATTGGCGAAGAAGTACACCAAGTTCATAGAGCTTCCGAAGTGAGTGGAGCTGAATATTCCATTCATGGACACACTCATGGAGATACCCTCGTATGCAAAGTTCCTTAAGGAACTAATCTCAGGGAAGAGAAAGACAGAGCAGGTTTTGTTGGCGGAGCAACCGTCATCATTTTTCAGAAGCAACAAGCTACCGAGGAAGCTCCTAGATCTGGGGAGCCTCATTGTCCCTTGCTCCATAGGTGGCGTCCTCATCAGAAGAGCCTTGGTAGTTTTGGGGCAAGCAGTAGCCTGATGCCCTTGTCCATCTTCCACCACCTCAACATTGGGATGGAGTTAGAGCCGACAGACCTGACCATCCAGCTCGCAGATAGGTCGGTGATGCACCCAGTCAGAGTGGCTAGGGACGTCATCCTACAGATTCCCGACGGGGTGAGCGTGTCGGTGGATTTTGTTATTATAGACATGGCAGAAGATGGAGGATCACAGCTAATTTTAGGTCTCCCGTTTATGGCGATGGCTGGAGTGCTGATAGACGTGCGAGAAGGCACGCTCTCCCTCAATGTTGGAAACATTGAGGCCGAGTTTTGGCTACCTAAGCAGATGAGGGAGAGGAAGCTCGGTGCGGATGTCGGGTACCTTGATTTGGTGGAGGATGAGTTCGTGGAAGAGTTCATAGTTGAAGTATTTCTAGACCCCCTGCTGCAGAGCGAGGACCATGGGTTGGACTCTCGGTACGACAAAGTCGTTGTGGCATATCTGCAGGTCCTGGACAAGGACCCCGACGATGGATCAATGACGCGCGAGCACTCCATGCTCGCCTTGGAGGATCACGACTCGGCCGTCGTGAAGATCAGAAAATTGGTGGCTACAATGTCCATGTGGTGTCCCAAAGAGAGACAAGCACCGGAGAGGAAAGAGAACGGTCGGACCGCTAACGGTCTGAAGGAGGCATTCGACCAACCGGTCCCGCAAGGGTTGGTCGGGAAGAACGACGTGCGCATCTCGCATGTGCCCAACATATCGCCTCACTGAGCCGCAGAGGTCAAGATAATGACCTTAAACAAGCACTTGGCTGAAGGCAACTCGTCCTTTTTTCCTGCATTTCGATTTTAATTAGATTTTTCGAGTTTTTCAGTTTAAAATCTTAAAAATCCATAAATAACTGAAGTTTCTAGATTTTGGCAGGGATTTGGCGGTCAGGATGCCAAAATAAAGGGCAAACCAACGTGCGTGAAATTGAAATTCAAAACGGCGAGAAATACGAGATGGGTTAGAGGCTAATATGTCGAGTTTCCAAATTGCTCGGGCGAGCGATCATGTCGCTCGCCCGAGCGACTAACCCAAAGCAAAATGGGAGATAAGTCAGACTGAGCGAGATCGCTCGACCGAGCGTTCGACTAACCTAGAACCCTATAAGTTGAGCCGAGGGCGCTCACTCCACTCTTCTCCAACTCAGAGCAAGCGACCCTCCTCTTACCCAAACCCTCCGAGCTCCCCCCTCGATCTCCCTCGCCTCGAGCACCACCCCCCTTCTCCGGTGCCTTCCTTCTTCGACCCCCTCCTCTCATCGACCTTCTCCCCCCCCGCGCGTGCGCGCGCTATATATATATATATATATATATATATATATATATATATATATATATATATATATATATATATATATATATATATATATATATATATATATCCCACCAGGTTAACCCGTACCAAACCCTAACCCCTCGCCCCGATCGCTACCCTCCCTCGCCCCGATCGCTGCCCTCCCTCAACTCAAGCGCCACCACCATGCCCTCCCTCCCTCAACCCGAGCGCCACTTTCCCTCCTCTCCATCACCCATATCCCCGATTTCCCCCAACCCCTAAATCAATCCCAATTTCAAATTTAGGTTGGTGGGAAGCTTGGCGGGACTCATCGCCGCTTGGGCATCGCTCGAGGATCTCGCATTCACTGCTCTTGCATAGCTAAGGGTCTACTCTTCCCCTCTTCTTGTTATTATTATATATATCATATTGCTTATGGCACGAGCTCATGATGCCTCACAGGGCTATCATCCGCTCATCATCATCCTCACCCTCACCACCACCCACCATAGCACCCCCACGCACATCCACTACCAAACACACACCCCTCCTCCATGCACTTTCGCTGCACCTACACCATGCATTACACGCACATCCACCACCGCCACCCCACCCCCCTACACGTCCTCCACCTACATACACATCCACCACCGTCTCCAGGCCATCCCCATCTCAATCCAAGACACAACCCTCACATCAAAAGGCGTTGGCCTACAAGCCGACCTCCTCTAGGCATCGCACCACCACTACCACATCCACTTCCACACCTGTAGCACCACTATGCACATCCATTCCCACCACCACCACACATACTTCCACCACACCCACGGCACCTCCACACACTTCCACCACACCCACCACTACCACTCCACCATCCCAACCCCCACACCCTCCACCACAGGCTCCCAATAAGTGGAAGTCCTCGCAGATGGCCCCTCATTCTAGGCCACGCACTATCATATGTGTTCCCACCCTATCCCCACCATCATCTCCTTTACCCCCACCTGACAGGAAGAAATGCCCGGCTCCTGGCTCCTTAGCGGGAACACGAGCCCCCCTCCCCCCCCGAGTTAGCCCATATCCACAGCACCACCCCCGCCACCCCCACAGCCTGAGACGCCCCCTAGAGACCTACGGTATCACTTTTATAGACGACACTCATCGTCGTACTTTTGCCGACATCTTTAGGCAACCGGTCGTTTCGACCAAATTCACCGACCTAGGAGCTTAGAGCAGCTAGGCATTTTTCCCGGGGTTAGGAAGCTGTATGCGAACCTGGGTTGAGAGCATTTTTAGGGCTTCAGGAGAAGACTAACACTCGTTTGACCTTAGAGGCCCTCAGCTCACTTCGTCGTACCAACACGGGGATTGCATTCTCCATACTGGACGTGGAGACGCAGTTCACTTACGATGGACTCCAGACCCTATTCCAGTGGCCCGCGGTCCTTGACATCGAGACCGCCTATACCCCCGGCTCGGATACTCCCCCCCACTACTTACACTAAACGCTTTTGGGAGAGGATTTCTGGTATGCCTTCCTTCAGCACTAGCCGCTCAAAGGCCTCCTCGATCATCCACCCCTACCTTAGGCTAGCCCAATGCTACATTGCCGCCACCATGCTCTGCATGAACGAGCCCGGGACTATGTCCTCTAGCTTGCTCATCCTTTTGTGGGGGCATGACCCTCCCTCGCGAGACGCTACCAGATGGCACCTTTCGCCCTCCTACCTAATTGATCACACACAGATCTTCTATGACCGTTTATGTTGGGCTGCTACTTTGCAGAGGGGCTCCATCTGTTGTGGCGGCTTTTTCATCATCGTCGCCTTTAGGACAAATCTAGAGCTCCCCGAGGATCTTCTTGAGGCGACGGGCCCTACCACTATATCAATGCATGTGCTTACACACAAGCAAATTATTAGGGCCCATGGTGACCGACACTGGGTATATCTTCATGGGCGTTTTAATGCCGATTATATGTTGCTCCCGAGCCCAGTGCAGACCGTCGTGGCCCTTTAGCAGATTGAGTGGATCCTCCCCATGCAAGAGCACATTCCACCCATTTACGAGCTAGATCCCGATAATGGGCAGGTTGCCCAGTAGCAGCATGCTTAGCAGCCGGGCGCTGCTCCACTACAGGCTGAGATGCCACACCCCACCCTGCCCCTATCTGAGCCTGTAGCGGCCCCTTCTGTCTCCACTTCTATTGAGGGCCCTGCATCATCCTCCAAGATCCCATTATCCTCCGCTGAGCTGGTTAATTTTGACTCTACTGCCAATCTACATGCCCATACTTTTCCCATGGACCCAGACCTATCAGCTGATGTCCCCATTTCTGATCTGCTCACCGACCCTTTTGTCTTCACATCCTCACTGCCACCCGAGACTGCACTGGTACCTGCATCTCTGTCCATACCCATTACCAGCACCGCCTCGACGATTCTTACGGAGAGTGTGGTGGTTTATGTCTCCACAGCTGCTGCCACCACCTCTATCGTGTCTGTACCTGCCCTATCCTCACCTGCACACACATTGGCCTCGACCTCTGCTCCTATCTTCACTGCTGCTGTTACCACTGCCCTACTATCTGCGTAGCCTACACTCCCGATGCATCCCTTCTTCACCACACGTGGCACATCTTCTAGGGAAGCATCCTGCAGCTCCCGCCCCCGATATTGCAGGTCGATTATATGGGGTGGATCAGTCTGTTGTAGAGCTTCGCAGAGCCATTAGGACACTCACTGATCTAGGACAGTGGAACAATGACAAGTTGGACCATATCCTTCACCGTCTTCAGCCGCCACCCCCACCGAGTGGTAGTGCTGCCTGCTATATTGCTTCTCGTCATTCCAGTGTCTCCCCACCTTTTTATTATGCCCATCTGTCAGTTCGTGGCCTAGCTTAGTTCAGCTTGGGGGAGTCACATTTTGGCGTCCATTTTATTGTCCTTAGTGTCCATTTTGTACATATTGCATATCATTGGTATCATTATCATCATTTGCATTTCTATATATATATATATCATCTTGTATATATGCATTTGCAATTTTTTCTTTTCTTTTCACCCCACCTATCCCACCCTTAGCATCATTCTCCGTCTCTACACACGTGTTCTCAACAGTGAGGACACTGCTGCGTTTAGCTTGGGGGATGAGCGCTATCGCTTTTTACTTATTCTGTTTCCTTATTCCCATTTTTAGTTCCACTTCCGCCCCATTTTTTCTCTTTTTAATCATCGTTTAATTTTTTCTCTTGTTTGATCGCATGCATATTTTTCATTTCTTTCTCTTTTTCTTTTATTTAGACTAAAGATGATTCTCCTATGATTGCACTATAAGCTGCGCATGCTCAACTTATCTGCTTTACACACTCACATAGGATTCGTCATAGTCTATTGCACGACATCACATATTTATATAGAATGGTTTGTGATTTTGAACTCCATGCCTCCATGAGTTAGAGATATTCCTTGATTAGGGTGTATTTTAATATGCTTTTCTATGATGTAAATCCATCTCTCTACGTGATATTCTCGAAACTGTTGAGCTTAAAAATGCATGATTAATTGAAAATTTAATGAAATTTGCATGATTGTGTGAAAATGGATGGTAGTTCAATTGGGTTTGGATAACCCACGACACTTAAGTAGCGTCTACTAGATATTCTTACACCGAGCCATGTCCCAATTCTATACTTTTTATTTTTTTTGTATATAACCAATTGCGATCCTTGATCATGCTTTGCATTCCATCGTGTTTACGTGAGTTTGCAAAAATACCAAAAAAGTGGAAAAATAAAAAACAAAAAAATATTACGTACAAATAATATGCCCGAGGGGTTCTTCGTAACCCGATGCCCTAAGACCGTCTGGTCTGGGATGCATAGGCTGCCTCTTGTATATATTGAGTTATCTCGTGCATATAAGAAAATAAAATTATGTATATATAAAGAAAATTGTATAGCCAAAAACAATTGTAAAAAGAAAAATTCACATTTTTACCTCACTTTCCTTATAAAGTAGGGACATGGCAAGGTCGATGATTTTTAGGGATTGTGAAAGAGTTTATTGCGGTGATTTCTGGATTTAATTGAACCAACCATCCTCATTTTTGAAAAACTAATTAAAATCATCTTGCATACTTGAATTGATTGATCACGATACTATACACTGCTTAGAGAATGGGTTGTGGAGATTTGGATTCGAATCATGGATTTGGTATATTAATTGCATGCTATAATAGGAATTTCCCTCTAGTTTCATATCATATATTCGAGTTCACGCTATTCATTAAAAAAATCCATTCTATATAATCCATGATAGACTTAGTGAATTCTTATGAGTCTTGTGCTTCCATTTCTTATTGAGTTGATGTGTTACTGCATGCTATGAGATGAGGAGATGATTTAGTCGCCTTTCTTATTTTCTACTTCTTTTTTTCACTTCATTGGTTTTACCCTCCGGCGAACTTCTTATTCATCTTCCTCGAGGACGATTAAGAGGTAAGCTTGTGGGATTTTGTTGTGTCTATATTTTCCAAGTTTTTACCATGCATTCCCATGTCTTTTCGATCGCCTGAATCCATATTTTCGTATCATATCGCATTTTGCTTGATATTCTTGATCCTTTCTCTGTTTAATGTGTTTTTAGGGAATTCGGTGCGATTCGAAGCGATACGGGGTTCTGGGCACAACATCGACGCCAAAGCTTGCCTCGCCTTGCCACGGCGACCCAAGGAGGTCAAAGAAGCAAAAAAGAGATGGAGAAGAGAATAGAGAAGAGAAGGAAATGAGAGCCCATAATACCATGTTGCCAGATCGCTCGGCGGAGTGCATGATGCACTCGGCCGAGCTGTGACACCAAGTTGAGCAACCAAGTCCGTCTTCAGGGCGCTCGACCGAGCGACAAGCCCGCTCAGCCGAGCCAGCTATCAGAGGAGCCCAACAAATGCAAGGCAAGCTCTTTGGATCTTTTAGGACTTTCCATCTCTCGCCTGATCGAGGTGACGCTCGAGCAAGCAACTCAACTCGCTCGCCCAAGCAGCCCTTTCTCAGGCGCCAAGACGAAGCCCAAAGTGAGCGTTACACAAGGCAGCGGTCGGCCGAGCGATAGGTCGGCAGACTCCAAATTGCCTTGAATTAATGAGGTTCGGGTTGGTTTTCTTGTAAAACCAGAACCCATTAGACTTTTGTATAAATAATAACAATTTTTAAGAATCGATTAAGCTTTATTTTAGCTAAACACTTAGAGTCATTTTGGGATCTCTCTCTTGGTAATTTATATTGCAATCTATTTACTTTTTTGTGGTTGGATTTCTTTGATTTCTTTACCATTGCTTTTATTTCTATTGCTCTCTCTAATTGATTTCATGCAATTTGACCGGGTTGATATGCCTATCTCTATGGCTATCATATTTAGAGCTTTTGCCTTGCTAGAATATTGGGTTTCTAGGGCTTAGGGAGGATCCATAGTAGCTTAGGGGTTTGATGATAGGTTAGACATCCGTTGGATGAATCTAGGGTCTCCCTATGGTGGTTTGAACAAGGGTTTTGGGGGATTCATTTTAGGATTGGAGAACAGTAAAAGAGACTCCATTCCTAGGGAGAATCCCCACGAATCTGATTTGGGACTAGTGGAAATTTTCTGGGGCTCGCACTCACGAGGGTGACCCGAGAGCCGAGGGCGACCACTAACCCCCAATCCGCTAACCGATGACTATGAAAGTAGCCCGACTGCTAGAATCAACAATAGAATTGCATCGCGTTCTGTAGGGTATGCAAGTGCCTACGGATTGCGAGGCATGGCCCAAGTGTCAAGCGTAATGTACACATTTTCGTATGAAGCCGATAGCGAGAGCACGGCCTCGTATAAGGATGCGTTAGAGGAGCGTGATGACAGAAGTCTAACGCCCATTTCCATCTCTGGATGTGACACTCCTACCATCATCCATCATCCGACGGAGGATCAATTGACCCGAAATCCATTACCGAAGGCCCTAGCGGGGAATCCCGAAAGCCCTAGATGTTTAATAATTAGTCAATTCCACTTCCCTCAACCAACCAACCAAATCACGCGTGACAACCCTGACCACACATTCTCCTCCTTCCACAAAAGCTAAGTGTTAGACGATCACCTCCCTAGAGTTCGACATTCTGTACATACTATAACACACCGTCCACTTGCGGTGTTCTCATCCATGCATCATGGGCGGGGAACACTACCCAAACCAGGGATGATCTGGGGCAGGCTACGTGCTGCGCCCCTGAAAGGCTCCAAGGTTGCAAGAGGGGATATGGCCCTGACCTGCCCTCCTAAAGATCTCCGGGGCAGATGGCGGCCTAGGTACCCATAGCAGGTCGAACCTCGCTACCCAAACCATGGATGATCCGGGGCAGGCTACGTGCTGCGCCCCCGAAAGGCTCCAAGGTCGCAGGAGGGGCTACAGCCCTGACCCGCCCTCTTAAAGAGCTCCGGGACAGATCGCGGCCTAGCTACCCATAGCAGGTCGGACCTCGCTACCCAAACTAGTGAAGATCCGATGCAGGCTATTTGCTACGCCCTCGAAAGGCTCTAAGGGCACAAGACGGGCTACGGCCCCGACCTGCTCCCAAAACTGCAAGGGCGCAGGACGGGCTACGGCCCCAACCTGACTCCTAAAGACTGCAAGGGCGTAGGACGAGCTACAGCCCCAACCAACCCCCCAAGACTCCACAGACATGCTAGTAAGGAAATTCGTCAAGCTAACTGTACACGTAATTACTTTGCAAAAATTCTCTCAGACTCTACAACATTCCGCCTCTCCTCGGCCCTAAGCTCATCCATGCCAAAGGTTGGGGGTATACACATACAAAGACACAAGGCGTACGAACAACAACAACAAGCAAAGAACTTTCAAATTCATTTCATTGTAACTACGGTACAAAGTTACAAAAAAAGTTAAGCCCGGCTGTCACGCCCCGCTTCCCAAACATAGAAGGCGAGACGTGAGAAGGTCCGCTTGGACTTGGAGCTGTGAAGCACCAGTCCGATGAGTGTCTATGAATAAATACAAATTGCAGGTCCTTGAATCGCGACGAAACAACAACAATGATAATAAAAGAGCAGATAAGAAAACATCCACCAGACATCCAACAAAATATCCCAAAAACTCACAGAAAGAGTCACCAAGTACAAAGTCTGAACAATAGGCCTAAAGCATGGCCAAACAAAACAAAGAGATGGGTGCTACGCACCGAAACCTAATCAGCAACTACTGGAAAACAACTACTAAAAGAGACTCCAAGTAAGTCTAGGACTGGTCACCAGTGTCCTCGAACTCAGTCTCTGCAGGGACCTCAAACTCAGCGTCAACGAACTACTCGTCCTCTGCTACCTGCTCTGACTTAAGACCTGACATGTGACACCCAAAGAGAAAAGGGCACATGTCAGCAAAAGTCTCCTAAGAAGGCGGAGCACTTTTGTGCAAGGATATAATAAACTAAAACAACTAACGGTTCTAGTATAATGAGGTGAGATGACATTTTAAGGATGCAGCAATTTTAATATGACATGAAGCATGCAAATACAAGTAAAAAAACACGAAACACTATCAATTCACTTTGTGCACAAGGTTTACGTCTTACAGCTGAAGTGGCTGTACGGGCACACTTCTACATTGAGTGGTCGCTTAACCCTACCCCTCCACGTGTATCGAGCGTTGGATTCCCAACAACATTGTGCTCGCTTCTGGATCACGGGCCAGGAAATGTATTTGGTTTTGTGATCACTCCATATTTTACACTTTTTTCCCGCATGTTTGCATGCCATTTAGATCGCCCAAATCATGTTTTTCACGATACATCGACGAAATTGCGATGCTTTTCACGATTTGTTGTTTTTGTCGTATTTCAGGTGATTTGGAGCGATTTGAAGTGATCTCGAGATACACCTACTCCAGAGTGTCACCGACGACCTCCCCGAGGGGTATTTTGCCATTGGAGAGGAGCGGAAGAAGAAAGAACATCGCAGGAGCGACGAGGAGGCCAAAACAAGCTGTTTGGGCATTTTTGGTGTCTCACTCGGCCGAGTGAAGGAGTCACTCGGCCGACCAGTGAGACACCGCTCGGCCGACCTGATCGGACACGTTTTATATGTGCACTCGGCCGAGCATCGGAAGCCACATCGGCCGAGTGACGAGACCCCGTCCGCCCGAGTGGCACTCAGACGAAGCCCATCAAAAATCGCCAACTTACTGTTTTTCGTCTGCCTGAGCTTCAGAAGACCCACTCGGCCGAGTGGCAAATGCCGACCGCCCGAGTACTAAGAAGCCATCGGCCGAGTGACGACAACTCACTCGGCCGAGCGACTCCTGAAGTGAAGACCCCCGAAGACCCAGACTTACTGGAAATTTACAGGGTTTCTCACTCGACCGAGCGACTTTTGTCACTCGGCCGAGTGCGACGCGCTGCCTGTAGCGAAAATTACGGATTTCAGGCTGCGCAGGGGCATTTTGGTCACAGTTTTTTGGACGATTTTGGGGGGTATTTAACCCCTGTTTTTACCCTAGGTTAGAGAGCTTTTTCTCTTTAATTTTTGCAGCTTTTTAGATTAACTTTTTAGCTTTTATTCTTGTGATTGGAGAGGAGACAAAAGTTGATTTTTGTTGGATTATTGGAAGAACTCCATTGGTTTGTGTCTCTCTCCTCTAAAAATACTATTTTTATTGCTTATCTCAATATTGTGATGAATTCTCTTGTTAATTTCATTGATTATTCTTGTATTTGTGCTATGAATTGTGAGTAGTCTCCACGTCTTGGGGTGTGGGGATGAACCCTACGAGCCCAATTTCAGATTTGTGATGAATTGGTAGAAATTTTGCTAGAATTGCTATTAGGGTTAGTTTGGGGTCGATTTAACACGGATGGCTAGGAGTTCATACCGATTGGGATTTGCAAGAGATTGGATCCCAATTCGATAGGAAACCCTAGAAATCCGAATTGGGTTGAAATCGAATTTCCGTAGTATCGGTTTGCAAGAGATTGGACCGATACTAGGCTTCTCGGTTGCAATTCCATGCCAATACCCGTTTGCAAGAGATTGGACGGGTAGGAACTATCCCAACCTAGGTCGCGGCTCGAGTTTGCACGAGAGTGGGCTCGGGGCGCGATTGAACGATGATGTTGATCCTAATGCTAGCTTGCCTAGGCTAGGGTTTGCAAGAGATTGGACCCGAACCTAGGATAGCTATAGACCGGCAACAGCGTGAGAGCGTGACCTAGGTTTTACATTCAGTTGCAACTAGTTCATCCGTAATTTTATTCTAGCAATTTTGATGCCAACGAATCACATTGACGAGATACGGTGAGTAGCGGGAATTCCCCATTCCCTAGACATTCTTTATTTGATTTGATATCTTCGTACTTTGTCTGACGATTGTGACAGGATCGCCAAAGGCAAAATTCTCTCTTTTCTTTTCTTAATAGCCAGGTTGTTCAGAGCAAGCACTTTCATTCGTCCTCCCTGTGTTCGATAACCCGCTCGCCGCTACACCGTGCTCTTGCGGTAAAACTACACGGTCGCACTTTTGGGTTACATTCCGGAGCGATCAAGTTTTTGGCGCCGTTGTCGGGGAGGCGATTGCGTTTGATCTTACCACCCTAGCTATTTCTTTCTTTTTGTTTTTATTTCATTATTATTTATCTAACCCTTCCATTGTGCTAATCACTTCTTTGAAACTTTGTTTTCCTGTGCATGAACACGAGATCAACGGCGGACCCTGAAGCTATATTATTTGATCCCGAGATTGAGCGTACTGCGCGAAGAATCAGAGCGGAGAGGAGATAAGATCAGGAAGGGAGGTTTATGACCAACCCGGAAACTGCGGAACAATTGGCGGTAAGGATGGCGAGGATCATTTCTATTCACGATAGGCTTCGACCTAAGACCTCTTCTACTACCTCGTCCTTTGCCATGCCAGAGTTGGCGGCTGACAAGAACTTTGAGCTGAAGACTGGACTAGTGGTTCTGATGCAGTAGGATCCATTTCATGGGAATGCCCATGAAAATCCCCACTACCACATCCAGCTATTTTTGTCGAAGTGCGCCACATTTCAGATGACGGGGGTCTCCATCGATGCCATCAGACTGCGCCTCTTCCCCTTCACATTAAAGGACAAAGCACTTTATTGGTTGAGGACGTAAGCTGAGGGAGTCTTTACCACATGGGACGAGTTGGCAAGTGCATTCATTGACAAGTTCTATCCGCCCTTCAAGACGGTAAAGATTCGGAGCGCTCTTATGTCCTTCAAGCAAGGACCTCAAGAGACGCTCTATGAGGCTTGGGAGCGTTTCAAAGATCTGCAGCACCAGTGCCCGCACCATAGCATTGAAGATTGGGAGCTAGTTCATAGCTTCTACAATGGTCTCCAACCGGGGACCAAGCAAATTATTGATGCCGCGGCAAATGGTGCTATCCTATCCAAGACTCCCGACGAAGCTACGGCCCTAATTGAGGAGATGGCCTCAAATAATCAACAATGGGGCGACGAGCGAGGACACTCTACGTCCTCCTTGAAGCCAACTAGCATCTATGAGGCGAAGGCCGTAGTGGAACTCACAAGCAAGTTTGATTCTCTCCACAAGATAGTGGAGAGACTGGAGAAGTTTATCACGGAGCCCCAAGGAACCCCTTCCACATCCGCACCAACGAATCAAATGAGTGATTGGCAAGGCCAATCTCAAGCTACATATTTGGAGGGAGAATAAGGAGAGGGATCCTTGGAGCAAGTTCAATATGTCGCGGGGAATCAAGGATATTGGGCCAATCCGGCCACAAGAAACCATCCCGGTTTCTCATATGCAAACAATGAAGGAGCTTTGAACCCACCGTGACAACCACCTCAACAAGCTCGACCACCACCACCACCACAATACTATCCACCGAGGGGGCCTCCACAACAAAATTTCCAACCAAAGCAACAAGTTCCACCCTATAGGCCGCCCGGATACAATCAAGGGTGGAGAAATCAAAACCCTCCACACGCTCAACAACGATCTGACTTCAAAGCTAGAGTGGAGGAGTTTATGGTCGAGCAAAATAAGGTCAATGCTTCCTTGAAGGTGGGCCAAGACTCCCTTACAACCGTTGTGGCACAAATCTCGGAGCAATTGGCGTTGCTCAATCGAAATACTCAACAATTGCCGGCTCAACCCGAGCAAAACCCACGGGGCAACACCGGCCACATCAATGCCGTGGTTGCCGTTACTACTAGAGGCGGGAAGGATACCACCCCAGCCATGATTTCTACCGAGGAGCCCGTGGAGGAGAATGTAGAGCCAATTGAACCGGTAGTTGAAGTTGATAGGGAGAAAGAGCCGCAAGAAAAGGAGAAATCTAGAGCGGAGCAATTGATTGAAGAGAGGCGCTTTATGCCACCGGTCCAATTCCCCCAAAGGCTTGCTAGAGCAAAAATGAAGAAACGGCTAGCAAAGTTTCTCGAGTATCTAAAAGGGGTTAGCCTCAACATTCCCTTCCTCGACGCCATCGTGGAAATCCCCACATATGCTAAATTTTTAAAGGATTTGATTTCGGGGAGAAAGAGGAAGGAGAAAATTATGCTCGCCGAGGAGGGCTCTTGGTTCACCAAGAGAGAGAAGGAGCCGACTAAATTCAAAGACCCGGGGAGTTTTTGAATCCCTTGCACCTTGGGTGGCGTCCCTCTACAAAAGGCATTGGTGGATTTAGGGGCTAGTGTTAGCCTCATGCCTCTCTCCATGTTCCTAAGGCTAAACACCGGGACAAAATTGAAGCCTACCGACATGCGGATACAATTAGCCAATGGGCGGATCACAAGGCCGGTAGGGATTACAGAGGACATCCCGCTACAAGTCCCGGGGGCATATGCTTGCCATGTGACTTCGTGATCATGGACGTTAAGGAGGAGGGAGATACGTCATTGATACTTGGACGCCCGTTCCTCGCCACCGCCGGTGTCATTGTCGACGTGCGAGAAGGTACCCTGACATTGAACGTCGGCAACATCGAGGTGGAGCTTCATATTCCTAAGGCAATGAAACATATGCCTTACCACGAGGAGCTGGACTACATGGACCTCCTTGACGAGGTTATTGAGGAGTCGATCCCTCACTCCATCGGCGCTCTATTCAAAGAAGATTTCGAGGAAGGCCCGGATTTAGGCCAAGAAGAGAAGAAAAATGAATCCCCCGACTTGTTCGCTGAAATTGATGAAGGCGACGCTGATGTCGCAAGGATTTGAGAGCTCTGCAAGCTCTCAAAATTAAAGTCTCCGAAGAAAGCTCCGCCGATACGGAAATCGGTGTCATCGGTGAAGCCGAGGACCGGAGCAAACACTAGCTTGGGGGAGCCACCCCCTAACACTATTCGAGACGAGAGACCACCGAGGGAGAACACGCCGCCGCAACTTCCGAATCCAAGCGTTCTCCCCGGAAAGTTTGACGGGTGCATCCCATATGCACCAAACATCCCGCATTAATTGAAAATCAAAGGGGGTCGAGCTCACGACCTTAAACGAGCGCTTGTCGGGAGACAACCCGACGGTTATTGCTTTATTTTCACTTTTCTTTTATTTTTGTTTTAGAAATTTTTAGTGTTTTGAGTCGTTCGCCCAAAAATCTTGTGATAACGGGTCCTATTTTTCCTGACAGGAGAGGAGAACGAGGTACCCATCATTAGGAGGATGCACAAGGCGACGAGTAGCGCCCCAGGAAGGTGCTTGATGCTTAGGAGGAAGATGAAATCGACTGGAGGAAGAAAAACAGAGTTTAGAGCTCAAACAAAGACAAACAGCAGCAAACAAGGCTCACTCGGCCGAGTATACTAGTCACTCGGCCGAGCACACAAGTTCGTCCGGCCGAGCTGCTCACGAACGAGGGAAGTCTGCTATACCCAACTCTCTGTTTATTTTCCTGATTTCAGTATAAATGCTACTCGGCCGAGTATATATGTTCACTTGGCCGAGTAAAACTTATACGCTCCTAGGGCGAGTCTTGCCGAGTAGCTTGAGCCACTCGGCCGAATGGACTTCCTCCACTCGGCCGAGGGTGGCAAGGCCACTCGGCCGAAGCGTAAGCGGGGAGGAATTTTTCCGTTGAGTTACTTGACCGAGCGACCTAGTCACTCGGCCGAGTCGTAACTTCTGCTATAAAAGGGGTCGCTGGGGGCTCGTTTTTCGAAACGAGTTAAAATCGATCAGCCCTGACCTTTCGAATCCCCAGCGCCCGAACCCCTCCCCCACTCACCCGATCGATCATCCGCCACCGTCGCTCGGCCACCCTTTGCCGGCCGAGCCGCCGCCGCACCTCGCCCGAGTCGGCGGCAGCGGCCACGCCTCCGGCCACCTCCGGTATCGCCGATTTTCGCCTATTTCTCCTCTTTTGTGTTTTTTTGACGATCCATGTGCTTAACGAACCCCAAACCTGAATTAATTTCTATTTCTATCTATTATATCCCTAATGCTCCATACGCTTTGAATATTACTCGCTGATATCTCCATTTCATGCGCAGGTTATATTTGGGAGCTTAGGGGAGCCCAGGGGAGCTTCCAGGGACTGATTTAGGCTACGTGGAGGCGTCGTCTTCGCACGCTTCCATCGCTCTGCTCTCGCGGTGTGTCGTGGTATATTCTTTCCTTTATTTTATGCACGCCGCATTTTTATTGGTTTTGGTGAGCGCTCGGGGCCCATATGCCGCCCCGGACACGGCCGCGGTCGAGGAGAGCTTCCGCCAAGCGGAAGCAGTCGGATGATGCCGGCCCCTCCCACGAGGTGGAGGACTCTCCTCCGCCTTCTCCACCACCCCCCACACACCCAGCACAGCCTGCAGGCCCCGCACACCCTGCACAGCCTGCAGAGCTCGCACAGCCCATACACCCCACACAGCCACTCCCTGCCGATCCACAGCCACCACCTCCGGCTCCACTTATCGGGCCGCTGGGGATCACGTTCCGGAACGACGCACACCGCGTCGCTCTCGAGCGTATCTCCCAGCGCTCGATCGTACCCTCCAGGTTCGCGCACCTTGCAGACCTAGGACGCCTGGGGGTACTCGAGGGGATGCTTACGTTGTACGACAACGTGGGCTGGCGAGATTTCTTTCCGGTGTCGGCGGACACGTTTATCCGTCCGACACTTGAGGTTCTTAGTTCGATCGCCCGGACCGACGAGGGATGCTCGTTTCGGTTCATGGACCGAGAGTGCCAGGTCACTCTCGGTATGATGAGAGCTTTCTTCTCGTGGCCCGACGTCCCCGGGGCCGACCGTGGTTACGCCCCCACACATATCCCCCCACCTTCCTTCGACGCCGGCGCCTTCTGGGCCCGGATTACGGGTCTTCACGTTGCCTTTGACCCTAGTAGGGCCAAGGCCTCTGCCATCGTCCACCCTTGCCTCCGTATAGCTCAGCGCCTCATGGCGACTACCTTTTTGGCCAGATATGAGCCGGGCACGATGTCCACGCCGGAGCATTATATGCTCTACGTGATGACACGCCACAGAGCTCTATCTAGGGAGGGCGATGAGTTGGTCCCCGCCGTCGTGATTGATGTCGCGGCTTGGTTTTTGGATCGCATCATCGTATCGGTAGGCGCTCGCTCACCGATATGCTGCGGCGGCCTGATCACCTTGCTCGCTCTTATGACCGGCGAGGACTTTCCTGATGACCTGCGATGAGCACCGGGCCCCACTTCACTGTCCATAGATGTTATGGCCCGGATGAAGATGCTTCGTCCGCACGGTGAGCGACACTGGGTCTGGCTGCACGGCCCCTTCGGTGCCTATTACATGATTTTTTCGAGCCCAGCTCGGACTCAGATTGCACCGGCCCAGGTGGACAGGCTCCCTGCGATGGATGTTCTGATCCCAGCCGCATACGTGCTCGAGGCCGAGGAGGCCGAGCAGGCCCACGCTGCCCACGCTGCACCCGCAGACCCCGTTGCACCTGCCGAGCCCGCTGCACCTGTTGACCCGTGGCCCCTCAGCCTATCCCTGATATTTCTGTTGCTCCCGACACCTCTGTCCACACTTCTGTCGGTGTCGGGAGTACCCTAGCTGAGCCCACCTCCACTGCTTCCACGCCTACGACCACTTCCACTACCTCCACACCCACCTCCACTGCTGGCCCTCTGTCTGTTGAGCCTCTTTGCTCTGCCCTTCCCGAGTGCCCACCGACCTTTATTGAGAGTGGAGATCCCTCTTTTGCTGTGATCGTGGAGACCATGGCTAGCATGATCTCCGCTGGGGTTGCGCCTTTCGGACCACACACTTCCTCCCCAGCGGTAGTCGCTTCTGTCCCCACCACAGCCGTACTTTCTGAGAGTGTAGTGACGTCTGTCTCCACTTCTGTGTCACATACCTCTCTGGCTGCCTCGTCGCCACTTTTGCACTCCTCTTTCGTTGCTGCTGCCTCCACTTCTTACTGTCCTGCCCGGCCTCACACTGAGGCCGGGCCCACATTTGCGAGCGCAGCACCTTTCGTTCCCTTCCCTGCTGAGCCCATCACCTACGCCACCCGAGTACGCCAGCCCCGACCTACATAGCACAGACCGGTGCATCCCTCTGCACCACCTCCCCCCGACACTGTACTTCAGAGCATTCGTGCTCTCGAGGGGGCGGTGAGTGGCCTCAGAGGCGACCTTAGGACCCTGTCCTCCACCGTCTCCGCGATGGCTGGTCGCTTCGACCTACTTCCGCAGATTCACTACTGCCTTACCCAGGTCCTCGAGCGGCTCCCCCGCGTACCCACGTCCACCCATCATGTCCCCACCCCCACTCCTACACACACCCAGCCCGCTGCCACTTCCACACCCACACCCTCTCAGCAGTCTGTTCCACCACCACCACCACCTCCGCCTCAGGATGGGGACGGTGCAGCACCACCTTCTTAGGCACCCTTGATGCCATCGATTCCTTTTACCGTTGTGCTGCCCGTCTCTGCTGGGTCCTGATGACTTTTGCCCGCCCCACCCTCTCCTCACTGTTTTTGGATACACATTTTGATCATATATTTATATATCATTTTTGGGAGAGCGGGAGAGTTTTTGGTGTCACTACTGTATATCTGCTTCACTCCTTTATTTGCATGCATCATGTCTGCATCATATTTTTCGTTTCATTAGTTTCTTATTTTTCCTCATGCATGCATCCTCACTTACCCCTCACATTACTTGTCTCTCGGTGTGCCACACTTCGCACATTGAGGACACTGTGCCATTTAGCTTGGGGGAGTGAGTTCTCACGTTTTTTTCGATTTACCACCTTTATTTTTAGTTTTTTCACGCCATTTTCCGCTTTTGCACTTATTTTCATCATTTTTCTTTTATTTTACCATGCATCACGTTTTTCTTATTTTTCCGTGTGCCGCATTGTAAATAGTTTTAATTTTCCCCTTTATCTTTATTTCTTTTTTCATCTCATGCTAGAGATTACTTTTCTGTGATGATGATGACGTGGAGTTAGCTTCCTCTATATGCGTGCTATATTTGTCATGTCTTAGATTTTATTTCTGATATCATACGCTGTGATTTGCCTTGCATTTAGAGATAGTAACCCACACTTTTTCCGCATGAAAATGGATGAAATTTTATTATTAGCTGAGTCTGAATATTCATATGTATGCTATCGCAGAAAACACACCAAAATTCACGCATTGAATGCTTATATCTGGAGTACCGTTTTCTTTTCCTATATCACTTCTATATGCATGATTTGTACATTTCACTTCAGGATGATTGAATGATGTTAGCTATGATAAATCTGGATTAGTTTAGTTTTTTTTTGTGATCGAAACTGAGTAGATTAGATTACCCTGCTGAAGTTGTCGTGCACGTCCTATAGAGTGAACCGAGAGATATATTTATTTCTTTCTCCACAAATCTTGAACATCATTTCTCTATTTTAAAATCATTGGTGAATCTCCCCTTAGCGATTCTATTATATGGCATTTCCCACGCTATTAATTCCTAGCTCCAAATTTCCCAAAACCAAAGAAAGAAAAAGAAAAATTCTTGTATATCCTTATTTCTCTTTGATTTGGGATCGTTGTGTATATATGCTATTTGATGAAAAAAAAGAAAAAAAAGAAAAAGAAAAAAAAAAGAAAAGAGAAAAATCTCAATAAACGATCCCATCTCATGATCTCTCTTTCTTCTCTCTTTTTGTTTTTTATTTTTGTTGCTTTTGGAGCTTTATCGAAATGGGGATGTAAATATTTTTTTATGCCACCACGCTTATAGATAAGCTTGGGGGAGGGAATCCATTGATGTGTGAGAGAGTGACTACTTGACGTTGCACGACAACCTAGGTTAAGTAATATTCTATACTCGGTGAGATTATTTTTTTAGCTTTACGAAGTCCAGAAATCTATGCCTAGCACTCATTTCATGAAATCCATGCTTATCTATTGTTTCTATTCTACGGTGTGATATTCTTATACTCCTCATAGAAAGCGTTCAATTGAAAAGTGTGTGATCTGCGATTTGTATACCGCTTTAAATGATTCAGACGATGTTAATTCTAAAATTATTCCGTTTTTCATGATTATATCATTGTTCGTGGGTTATCTATTTCTATTTGCACCTTTATACTATGATATTGAAATAAAATTCTTTGACATGTGTTTGACATTCGGTGCATGCTATATGATTGAGCCAAACCCACGTCCTGAGAAAATGATCTAGCAGCTTCCCTCCTCGCTTTCTTCTTTCTTCTTCGTTTTTTTTAGTTTTCCATTTTTCCGCCATTTTCGTTTTCGAAATCCACCGGGTTCGCCTTTCACTTATCTTCCTCGAGGACGAGTAAGAGGTAAGCTTGGAGGATTTTGATCACTCCATATTTTACACTTTTTTCCCGCATGTTTGCAATCCATTTAGATCGCCCAAATCATGTTTTTCACGATACATCGACGAAATTGCGATGCTTTTCACGATTTGTTGTTTTTGTCGTATTTCAGGTGATTTGGAGCGATTTGGAGTGATCTCGAGATACACCTACTCCAGAGTGTCACCGACGACCTCCCCGAGGGGTATTTTGCCATTGGAGAGGAGCGAAAGAAGAAAGAACGTCGTAGGAGCGACGAGGAGGCCAAAACAAGCTGTTTGGGCATTTTTGGCGTCTCACTCAGCCGAGTGAAGGAGTCACTCGGCCGACCAGCGAGACACCGCTCGGCCGACCTGATCGGACACGTTTTATATGTGCACTCAGCCGAGCATCGGAAGCCACATCGGCCGAGTGACGAGACCCCGTCCGCCCGAGTGGCACTCAGACGAAGCCCATCAAAAATCGCCAACTTACTGTTTTTCGTCTGCCTGAGCTTCAGAAGACCCACTCGGCCGAGTGGCAAATGCCGACCGCCCGAGTACTAAGAAGCCATCGGCCGAGTGACGACAACTCACTCGGCCGAGCGACTCCCGAAGTGAAGACCCCCGAAGACCCAGACTTACTGGAAATTTACAGGGTTTCTCACTCAGCCGAGCGACTTTTGTCACTCGGCCGAGTGCGACGCGCTGCCTGTAGCGAAAATTACGGATTTCAGGCTGCGCAGGGGCATTTTGGTCACAGTTTTTTGGACGATTTTGGGGGGTATTTAACCCCTGTTTTTACCCTAGGTTAGAGAGCTTTTTCTCTTTAATTTTTGCAGATTTTTAGATTAACTTTTTAGCTTTTATTCTTGTGATTGGAGAGGAGACAAAAGTTGATTTTTGTTGGATTATTGGAAGAACTCCATTGGTTTGTGTCTCTCTCCTCTAAAAATACTATTTTTATTGCTTATCTCAATATTGTGATGAATTCTCTTGTTAATTTCATTGATTATTCTTGTATTTGTGCTATGAATTGTGAGTAGTCTCCACGTCTTGGGGCATGGGGATGAACCCTACGAGCCCAATTTCAGATTTGTGATGAATTAGTAGAAATTTTGCTAGAATTGCTATTAGGGTTAGTTTGGGGTCGATTTAACACGGATGGCTAGGAGTTCATACCGATTGGGATTTGCAAGAGATTGGATCCCAATTCGATAGGAAACCCTAGAAATCCGAATTGGGTTGAAATCGAATTTCCGTAGTATCGGTTTGCAAGAGATTGGACCGATACTAGGCTTCTCGGTTGCAATTCCATGCCAATACCCGTTTGTAAGAGATTGGACGGGTAGGAACTATCCCAACCTAGGTCGCGGCCCGAGTTTGCACGAGAGTGGGCTCGGGGCGCGATTGAACGATGATGTTGATCCTAATGCTAGCTTGCCTAGGCTAGGGTTTGCAAGAGATTGGACCCGAACCTAGGATAGCTATAGACCGGCAACAGCGTGAGAGCGTGAGCTAGGTTTTACATTCAGTTGCAACTAGTTCATCCGTAATTTTATTCTAGCAATTTTGATGCCAACGAATCACATTGACGAGATACGGTGAGTAGCGGGAATTCCCCATTCCCTAGACGTTCTTTATTTGATTTGATATCTTCGTACTTTGTCTGACGATTGTGACAGGATCGCCAAAGGCAAAATTCTCTCTTTTCTTTTCTTAATAGCCAGGTTGTTCGGAGCAAGCACTTTCATTCGTCCTCCCTGTGTTCGATAACCCGCTCGCCGCTACACCGTGCGCTTGCGGTAAAACTACACGGTCGCACTTTTGGATTACATTCCGGAGCGATCAAGTTTTTGGCGCCGTTGCCGGGGAGGCGATTGCGTTTGATCTTACCACCCTAGCTATTTCTTTCTTTTTGTTTTTATTTCATTATTATTTATCTAACCCTTCCATTGTGCTAATCACTTCTTTGAAACTTTGTTTTCCCGTGCATGAACACGAGATCAACTGCGGACCCTGAAGCTATATTATTTGATCCCGATATTGAGCGTACTGCGCGGAGAATCAGAGCGGAGAGGAGACAAGATCAGGAAGGGAGGTTTATGACCAACCCGGAAACTGCGGAACAATTGGCGGCAAGGATGGCGAGGATCATTTCTATTCGCGATAGGCTTCGGCCTAAGACCTCTTCTACTACCTCGTCCATTGCCATGCCAGAGTTGGCGGCTGACAAGCACTTTGAGCTGAAGACTGGACTAGTGGTTCTGATGCAGCAGGATCCATTTCATGGGAATGCCCATGAAAATCCCAACTACCACATCCAGCTATTTTTGTCGAAGTGCGCCACATTTCAGATGACGGGGGTCTCCATCGATGCCATCAGACTGCGCCTCTTCCCCTTCACATTAAAGGACAAAGCACTTTATTGGTTGAGGACGCAAGCTGAGGGAGTCTTTACCACATGGGACGAGTTGGCAAGTGCATTCATTGACAAGTTCTATCCGCCATCCAAGACGGTAAAGATTCGGAGCGCTCTTATGTCCTTCAAGCAAGGACATCAAGAGACGCTCTATGAGGCTTGGGAGCGTTTCAAAGATCTGCAGCACCGGTGCCCGCACCATAGCATTGAAGATTGTGAGCTAGTTCATAGCTTCTACAATGGTCTCTAACCGGGGACCAAGCAAATTATTGATGCCGCGGCAAATGGTGCTATCCTATCCAAGACTCCCGATGAAGCTACGGCCCTAATTGAGAAGATGGCCTCAAATAATCAACAATGAGACGACGAGCGAGGACACTCTACGTCCTCCTTGAAGCCAACTAGCATCTATGAGGCGAAGGCCGTAGCGGAACTCACAAGCAAGTTTAATTCTCTCCACAAGATAGTGGAGAGACTGGAGAAGTTTATCACGGAGCCCCAAGGAATCCCTTCCACATCCGCACCAACGAATCAAATGAGTGATTGGCAAGGCCAATCTCAAGCTACATATTTGGGGGGAGAACAAGGAGAGGGTGTTGAATATTGGACTCCCCGGATTTGGTTTTGATGATGAGCAAACATAAATAATTCATGAACTAACATTTTGTGAGCGCAGTATTGGAGATCGTCGCCAATTTCACGAGAATATTCAAAGCGACATCTCAACACTTCCAAAAGCTCGTATTCAAGCCTAAAGCTTCGTTGAAGCTCCTGCAGCGCTTTGGAAGTTATGAAGATTCAATCGAAGCTCTCAAAGACCGTTTATTAAGGTTTTATTTATAGTCTTTTAGTTTCGATTGATAGAATGTTAAGCCTTGAGTATATCTTACGTTTCTATCTTCATTACGCTCATTTCGTAGCTCTAGGATTCTTGCACAAGTTCATTCTAACTTCCTCGAAGCGTCGCGCTTCGATTCGGACTTTGTTGTGCATGTTAGTTGGTACAAGAACAAGTACTGACCGACTAGATGGTGATCTAGTCGGTCGGCAACTGTTCTTGGACCGACTAGTTTGATTCCTTAATTTCTTGGACTTTACTGTTTACAGTTAGTCGGTCTACGTTGAATCACCGACCGACTAGTTTGTGAACTAGTTGGTCAGTGATGCTTCTTTGACCGACTAGTTGTGACTTACTGTTCACTCTAAATTTCTCCTAAGCTACTGTTTACCGTTAGTCGGTCTAAGAACGTTTGATGACCGACTAATTGTCAATCTAGTCGGTCAATTTTTGTTCTTAGACCGACTAAGTCAACTTGCCTTCAGACTAAGTTGTTTTGCCTCTTAGTCGGTCTACGTTCATTGGATGACCGACTAGTTGTGAAACTAGTCGGTCAGAAAGTGTTCTTGGACCGACTAGATGTCTAGGTCTGAAATTCTCTTTCTTCTCAGATCTACTCTTAGTCGGTCCACGTTGTTTGGCTGACCGACTAGTTGATGAACTAGTCGGTCAGTGAGTGTTCTTTGACCGACTAATTCTCACAGATTTCTTTCCGTTGGAGATTGACCTATCTTGTTTTTATGGGACCCTATAAATACGAACCTAGGTCATTTCTATCTAATATAGAGCTGCCATTAAGAGATTCATTGAGTTCTAAAGTGATAGCTATTCTCCCTCAAATCTAAAGCTCTCTTCCTCACAAGAAACCCATTCTCTCTCATTTCTAGATCTAGAGAGAAGCTTGTTCTTGGTGAGCTCTTCAAGCTATTGCTTGATTCAAGTTTCCAAATCTTCCCTAGGCACCCATTGCTGCTCATTTCCTTGGTGCTAGGGTTTGGTAACTTCATCTTCCTCAAATCCTTCATTCCACCTATTGGGTAAGAAAAACTCAAGGTATAGGATTTTGTGGTAAGCTTGTTTATTTCATATAAACTCTTTTATATTGCTTTTTGGTTCTCTCGGTTGTGAGAGAAGGTTGTGATCCCGGGTTGTAGGATTCACGTTTGCTATTGCATGTATGATTTGATCTTGTGAAAGTTTTTCACAAGATATTCATAGTGGAAATCTTGAGTTAGGGTTTCTAACTCAAGTATCCGGAGGGGATCCGGGTGGTTGGGACGTAGGATCACCGGGAACAAGTCGGGGAGACTTGGGTGGATCCGAACCCATTAACATCGTTTGTTAGCATTGTCAATTTCGTTGTCGTCGTTCAATTTAAGCTTCCGCAAATTGATTTGGTAGTTGATTGCAATTTAATTTGGAATTATACTCCTTATTATTTTAAAGTACTATTCACCCCCCCTCTAGTACTTGTGCAGTAGCTGGTAGGGCATTACATTTGGTATCAGAGCCAGATTCACAGCTATGTCTGCCAACGACAACAAGACCGTGCCTCCACCCTCCAACTATGACACCTTCAGGAACCGTGAAGGAGCGTCATCGGTGATGGAAGGACATTCCTCTACGAGGCCTCCATTCTTCAACGGTACCAACTACGGGTACTGGAAGTGCCGGATGGAGACTTTCCTCCGGAGTGCATCTTTATGGAGGACTACAATGAAGGAGTACATCGAGCCCGAAGAAGAAGATTTTGAGAAATGGACTACCGCGGAGGTCGCCGCGGAGGTAAGCAATGCCAAGGCAATGAACGCCTTGCAATGCGCATTGGAGCCCGAGGACTTCAATAAGATATGCACATGTAAGAGTGCATATCAAATTTGGAACTCTCTCCTCATACTACATGAAGGGACGAGTCGGGTAAGAGACTCTAAACTCGTGGTCGTAACCAAAGATTACGAAATGTTTCATATGCAACAGGGCGAGAAGATGAAAGAATATTACGCTCGCTTCGTTGACATAATAAACGAGTTAGAGGCCCTCGGCAAGATCTACACTCAAAAGGAGAAGTGCTTAAAGCTTATTGAAGGACTTCCCTCTTCTTGGGAAAAACGTACCTTCGCCATCGAGGAAGGTAATGACATGAACAAATATACCGTAGTTCAACTAATGGGTACTTTGATGTCATACGAGGTACGCAAAGATAGCAAGGTGAAGCTACAAGAAAAGATGAAGTCATATTTGAACCTAGATGCGCCTAAGAAAAAGGCGATTGCATTCAAGGCGGCTTCATCCACATCTTCCGATGATGAAGACTCGGAAAACGAGTTAGACTTGGAGTCCATGGCACTCATGGCCAAGAAGTTCAACCGTTTCTTCCGAAAAGGTAACTTCAAGAACAAAGCTAAATTTGGTTCTACTAACGCCTCTTCCTCTCCTTTGTGTTTCAAGTGTAATAAGCCGGGACACATGAAAGCGGAGTGTCCCCTCAATAAGCACAAGGAGAAGTGGAAGGCGCCAAAATTCGATAAGTCCAAGAAATACAAAAAGGGGTACAAGAAAGGACTTGTCGGAGCAACATTCACCGACTCCGAGGATTCCTCAAGCGGAGAGTCGGATGATGAGAAAGTGGAGCAAGCACATATGTGCTTCATGGCAAGAGAGGAGAACGATCAAGGATCCTCCTCTTCCGATGATAGTAATGACGAAAGCGATGAGGTAACGATGGATGATCTTAGAAATGCTAACTCTCAACTTTGGTCAAAATACACTAAGTTAGTAAATAGATATACTAAGGTAAAAGATGACCTAGCTAGCATTCAAACATCGCCTAAGACTATCATCACCAATAACGACACCGTTGTTGAAGAGTTAAGAAATGAGATTGTTAATCTCAAATCTAAACTTGAACATGTTAGCATCGAGGATGCGGAAGAACATGAGATAGCGGATTTAACTTCTCAAAACTCGACTTTGAGTATTGAGAACGAGAATCTTAAATCTCGTGTTTATGTGCTCACTTCGCAAATATCCACTTTGGATACTTCTTTGCGTTCTCTCAAAGAGAAATATGAGAACACATTGGGCCGAATTAACAAATTCAACAAAGGTAAGGACCATTTGGATAAAATCCTAAGTGACTTACTTCCGGCCAATCACCACATTGGTTTGGGGTATACGACGGGATGTCCATCCAAAGCGGCCACTACTTTTGTTAGGCCAACTTCCGGTGACTCTACGAGTGGTAGCAAACACTCTATTGGTAGTTCATCTACCAATGGTGCTTCCACCTCGTCCACGCCCTCTTTTGGAAAGAAACCCACCTTGGGTGGACCTCCAAAGAAGGGTCATGCCTACATGTACACCAATAACATGCCACGTAGGAACACACGTCCTACTCCACCATCTCACACATATGATGATTTTTATGCAACACATTCTCGGGCACGTGCACACCATGTGAGACACCCTCACGCACGTGTTCCCACACATGCATATGTTCACCCACCGCATCATATGAATAATTCTCGTCGTGCACCATTCCATCATGTCCCATATGCCTATCCACAACATGCATCACGTAGAAATCAACGTCGCATGCATGCACCCAATAGGATGATGGCTCCCAAAATATTTACTATTTGGAGCCCAACGGACACAAGCATGGACGAAAAACAAATATACATGAATGCTTATTTTTCGGATGTTGTACATAGTAAGAATTATGTGGGGAAGTCTAAGTCCACTTGGACTTGGCTTCCAAAGGTCTAATCCCTTGGACCCAATGACCTTGGGTACCATGATATGAAAGTTTCTATCTTTAGGTACTCAAGGAAAAGAAAAGGGAAAGGAGCAACAAATTTAAATTTAGCTCCAAAGGGAATTGGATACTCGATAGCGGGTGTTCAAAACACATGACGGGTGACGCTCGATTGCTCTCCGGAGTGGTTCCCATTGCGAATGGAAACCGCGTCATATTTGGAGGCAACGAGAGCGGAACCATCATAGGTATTGGTAAAGTCGGTAACCCCTCTAAACCATTAATTAGTAATGTTTATCTTGTTAGTGGTTTAAATCATAATCTTATTTCAATAAGCCAACTTTGTGACAAAGGTTACAAAGTTAGCTTTGCGAAAGGATTGTGTCATATTTTAAGAAAGGATAATGAAAAATTATTATTTTCCGGAACTCGTCGTAAAGACATTTATATTTTGGATCTTCCTAAGTCATATGAACAATGTCTCGTTGCCAACACAAGTGAACAACACTTATGGCATCGACGCTTTGGACATGTGAACTTTGGAACATTATATAAGCTTTCAAAATTGAATTCTATTAAAGGTTTTCCGAAGCTAGTTTTTGAAAAGAAAAGTTTTTGTGATTGTTGTCAACGCGGCAAGCTTCCTAAATCTTCATTTAAACCTAAGAAAAGCATCTCTACTAAAAGGCCACTAGAGCTATTACATCTAGATTTATTTGGGCCAACTAGAGTAGCTTCCTTAGGAAATGCAAGGTATGGACTTGTCATCGTAGATGACTATTCAAGATTTACTTGGGTATTTTCATTGTGCAATAAAAATGAAACTTTTGAAAACTTCACAATTTTTGTTAAGAAAGTACAAAATCTCTTAGGAACCACCATTGTCACTATTCGTAGTGATCATGGAGGTGAATTTGAGAATGAGTCTTTTGAGACATTTTGTGATGAAGTTGGTATTACTCACACCTTCTCTTTCCCTCGTGCACCGCCTCAAAATGGTGTAGTTGAGAGAAAGAATAGGACGCTAGTGGAGTGTGCTCGCACTATGCTTGATGATAGCCAACTTGGCCATCAATTTTGGGCGGAAGCGGTACACACCGCTTGCTATGTGTTTAATAGAATACTTTTGAGGCCCGGCACTAAACAAACGTGTTATGAATTGTTGTTTGGTAGGTTGCCTCAAGTTAAACATTTTCGTGTTTTCGGTTCAAAATGTTTTATTAAGAACACATATGGTAGTTTGGACAAATTCGATCCAAGATCCGATGAGGGAATCTTTGTTGGATACTCTACGCGTAGCAAAGCCTACCGGATATTCAACAAACGAACCTCAACGATCGAGGAGTCGCTTCATGTCTCATTTAATGAAGGATTTGTTCCAACTAGAATTTCAAATGATAATGATTCTATGGATGTTTTATGTGATTCGTTTGAAAATTCTAAGTCTAATGATTCTATTGATTCCATTGAGACTAACCCAACTAATGAAGTTGTTGAGAATGTTCCAAGTGATCAAGGTATTCCCAAACGGCTTCATTCGGTTCGTGACCATCCCCATGAGCAAGTCATTGGCAATATCTATGATAGTGTCAAGACGAGATCGCAAGTTCACCACTTCGCAAATTGTGCCTTTGCCTCATCGATAGAGCCAAAGAATATTAATGAAGCATGTGAAGATAGCGCTTGGATCTTAGCCATGGAGGAGGAGCTCATTCAATTCGAAAGGAATGAAGTTTGGGAGCTTGTTCCATTGCCATCGAAGAACCACACCGTCATAGGGACAAAGTGGATCTTCAAGAACAAGACCGACGAAAACCAAGTCGTCGTCCGGAACAAAGCTCGGTTAGTAGCTCAAGGCTATCGACAAGAGGAAGGTATCGATTTCGAAGAATCTTTCGCTCCGGTAGCTAGATTAGAATCAATTAGATTATTATTGTCTTTTGCATGCCATAAGAATTTTAAATTATTTCAAATGGATGTTAAAAGTGCATTTTTAAACGGAGATGTCGTTGAGGAAGTTTACGTTTCTCAACCTCCGGGCTTCATTAATGAAAAATTTCCAAATCACGTTTTTAAATTAAAGAAAGCTCTTTATGGTTTGAGACAAGCTCCTCGAGCTTGGTATGATCGCCTAAAGAATTTTCTTTTGGATTTGAATTTTAAAATGGGTGAAGCCGATTCAACACTTTTTATTAAGCATGCGAATAATGATATATTATTAGTTCAAATTTATGTTGATGATATCATTTTCGGTGCTACTAACTTCGCTCTTTGCGAAGAGTTTTCTAATGTTATGAAGGAACAATTTGAGATGAGCCACATGGGCGAACTCAAATATTTCTTAGGTCTCCAAATTCGCCAAATGAACGATGCAATCTTCATCCACCAAACGAAGTACACGGTGGAGTTGCTAAAGCGATTTGGAATGGAGAATGCCTCCGGGAAAAAGACTCCGATGAGCACGACTACGCATCTTGACAAGGATACGGGCGGTAAGGATGTAGACATTCGTCTATATCGAGGTATGATAGGTAGTTTGCTTTATCTTACCGCAAGTAGGCCCGATATTATGTTTGCCGTATGTATATGTGCTCGTTATCAGTCTCAACCTAAGGATTCTCACTTAGTAGCGGTAAAACGCATTTTTCGCTATCTAAGTTACACTTTAGATTTTGGATTACTATATCCGAGATCTAGCACGTATGAGTTAGTCTCATACAGTGACGCTGATTATGCGGGATGCAAATCCGACAGGAAAAGTACTAGTGGCACTTGCCATTTTCTAGGAAATTCTCTTGTCTCTTGGTTTTCCAAGAAGCAAAATTCGGTTTCACTTTCAACCACCGAGGCGGAATACATTGCCGTCGGTGCCGCTTGTGCCCAGGTTCTTTGGATGAGACACACATTGAAGGATTTTGGTATTCATTGTGATACTAGCCCTATCATGGTGGATAACCAAAGTGCTATCTGTCTTTCAAAGAATCCGGTGCACCATTCCCGATCGAAACACATAGATGTCCGACACCATTTCTTAGATGATCATGTTGCTAAAAAGGACATCATTTTAGTGTACGTTGAAACCCAAAAGCAAATCGCCGATATTTTCACGAAACCCCTAAAGGAGGACTCCTTTGTGCGGTTGCGTCGAGAATTGGGGATTATGGGTGAATCCGAGATATAGGATTCATATTTTAATTCAATCATCTTGCATGCTAATATATTTCGCGATATTTCATTCATGCTAGATTAATTGAATTTTTGGGAATTTTATGTGAATTATTTGAATTTATTGCTCGAATTCGTATTTCAATGTCGTATTTAAGATTTCGACGTTTTATGGGGTAATTTAGATGACTAATGAGTGAGTTTGGATGTATCATCCAAGTGGTTTGTGAAGAGAAATCAAAATTCTACTTTTGGACTCTTCTAGTCGATTTCAGTTCACTTGTCAACCGACTAGATGCTCATCTAGTCGGTCAGCAAATGAACTCAGACCGACTAGCTCATGCAAATATCCATCTCCTATCTTTTTCTATCTTTAGTCGGTCATAGTATACTTTCCAACCGACTAGATTGAAAACTAGTCGGTCAGTGAATATACTGCGACCGACTAATTCTTGCCCTAGAAATTCATCTGAGCTACTGTTTCGACTTAGTCGGTTCAAGCTCATTGACCGACCGACTAGATCGTAATCTAGTCGGTCAGTACTTGAACTGTGACCGACTAAGTGTGTTAGGGCAGCTGTGTCTTTTCGCATCCCGACCGACTTATACACGTTTTCCTCCGACTAAAATCACTTTTAGTCGGTTTGTCTCCCCATCTCTCACTCGAAAACCCAAAACCCCCCCTTCGAGCCCCTTCGCATTCCGTCGTCTCCGGCCGTTTCTCCGGCCATCGCCGCCATCCGCCGCCGTCGACTCCACCCCCTAGGTATATTCCTCCCTCTCCTAGGTCAATTTCTTGCCCTAGGGTTCGTTTTCACCTCCTAGGATTTCTAGGGTTTCGAAATTTCTCCTCTAGGGTTTGTGTGTTCGATTTCATTTGGTCTTCTAGGGTTTTGTGCTAGCTTCTAGGTTTTGTGCTTAGGGTTGTTGATCCTCCGTGATTACTTGCGTGTGCTCTTAGAACTATGGCTAAGACTCGTATTCCGATCGCTTCTTCCGGGGCCTCTCCAATGACCGTAGAACAACCTACCGCTAGGAATCCCCCGAAACCTAAGCGTCGTGCCAAGTCTACCCAAGCCTCTCCATCGTCTCCCCCTCTTAAGAAGCCTAGGACTGCATCCGTCAAGCCCCGCAAATCCAAGACCAAAAAGCCTATTCTTCACACTCCGGCTACTCCTCCCGATTCCGATTCCGATACTGATTTTATCCCTGAGGATGAGCATACTAGGGATCCTACCCCACCTCCGAAGACCCGTAAGGCCAAGGGTAAAGCTCCTATGCCAGTTGGCGGTGTAGACATATCGTTGTGCCGCGATGACCCTCAGTGTCTCGCCGCGTACAACCGTATAGAACACTGTCCACTGTTGTTAGAGCATTACGTTCAGTTCTCTGATTTCCTCGGCCTTGCTGATCTTCTATCTTATAGTGGCCTTCTAGATTATCTCCGATACGACCCCAAGGCCAATCCCAAACCGTACCCTCGCCTCGTGAAATTGTTCTATGCTAACCGTATTCGAGGCCAGTACGACGCCAGCCACTCCATTGAGACGACTGTCTTGGGAACTCCTATAGTTCTCACGGCAGAAATCTTGGGGGAGATCCTTGGTTGTGCGTCGTGTGGTCTCCCCCCCTCAGACATTTCCGTAGACGACATTTCTTCCTTGGATCAGACTATTCTTTCTGAGATTTTCCAGGTTATCCCCTCCGCATTCATTGGTGTTCCTTCGAAATCCTTTAAGCCGAATGCGTGGGTTCTTAACCTGATCTTGAAGTCATGCCTCCTCCCGAAATATGGATCCTCTTCTCTCCCATCTCAGCCGTTCTTGAAACTCATATACGCTCTTTTCTTGGGGTGCGAGATAAATTGGGCTCGCGTGATACTCGATAAGATGGATTCTTTCGAGTGTATACGCAAGACCAATAAGTCTGCGCACATTCCATACCCCTGCTTGTTGACACTCGTATTCCGTCATTTTCGCGTTCCTCTCCCTCCTGACGATGAGCGTCCTTTGGGTACGCCTCTGAACGCGACGGCCGTGAAGAAATCTTTAGCGGCACTTCGTCACGTGCAGAGGTCTACCGCATCTGCTTCTCAGTCTACTCCGTCAGCCGCTGCAGCCTCCTCTTCCCCTGCTACTTTGGACGATGTCGTACGTCTTCTTCGTCAGCACGACTCCCGTTTGGCTCGTACTGAGGAGGTCGTATGTCGTATGGCTCGTATGATGGGGATTGAGCTTCCTCCTTCGGTGTCTGAGGCCGAGGAGATGGACGATGAGGAGCTTGACGAGCTTGTCACTTCTTTTGCCCGTGGCGATGAGGCCACTGCTGCTGCTGCTGGTGTTTCCTCTTCTGCTCCTGGAGTTGGCACCTCTTCCGGTGCTCCAGAGCCTTCTGCTCCAGCACTTCAGTCTTCAGAGCCTGCTGTTGACCCTGTTGCTGAGCCTGCTGCTATTCCAGTTGACACTTCTGTTGTCGAGACCCTTGCTGCTGTAGAGCCTGTTCCTGAGATCTCGACTCCTGCCCCGACGATTCCATCTGTTGAGACGCCTCTTCTCCCTGCAGAGCCTGAGTCCACTCCGTCGACTGGACCCACGGACGCTGCAGATCCTGCCTCCTCCTCGTGATCGTTGTTCCGAGGACTCTCCATATACGCCTTGGATGATATATCTTAGCGAGAGTATTATGGGTTAGGATAGGGTATGAGGGTTATTATGTTTTGATGTATTTTGGATGTCGTCGCTGCTGCTGTATTTATCTTGATGAGAATGATGATGATGATGGTGTATTTCATTTTGATGAGTATATTGTATCGATGATGTTGATGTATTTCTTTCTGATGATATGTAGCGCTTGATATGATGTATCTCATATATTCGATGTGATATCTTTTTGGATATACTCATGTTGTCTCTGCATATATATATGTTCATCGTCATTCACTTTGTCTTTTATTCGTCGTGCAAATTTTAATATTCGTTGAATGTATTTGAAATGAGATTTCGTCGCTCGACGCATAAAAACTTGGTTAAATAGATTTAAATTCTATAATTGTATAGAATTGTTTTCCATGCACAAAATAAACCAAGTATATTGAATATTGAAGAGTATGTTTCTTTATTCATTTAATGAATAATTATTTGGTATTTTTGATGATTTTGTTTTTCACTTTGTGATAATGGACAATTGGCACACTTTGAATTGATTTAATCGTTTTTCGTTTGGTGTCAATTAGCTCCATCGTCATTGTCTACGACTCCCGATGTTGGATTTTACATTTCCTAATTGTTGTCGTTGTATGCCCCCTATTTTTGGGATAATGCCAAAGGGGGAGAGATAATGATAATAAATAGTGCAAATGAAAAATTTAACTCCATTCCAAGAATCTAGTTTGATATGTTAGATTCAGGGGGAGTTACGATACATATAAGGATTTTCAAAATCCGATATTTCAAAAATCAATTCTCATTATATATCTTACTCGTCTGATTGATGCAATTCATATATATTCATTTGGGAATTAACGTGTCATCAATGCAGGGGGAGTAAGTATTTTACATTTGAATTATTATTTTTGATTATTATTTATGTTGGTTTGTCATCACCAAAAAGGGGGAGAATGTTGAATATTGGACTCCCCGGATTTGGTTTTGATGATGAGCAAACATAAATAATTCATGAACTAACATTTTGTGAGCGCAGTATTGGAGATCGTCGCCAATTTCACGAGAATATTCAAAGCGACATCTCAACACTTCCAAAAGCTCGTATTCAAGCCTAAAGCTTCGTTGAAGCTCCTGCAGCGCTTTGGAAGTTATGAAGATTCAATCGAAGCTCTCAAAGACCGTTTATTAAGGTTTTATTTATAGTCTTTTAGTTTCGATTGATAGAATGTTAAGCCTTGAGTATATCTTACGTTTCTATCTTCATTACGCTCATTTCGTAGCTCTAGGATTCTTGCACAAGTTCATTCTAACTTCCTCGAAGCGTCGCGCTTCGATTCGGACTTTGTTGTGCATGTTAGTTGGTACAAGAACAAGTACTGACCGACTAGATGGTGATCTAGTCGGTCGGCAACTGTTCTTGGACCGACTAGTTTGATTCCTTAATTTCTTGGACTTTACTGTTTACAGTTAGTCGGTCTACGTTGAATCACCGACCGACTAGTTTGTGAACTAGTCGGTCAGTGATGCTTCTTTGACCGACTAGTTGTGACTTACTGTTCACTCTAAATTTCTCCTAAGCTACTGTTTACCGTTAGTCGGTCTAAGAACGTTTGATGACCGACTAATTGTCAATCTAGTCGGTCAATTTTTGTTCTTAGACCGACTAAGTCAACTTGCCTTCAGACTAAGTTGTTTTGCCTCTTAGTCGGTCTACGTTCATTGGATGACCGACTAGTTGTGAAACTAGTCGGTCAGAAAGTGTTCTTGGACCGACTAGATGTCTAGGTCTGAAATTCTCTTTCTTCTCAGATCTACTCTTAGTCGGTCCACGTTGTTTGGCTGACCGACTAGTTGATGAACTAGTCGGTCAGTGAGTGTTCTTTGACCGACTAATTCTCACAGATTTCTTTCCGTTGGAGATTGACCTATCTTGTTTTTATGGGACCCTATAAATACGAACCTAGGTCATTTCTATCTAATATAGAGCTGCCATTAAGAGATTCATTGAGTTCTAAAGTGATAGCTATTCTCCCTCAAATCTAAAGCTCTCTTCCTCACAAGAAACCCATTCTCTCTCATTTCTAGATCTAGAGAGAAGCTTGTTCTTGGTGAGCTCTTCAAGCTATTGCTTGATTCAAGTTTCCAAATCTTCCCTAGGCACCCATTGCTGCTCATTTCCTTGGTGCTAGGGTTTGGTAACTTCATCTTCCTCAAATCCTTCATTCCACCTATTGGGTAAGAAAAACTCAAGGTATAGGATTTTGTGGTAAGCTTGTTTATTTCATATAAACTCTTTTATATTGCTTGTTGGTTCTCTCGGTTGTGAGAGAAGGTTGTGATCCCGGGTTGTGGGATTCACGTTTGCTATTGCATGTATGATTTGATCTTGTGAAAGTTTTTCACAAGATATTCATAGTGGAAATCTTGAGTTAGGGTTTCTAACTCAAGTATCCGGAGGGGATCCGGGTGGTTGGGACGTAGGATCACCGGGGAACAAGTCGGGGAGACTTGGGTGGATCCGAACCCATTAACATCGTTTGTTAGCATTGTCAATTTCGTTGTCGTCGTTCAATTTAAGCTTCCGCAAATTGATTTGGTAGTTGATTGCAATTTAATTTGGAATTATACTCCTTATTATTTTAAAGTACTATTCACCCCCCCTCTAGTACTTGTGCAGTAGCTGGTAGGGCATTACAGAGGGATCCTTGGAGCAAGTTCAATATGTCGCGGGGAATCAAGGATATTGGGCCAATCCGGCCACTAGAAACCATCCCGGTTTCTCATATGCAAACAATGAAGGAGCTTTGAACCCGCCGCGACAACCACTTCAACAAGCTCGACCACCACCACCACCACAATACTATCCACCGAGGGGGCCTCCACAACAAAATTTCCAACCAAAGCAACAAGTTCCACCCTATAGGCCGCCCGGATACAATCAAGGGTGGAGAAATCAAAACCCTCCACACGCTCAACAACGATCCGACTTCGAAGCTAGAGTGGAGGAGTTTATGGTCGAGCAAAATAAGTTCAATTCTTCCTTGAAGGAGGGCCAAGACTCCCTTACAACTGTTGTGGCACAAATCTCAGAGCAATTGGCGTTGCTCAATCGAAATACTCAACAATTGTCGGCTCAACTCGAGCAAAACCCACGGGGCAACACCGGCCACATCAATGCCGTGGTTGCCATTACTACTAGAGGCGGGAAGGATACCACCCCATCCATGATTTCTACCGAGGAGCCCGTGGAGGAGAATGTAGAGCCAATTGAACCGGTAGTTGAAGTTGATAGGGAGAAAGAGCCGCAAGAAAAGGAGAAATCTAGAGCGGAGCAATTGATTGAAGAGAGGCGCTTTATGCCACCGGTCCCATTCCCCCAAAGGCTTGCTAGAGCAAAAATGGAGAAACGGCTAGCAAAGTTTCTCGAGTATCTGAGAGGGGTTAGCCTCAACATTCCCTTCCTCGACGCCATCGTGGAAATCCCCACATATGCTAAATTTTTAAAGGATTTGATTTCGGGGAGAAAGAGGAAGGAGAAAATTATGCTCGCCGAGGAGGGCTCTTGGTTCACCAAGAGAGAGAAGGAGCCGGCTAAATTCAAAGACCCGGGGAGTTTTCGAATCCCTTGCACCTTGGGCGGCGTCTCTCTACAAAAGGCATTGGTGGATTTAGGGGCTAGTGTTAGCCTCATGCCTCTCTCCATGTTCCTAAGGCTAAACACCGGGACAAAATTGAAGCCTACCGACATGCGGATACAATTAGCCGATGGGCGGATTACAAGGCCGGTAGGGATTGCAGAGGACATCCCGCTACAAGTCCCGGGGGGCATATGATTGCCATGTGACTTCGTGATCATGGACGTTAAGGAGGAGGGAGATACGTCATTGATACTTGGACGCCCGTTCCTCGCCATCGCCGGTGTCATTGTCGACGTGCGAGAAGGTACCCTGACATTGAACGTCGGCAACATCGAGGTGGAGCTTCATATTCCTAAGGCAATGAAACATATGCCTTACCACGAGGAGCTGGACTACATGGACCTCCTTGACGAGGTTATTGAGGAGGCGATCCCTCACTCCATCGGCGCTCTATTCAAAGAAGATTTCAAGGAAGGCCCGGATTTAGGCCAAGAAGAGAAGAAAAATGAATCCCCCGACTTCTCCGCTGAAATTGATGAAGGCGACACTGATGTCGCTAGGATTCGAGAGCTCTGCAAGCTCTCGAAATTAAAGTCTCCGAAGAAAGCTCCGCCGATACGGAAATCGGTGTCACCGGTGAAGCCGAGGACCGGAGCAAACACTAGCTTGGGGGAGCCACCCCCCAACACTATTCGAGACGAGAGACCACCGAGGGTGAACACGCCGCCGCAACTTCCGAATCCAAGCGTTCTCCCCGGAAAGTTTGACGGGTGCATCCCATATGCACCAAACATCCCGCATTAATTGAAAATCAAAGGGGGTCGAGCTCACGACCTTAAACGAGCGCTTGTCGGGAGACAACCCGACGGTTATTGCTTTATTTTCACTTTTCTTTTATTTTTGTTTTAGAAATTTTTAGTGTTTTGAGTCGTTCGCCCAAAAATCTTGTGATAACGGGTCCTATTTTTCCTGACAGGAGAGGAGAACGAGGTACCCATCATTAGGAGGATGCACAAGGCGACGAGTAGCGCCCCAGGAAGGTGCTTGATGCTTAGGAGGAAGATGAAATCGACTGGAGGAAGAAAAACAGAGTTTAGAGCTCAAACAAAGACAAACAGCAGCAAACAAGGCTCACTCGGCCGAGTATACTAGTCACTCGACCGAGCACACAAGTTCGTCCGGCCGAGCTGCTCACGAACGAGGGAAGTCTGCTATACCCAACTCTCTGTTTATTTTCCTGATTTCAGTATAACTGCTACTCGGCCGAGTATATATGTTCACTTGGCCGAGTAAAACTTATATGCTCCTAGGGCGAGTCTTGCCGAGTATATATGTTCACTTGGCCGAGTAAAACTTATATGCTCCTAGGGCGAGTCTTGCCGAGTAGCTTGAGCCACTCGGCCGAATGGACTTCCTCCACTCGGCCGAGGGTGGCAAGGCCACTCGGCCGAAGCGTAAGCGGGGAGGAATTTTTCCGTTGAGTTACTTGGCCGAGCGACCTAGTCACTCGGCCGAGTCGTAACTTCTGCTATAAAAGGGGTCGCTGGGGGCTCGTTTTTCGAAACGAGTTAAAATCGATCAGCCCCGACCTTTCGAATCCCCAGCACCCGAACCCCTCCCCCACTCGCCCGATCGATCATCCGCCGCCGCCGCTCGGCCACCCTTCGCCGGCCGAGCCGCCGCCGCACCTCGCCCGAGTCGCCGGCGGCGGTCACGCCTCCGGCCACCTCCGGTATCGCCGATTTTCGCCTATTTCTCCTCTTTTGTGTTTTTTTTGACGATCCATGTGCTTAACAAACCCCAAACCCGAATTAATTTCTATTTCTATCTATTATATCCCTAATGCCCCATACGCTTTGAATATTACTCGCTGATATCTCCATTTCATGCGCAGGTTATATTTGGGAGCTTAGGGGAGCCCAGGGGAGCTTCCAGGGACTGATTTGGGCTACGTGGAGGCGTCGTCTTCGCACGCTTCCATCGCTCTGCTCTCGCGGCGTGTCGTGGTATATTCTTTCCTTTATTTTACGCACGCCGCATTTTTATTGGTTTTGGTGAGCGCTCGGGGCCCATATGCCGCCCCGGACACGGCCGCGGTCGAGGAGAGCTTCCGCCAAGCGGAAGCGGTCGGATGATGCCGGCCCCTCCCACGAGGTGGAGGACTCTCCTCCGCCTTCTCCACCACACCCCACACACCCAGCACAGCCTGCAGGCCCCGCACACCCTGCACAGCCTGCACAGCCTGCAGAGCCCGCACAGCCCATACACCCCACACAGCCACTCCCTGTCGCTCCACAGCCACCACCTCCGGCTCCACTTATCGGGCCGCTGGGGATCACGTTCCGGAACGACGCACACCGCGTCGCTCTCTAGCGTATCTCCCAGCGCTTGATCGTACCCTCCAGGTTCACGCACCTTGTAGACCTAGGACGCCTGGGGGTACTCGAGGGGATGCTCACGTTGTACGACAACGTGGGCTGGCGAGATTTCTTCCAGGTGTCGACAGACACGTTTATCCGTCCGACACTTGAGGTTCTTAGTTCGATCGCCCAGACCGATGAGGGATGCTCGTTTCGGTTCATGGACCGAGAGTGCCAGGTCACTCTCGGTATGATGAGAGCTTTCTTCTCGTGGCCCGACGTCCCCGGGGCCGACCGTGGTTACGCCCCCACACATATCCCCCACCTTCCTTCGACGCCGGCGCCTTCTGGGCCCGGATTACGGGTCTTCACGTTGCCTTTGACCCTAGTCGGGCCAAGGCCTCTGCCATCGTCCACCCTTGCCTCTGTATAGCTCAGCGCCTCATGGCGACTACCTTTTTGGCCAGATATGAGCTGGGCACGATGTCCACCCCGGAGCTTTATATGCTCTACGCGATGACACGCCATAGAGCTCTATCTAGGGAGGGCGATGAGTTGGTCCCCGCCGTCGTGATTGATGTCGCGGCTTGGTTTTTGGATCACATCATCGTATCGGTGGGCGCTCGCTCACCGATATGCTGCGGCGGCCTGATCACCTTGCTCGCTCTTATGACCGGCGAGGACTTTCCTGATGACATGCGACGAGCACCAGGCCCCACTTCACTGTCCATAGATGTTATGGCCCGGATGAAGATGCTTCATCCGCACGGTGAGCGACACTGGGTCTGGCTGCACGGCCCCTTCGGTGCCGATTACATGATTCTTCCGAGCCCAGCTCGGACTCAGATTGCACCGGCCCAGGTGGACTGGCTCCCTGCGATGGATGTTCTGATCCTAGCCGCATACGTGCTCGAGGCCGAGGAGGCCGAGGAGGCCCACGCTGCCCACGCTGCCCACGCTGCACCCGGAGACCCCGTTGCACCTGCCGAGCCCGCTGCACCTGTTGACCCCGTGGCCCCTCAGCCTATCCCTGATATTTCTGCTGCTCCCGACACCTCTGTCCACACTTCTGTCGGTGTCGGGAGTACCCTAGCTGAGCCCACCTCCACTGCTTCCACGCCTACGACCACTTCCACTACCTCCACACCCACCTCCACTGCTGGCCCTCTGTCTGTCGAGCCTCTTTGCTCTGCCCTTCCCGAGCGCCCACCGACCTTTATTGAGAGTGGAGATCCCTCTTTTGCTGTGATCGTGGAGACCATGGCTAGCATGATCTCCGCTGGGGTTGCGCCTTTCGGACCACACACTTCCTCCCCAGCGGTAGTCACTTCTGTCCCCACCACAGCCGTACTTTCTGAGAGTGTAGTGACGTCTGTCTCCACTTCTGTGTCACCTACCTCTCTGGCCGCCTCGTCGCCACTTTTGCACTCCTCTTTCGTTGCTGTCGCCTCCACTTCTTACTGTCCTGCCAGGCCTCACACTGAGGCCGGGCCCACATTTGCGAGCGCAGCACCTTTCGTTCCCTTCCCTGCTGAGCCCATCACCTACGCCACCCGAGTACGCCCGCCCCGACCTACACAGCACAGACCGGTGCATCCCTCTGCACCACCTCCCCCCGACACTGTACTTCAGAGCATTCGTGCTCTCGAGGGGGCGGTGAGTGGCCTCAGAGGCGACCTTAGGACCCTGTCCTCCACCGTCTCCGTGATGGCTGGCCGCTTCGACCTGCTTCCGCAGATTCACTACTGCCTTACCCAGGTCCTCGAGCGGCTCCCCCGCGTACCCACGTCCACCCATCATGTCCCCACCCCCACTCCTACACACACCCAGCCCGCTGCCACTTCCACACCCACACCCTCTCAGCAGTCTGTTCCACCACCACCACCACCTCCGCCTCAGGACGGGGACGGTGCATCACCACCTTCTTAGGCACCCTTGATGCCATCGATTCCTTTTGCCGTTGTGTTGCCCGTCTCTGCTGGGTCCTGATGACTTTTGCCCGCCCCACCCTCTCCTCACTGTTTTTGGATACACATTTTGATTATATATTTATATATCATTTTTGGGAGAGCGGGAGAGTTTTTGGTGTCACTACTGTATATCTGCTTCACTCCTTTATTTGCATGCATCATGTCTGCATCATATTTTTCGTTTCATTATTTTCTTATTTTTCCTCATGCATGCATCCTCACTTACCCCTCACATTACTTGTCTCTCGGTGTGCCACACTTCGCACATTGAGGACACTGTGCCATTTAGCTTGGGGGAGTGAGTTCTCACGTTTTTTTCGATTTACCACCTTTATTTTTAGTTTTTTCACGCCATTTTCCGCTTTTGCACTTATTTTCATCAATTTTCTTTTATTTTACCATGCATCACGTTTTTCTTATTTTTCCGTGTGCCGCATTGTAAATAGTTTTATTTTTCCCCTTTATCTTTATTTCTTTTTTCATCTCATGCTAGAGATGACTTTGCTGTGATGATGATGACGTGGAGTTAGCTTCCTCTATATGCGTGCTATATTTGTCATGTCTTAGATTTTATTTTTGATATCATACGCTGTGATTTGCCTTGCATTTAGAGATAGTAACCCACACTTTTTCCGCATGAAAATGGATGAAATTTTATTATTAGCTGAGTCTGAATATTCATATGTATGCTATCGCAGAAAACACACCAAGATTCACGCATTGAATGCTTATATCTGGAGTACCGTTTTCTTTTCCTATATCACTTCTATATGCATGATTTGTACATTTCACTTCAGGATGATTGAATGATGTTAGCTATGATAAATCTGGATTAGTTTAGTTTTTTTTGTGATCGAAACTGAGTAGATTAGATTACCCTGCTGAAGTTGTCGTGCACGTCCTATAGAGTGAACCGAGAGATATATTTATTTCTTTCTCCACAAATCTTGAACATCATTTCTCTATTTTAAAATCATTGGTGAATCGCTCCTTAGCGATTCTATTATATGGCATTTCCCACGCTATTAATTCCTAGCTCCAAATTTCCCAAAACCAAAGAAAGAAAAAGAAAAATTCTTGTATATCCTTATTTCTCTTTGATTTGGGATCGTTGTGTATATATGCTATTTGATGAAAGAAAAAGAAAAAAAAGAAAAAGAAAAAAAAAAGAAAAGAGAAAAATCTCAATAAACGATCCCATCTCATGATCTCTCTTTCTTCTCTCTTTTTGTTTTTTATTTTTGTTGCTTTTGGAGCTTTATCGAAATGGGGATGTAAATATTTTTTATGCCACCACGCTTATAGATAAGCTTGGGGGAGGGAATCCATTGATGTGTGAGAGAGTGACTACTTGACGTTGCACGACAACCTAGGCTAAGTAATATTCTATACTCGGTGAGATTATTTTTTAGCTTTACGAAGTCCAGAAATCTATGCCTAGCACTCATTTCATGAAATCCATGCTTATCTATTCTTTCTATTCTACGGTGTGATATTCTTATACTCCTCATAGAAAGCGTTCAATTGAAAAGTGTGTGATCTGCGATTTGTATACCGCTTTAAATGATTCAGACGATGTTAATTCTAAAATTATTCCGTTTTTCATGATTATATCATTGTTCGTGGGTTATCTATTTCTATTTGCACCTTTATACTATGATATCGAAATAAAATTCTTTGACATGTGTTTGACATTCGGTGCATGCTATATGATTGAGCCAAACCCACGTCCTGAGAAAATGATCTAGCAGCTTCCCTCCTCGCTTTCTTCTTTCTTCTTCGTTTTTTTTAGTTTTCCATTTTTCCGCCATTTTCGTTTTCGAAATCCACCGGGTTCGCCTTTCACTTATCTTCCTCGAGGACGAGTAAGAGGTAAGCTTGGGGGATTTTGATCACTCCATATTTTACACTTTTTTTCCGCATGTTTGCATGCCATTTAGATCGCCCAAATCATGTTTTTCACGATACATCGACGAAATTGCGATGCTTTTCACGATTTGTTGTTTTTGTCGTATTTCAGGTGATTTGGAGCGATTTGGAGTGATCTTGAGATACACCTACTCCAGAGTGTCACCGACAACCTCCCCGAGGGGTATTTTGCCATTGGAGAGGAGCGGAAGAAGAAAGTACGTCGCAGGAGCGACGATGAGGCCAAAACAAGCTGTTTGGGCATTTTTGGTGTCTCACTCGGCCGAGTGAAGGAGTCACTCGGCCGACCAGCGAGACACCGCTCGGCCGACCTGATCGGACACGTTTTATATGTGCACTCGGCCGAGCATCGGAAGCCACATCGGCCGAGTGACGAGACCCCGTCCGCCCGAGTGGCACTCAGACGAAGCCCATCAAAAATCGCCAACTTACTGTTTTTCGTCTGCCTGAGCTTCAGAAGACCCACTCAGCCGAGTGGCAAATGCCGACCGCCCGAGTACTAAGAAGCCATCGGCCGAGTGACGACAACTCACTCGGCCGAGCGACTCCCGAAGTGAAGACCCCCGAAGACCCAGACTTACTGGAAATTTACAGGGTTTCTCACTTGGCCGAGCGACTTTTGTCACTCGGCCGAGTGCGACGCGCTGCCTGTAGCGAAAATTGCGGATTTCAGGCTGCGCAGGGGCATTTTGGTCACAGTTTTTTGGACGATTTTGGGGGGTATTTAACCCCTGTTTTTACCCTAGGTTAGAGAGCTTTTTCTCTTTAATTTTTGCAGCTTTTTAGATTAACTTTTTAGCTTTTATTCTTGTGATTGGAGAGGAGACAAAAGTTGATTTTTGTTGGATTATTGGAAGAACTCCATTGGTTTGTGTCTCTCTCCTCTAAAAATACTATTTTTATTGCTTATCTCAATATTGTGATGAATTCTCTTGTTAATTTCATTGATTATTCTTGTATTTGTGCTATGAATTGTGAGTAGTCTCCACGTCTTGGGGCGTGGGGATGAACCCTACGAGCCCAATTTCAGATTTGTGATGAATTGGTAGAAATTTTGCTAGAATTGCTATTAGGGTTAGTTTGGGGTCGATTTAACACGGATGGCTAGGAGTTCATACAGATTGGGATTTGCAAGAGATTGGATCCCAATTCGATGGGAAACCCTAGAAATCCGAATTGGGTTGAAATCGAATTTCCGTAGTATCGGTTTGCAAGAGATTGGACCGATACTAGGCTTCTCGGTTGCAATTCCATGCCAATACCCGTTTGCAAGAGATTGGACGGGTAGGAACTATCCCAACCTAGGTCGCGGCCCGAGTTTGCACGAGAGTGGGCTCGGGGCGCGATTGAACGATGATGTTGATCCTAATGCTAGCTTGCCTAGGCTAGGGTTTGCAAGAGATTGGACCCGAACCTAGGATAGCTATAGACCGGTAACAGCGCGAGAGCGTGAGCTAGGTTTTACATTCAGTTGCAACTAGTTCATCCGTAATTTTATTCTAGCAATTTTGATGCCAACGAATCACATTGACGAGATACGGTGAGTAGCGGGAATTCCCCATTCCCTAGACGTTCTTTATTTGATTTGATATCTTCGTACTTTGTCTGACGATTGTGACAGGATTGCCAAAGGCAAAATTCTCTCTTTTCTTTTCTTAATAGCCAGGTTGTTCGGAGCAAGCACTTTCATTCGTCCTCCCTGTGTTCGATAACCCGCTCGCCGCTACACCGTGCGCTTGCGGTAAAACTACACGGTCGCACTTTTGGGTTACATTCCGGAGCGATCATTTTGGCATAGGGTTGTGCTCGCAAAAGCAGGTGCCTAGCCTCAATAGCAACAACATTTGTAACGTGTGCTACTCAATCACGAAGAAACATATGATGCATGACATGACATGGGATGAGCAGTTAAAGTGCGTACCGTTAATTGAAAATTAAACATGACATGGCAGCATGAATGGAAGCAGGTATAAGTGTCAGATCTAGCTTCATTGTCAAGCTAGATCAAGAGTGGTGCCGGATCTAGTTTCGTTGTCAAACTAGATCAAAAGTGGTGTCGTCTAGGCAGCTATCGTTTCACTGCCTAGTCTCTTTTATGCTAACACACAAATTGGCCTAAAAACATGGCCTAAAACATTTACTTGCAAGTATCACTTGCCTAAACAATCACGCTGTAGTCATGATCAATCAGAGTCTAAACTACCTATGTGCTCATAATGCAGTCCAGCATACAGTCCAATTTATTAGTCTTGATTAGTGAGTCACAAACGATCAGAAGCTACCATTTTAGTTGATTAACAGGCGAGTGGTGATTCCTACGGAGCGGATCTTACCTCAACACGACGCAAGAGCTACTCTGACATCGGGTAGCGACGTCAGGGGTTGGATTCCGGTATCACGAATGGTACGGAAAGAACGCTTCTCTATGGACAAAACACACGTCTGAATAAGTTTGTTACGATGGGACTAGAATTATTAGGTAATCCTAAAACGTCTAATGATCCAATTTTAATTAGGTTCTCCATCTCGTAATGGGGTCCACATCATATTATTAGGTCTAAAAGTTGATCAATGTCACTGTCCAAAATTCGTTTGCAATATGAAATTAAAAGTTGCAGCGAACAATACTAACCGATGTAGAGGAGAAGTTCTCCCACGAAGCTATCGGTGATCGTCGGGTGGACAGCGGTTGAGGGGAGGACGAACGGCGCGAGGGGAAGCCGTAAAATGCGTCGCAGAGAGGCCAAGGGGCTACCGACGTTCTGCACGTGGAGGAGGGTGCAGCTGCCGCTCAGAAACGGCGACTGCGGCCATCCGCGTCGCTGTTTCGTGCTGCTGCAGGCGGAGGGAAAGACTGACGGGGTCAGCCGGTGCGGGGGAGGCCACTGGGGCGACGGCCGCGCGAAAACGGCCGACGGTGGCCGCGACAGCGCCGGGCGGCGCTGCTGTCATCTGGGCGGTGTGCTGTCGCACCTGAGCGGTTGCACGACCACAGAAATCCCAGCGGGGTGCCGGAGGGAGCAGGCCGATGGGGGTCGGACACGGGAGCACGGCTGACGGGCGGAGAGAGACCGCTCGCGAGGGGGGTGAGGTGCTTGCGTGCACGTGGGTTGATGCGTGGAGAAGAAACAATAGGGGGGCGGCTGCTGTGCTATAGGGTGAGAAAAACCCTAGGGTTTTAATATTATTAATGGACAGTAGGGTTATAGGCAAGAATAGGGTGTGGGGTTGTACAGAACGTGAAGGGCCTAGGGTTGCTAGGTTAGTTTGCTTATTATTATTTAATATATTCAATTAGCCTCTCTCCTAAAATGTGTTGTGTGTGTTTGTGACGTGTGCGTGAGTGCTCTAACTGGGTTCGGCCTGGGTATAAATGTGGGCTAGAGTAGTTTAGGCAAGGATTTTAAAATCAAATAAATGGGATTGAATTAATGGGTTTAATGCGGGGGATTCAGGGCTAATAATTAGGGTTTAAAGGGTCTAAAATTGGAAGGCAGCATTTGAATTTTAAATGTTTAAAAGATTTTGAAACTTGAATTTTGAATTTTGAAAGCTTTAAATTAATTAAAGAAAAGATGTTTCAAAAATAATAATAATAATAAAAGATTTAGTTAAGTGGTTCTTAATAATGATATTAATAATTAGTATGAAAATATTAAAGGTTGATACGTGTACGGGTACGTGTACGGAAAAGCCAAGGTACGGTTACGGAAAAATATACGAGAGAAAATACTGATAGAAGTAATGATAAAAACCAATCGTTATATCCTACCCACCTTAAAGAAAATTCCGCCCTCAGAATTCCTAACAATCACGGGTCAGGGAACAGATGTGGGTAACGCTCTCTCATCTCATCTTCTCTCTCCCAGGTGGACTCCCTAGGGGAACCTTGACGCCACTACACTCTAACCAAGTCAACGGTCTTATTCCTCAACTACTTCTGCCGTCAATCCAGAATCTCAACTGGTTGCTGATCATAGGTCAGATCCGGACGAATCGTGATCTCCAAGAAATCTACAGCGTGAGATGGATCACTGACGTATCGACGTGATTGAGATACGTAGAACACGTCGTGAACTCCCTCCAGTGACGGCGGCAACGCCAAGCGATAAGCCACACCTCCAACTCTCTCCAGGACGTCAAAAGGCCCAATGTACCGTGGACTCAGCTTGCCTCTCTTTTCAAATCGGATGACTCCTCAATTCGGAGAGATCTTGAGAAAGACGTGGTCTCCAGGCTGAAACTCCAACGGTCACCGTTTAGCATCTGCCCAATGCTTAAAACGGTCCTGCGTGATCCTCAGCTTTTCCTGGATGTCCTTCACAACATCCACTGCCTCCACGATCATCTCTGGCCCTAACAGCTCTCTGTCGCCAATGTCATCCCAGCTCAGTGGCGATCGACATTTCTTCCCGTATAGCGCAGCGAATGGCACCATGCCAATACTCGCCTGGTAGCTGTTATTGTAGGTGAACTCCACATGATGAAGATGATCCTCCCAAGATCTCTTCAAGTCCAACATGCACACTCTCAGCATTTCCTCCAAAATCTGAATCGTCCTCTCTGACTGGCCATCCGTCTGCGGGTGGTATGCGGTACTGAAACTCAGACTCATACCTAGGCTCTTCTACAGACTCTGCCAAAACCGAGATAGGAATCTCGTGTCTCTGTCTGACACGATGCTCATGGGGACTCCGTGAAGTCGCACGATCTCCTGCACGAATCACGTTACAGCACTATCTAAACTAGGGAAAGAAATAAAACGGAGAGTAAAAGAATTTACCTCCATGTATCTCCTTGCTAGCATCTCAGTGGACTGTCCCACTCGGAAGGGAATAAAGTGCACGGATTTGGTCAACCGGTCCACGATTACCCAAATCACGTCATTCTTCTTCGGACTTCGAGGTAGTCCAATCACAAAATCCATAGTGATGTGTTGCCACTTCCACTCCGGAATCGGAATCGGTTGTAGCAACCATGCCGTACGCTGATGTTTCACCTTGACCTGCTGACATACTAAACACTTGGCAATGCTCCGTACCACACTCTGCTTCATACCATGCCACCAGTAATTCAGGCGAAGATCCTTGTACATCTTGGTGCCACCAGGATGCACAAAATACGGCGAACTATGTGCCTCAACAAGCAACTCCTCTCCGATATCTCCAGCTGGCACATAAACTCTGGCTCCATACCTCAGCCAGCCATCCTCATGAATCAGAAAGTCAGTCTGCAGACCGGCTTCTACCTGCTCACGGATCCTCCTCAGCTTCGGATCTTCGGCCTGACCTGCCTTGATCCGATCCACGATCGTTGACTGTATCTATATACACATCAATGACGAAGCTTCTCTAGGAAGCACAATCTCAATATCAGACTCACAAAAATCCTGCTGCAACCTCCATTGTGAAGTCAACATCATCACCGCTGGAAGGCTGCACAGCGCATCCGGAACCACATTCACCTTGCCATGATGGTACTGCAAGTCGATCTCATAATCTGCCATGAGCTCCAGCTATCGACGCTGTCGTATGTTGATCTTCTTCTGCGTAAAGATATATTTCAAGCTTTTGTGATCGGTGAAAATCTTCACCTTCTCACTTAGCAAGAAATGCCTCCAAATCTTGAGCGCAAATACGACTGCAACCAACTCCAGATCGTGCGTCGGGTAGTTCTTCGCATGAGCCTTAAGCTGCCGAGAAGCGTACACGACCACATGCCCATGCTGATGCAAAACACATCCGAGACCTTTGCCAGAAGCATCGCAAAAGATCTCGAAACCTCCACTCCGACCAGGTACAGCTAGGATGGGTGCAAACGTCAATCTCTCCTTCAGAAAAGAGAAGGCCTCCTCATAAGCATAATACCAAACGAATGGTATATCTTTCCTCGTCAGTCTAGTCATCGGCTCGGCAATAAGGGAGAAATCCTTAATGAAACGCAGATAGTATCTTGCTAGCCCAAGAAAACTCCTGATCTCAGACGCTGTCTGTGGAATCTGCCACTCTCTGATAGCCTTGATCTTCTCCGGATCCACAGCTATGCCATCTCCTGACACCACATGCCCAAGAAAGGGAACTCTATCCAGCCAGAAATCGCTTTTGGTATACTTCGCATACAACCGATGCTTCCTTAAAATCTCCAGAACAGTCCTCAAGTGCTCAGCATGCTCCTCTTCCGACTTCGAATAGAATAAGATGTCGTCAATAAACATAACGACGAACTTGTCTAAGAAGTCATAAAATATCAGGTTCATCAGGTTCATAAAAACCGCAGGTGCGTTGGTCACACCGAAAGGCATAACCACGAACTCGTAGTGTGCATACTTCGTTCTGAACGCTGTCTTCTGCACATCTTCCTTTTTCACCCTCAGCTGGTGATATCCGCTCCTGAGATCCAATTTAGAGAATACCCTCGATCCTCCAAGCTGATCAAAAATGTCGTCAATCCGCGGCAACAGATACTTGTTCTTGATGGTGACGGCATTCAACTCCCTGTAGTCCACACACATCCGACGCAAACCATCCTTCTTTTTCACCAACAGAACAGGTGCTCCCCACGGAGACACACTCGGATGGATATAACCCTTCTACAAAAGCTCGTTCAATTATTTACATAGCTCCTCCAACTCTACCGGAGCCATACGATATGGTGCTTTCGAAATGGGCTGTGCTCCCGGAATAAGATCAATTGAAAACTCAAGAGCTCGATCGGGTGGCAGTCCAGAAATCTCCTCGGGGAAGACATCATTGAAATCTCTCACCACGGCTAGTCTAGTCATCTCCATTTGCATAGCCACAAGCTCCACCACTGGCTTGGCCCGAAATCTAATAGGCCCAAGCGAACTACTACCGCTACTGAACTCAAAGGTCGGATGACTAGGAATCTCGAATACCACCTTCTTCCGTCGACAGTCGATCGTAGCGAAGAAGTAACTAAGCCAATCCATCCCAAGAACAACATCATAGTTGTAATGTCGTGGACGATAAAATCGATGTAAAGCTCGAGTCCACAGATTACCAAGGGATAAGATTGACATCCAAGGGACACTGAGATCACACCATTCCTTATAGCGATATCCCAACTCTTGGAAAGAGGGGAAGTCGTCAGAGAATGCTTGTCCACGAAACTCCGGGATAAGATGCACATAGATGTACCGGAGTCGAAGAGAACCCGAGTGGGAAAAGCAAAAACAAGAATAACCCCTAACAAACAAACTAGCAATCAAATCCTATTCTAGCAAACAAGAACTAATCTAATATGCAAGATCTACTAATGAAAAGTAAAGACTAGTCTAAGGGTTACCTGCAATAACTCCATCCTCATCCTCCGCCTCTAATGCGGTCATAGTGAAAGCCTACCTCCTAGGCTGAACCGCCTGCAGAAAAGCCTGCTTGTAACGACTGGTTTTTGTAATGACTATTATATAAATAATGGATGTTCTCTCCTTGTATGTTTTTCCCCGTCAGACGTTTTCGTTCGGTTCATTCTGATCTTTTATCTTCCGTTGCATATCTCGATGGGGCTTGGAGTAAGTATTCTTACGATGAGCTTCATAGCGTTTATATTTTAGAGCTAGAGTGATCCTAGAGGCCATAGGAATCTTCCCGAAGCTTCGCGCTTTGATTCGGCACTTTTTGTGCATCTTAGTTGGTTCATGAAGGAGAACCAACCGACTAGATTACAATCTAGTCGGTCGGCAACCCTTCAGGAACCGACTAGTTCATCTTAATAATTTCAGCTGAGTTACTGTTTACGTTTAGTCGGTCTAAGCACATCCTTCGACCGACTAGTTCCCAAACTAGTCGGTTAGAACTTGTACTCAGACCGACTAATTCTGAGTTCTTCTGTACAGCCGAGTTACTGTTTACAGTTAGTTGGTCAAAGAACATCTATCGACCGACTAGTTGTGAAACAAGTCGGTTAGAGTTTCTTCTCTGACCGACTAACTGTCAGTACTTATTGTTTACCTTATTCGACCCTTATTCGGTCTATGAACATTCACCGACCGACTAGTTCCCAAACTAGTCGGTTGACGAGCCTTCACAGACCGACTAAATCTGTCTATCCTGTACCAACCCTGTTCACTGTTTGTTTTTAGTCGGTCTGTTGGACGACCGACCGACTAGTTCCCAAACTAGTCGATCGACCACTCTTCACTGACCGACTAAATTGACCCAGAAACCCTAGGTTAAGTCGTAGCCGCCGTTTTTATTTCTATTTAAACCATATGCGTTTTCTACTCTTTCTTCACTTTTCTTAGCCGATCTTCTTCCCCAATCATCCCCCAACCTTCCTCTTGCCATTCTTCTTCCTCCAGTGCTCCATCTCACCTTCCATTGCACCGGCACCACCCCGTAGGCCGCCGGCCGAACCCGAAAACCCGAAATTCTCCTTTTGCTCCAGATTTTCCCCACAATCTCCCATCTCCAGATCTGTTGTTTTGCCGCTACGAGGAATTCTTTTCAACCGTAGTTCCCGGGATCGCTTTTTCCGTTGCCGTGCTAGATCCGATTTGGCGACGGCAATCCGGAATCCAGCGAGATCTTCTCCTACCTGCAGATCCGTAGGCGTCTCGATCTTCGCTTCGTAAACGGTTAGTGAATCTATCCTTAAATTCCCATAACCCACACTATAATTTAGAAAACCCTAATAAAAATGGATTACTAGACGTTATAGGATTCCAATACAAATCCGGATTAGGTTTCGATTCTAATTTCCTATTTTGCCATAACAGCGAACCCAATTCCTGTAGAATAGCGATCTTGAGACTCGACGATCAACAACCTCGGTACCAGGCAAGTGAAACTTGCCAACATTGTTTTAGGCCATGTTTTAGGCCATGTTTTAGGCCATTACCTTGTTTTAGCGTGAAAGAGACTAGACTGTGAAATGATAGCGGTCTAGGCGCAAATTCAAATTCTAGCTTGACAACGAAGCTAGAATTGCCTTTTGTCATGTCATATCATGCAATGCCTGTCACGTTTAATTTCTTTAACGGTACGCAATTTATATTTGAATATCTGCCATGCACATCCATTCTTACATGTCATCTGATTGCATGTTGCATCGTAGCACACGCTACAAATCCTTGTACAAATCCGTGTTTCCGGCTAGGCACCTGCTATGCGGGCATAACCCTACGCCATACTTGTTAAAACACTTCCTGGCTCGTGATCCAGAAGCGAGCATTCCATGTTCGGGGGTAAAGCCCTGGCTCGATACACGTGGAGGGGTAGGGATAAACGGTCACTTGAGCGTAAGAGTTGGCCCGTACAGCCACTCTAGCCAAAGGGCGAAATCTCTGTGCACGACGTGCTTTACATACTTGTACTTGTCCTTGTGAATGTTACTAGTACCATGCTATGTTAATCGTTTCCATGCCATGCTCACCTGCCATGTTATAATTCATGTCATGTTAAAACTGCTGTTTACTTTACTTGCTGCTCTTATCGCATAAAATGTCATGTCATACTATACTCTAGAACTGCTAGATTGTTTCTACTTGTCTTTAGTTTCCTTGCACAAAGTCTTGTAGACTTTGCTGACATGTGCCCCTTCTCTTTGGGTGACGCATGTTAGTTGCTGAGTCGGAGTCTGCTGTTGAGGGCGACGAGTTCGTGGAGTTCGTGCCCGATCCCATTGCTGACATCGAGTATGAGGACACCGGTGACCAGTCCTAGTGTTCCTTCGCAGTTCTTCCTTTAGTTGTTGTTGCTTGTCGGTGAGTAGCACCTTTTTGTTAGCCGTTATCTTGTTGGCCATGCTGGGCCTTCTCTTTCATACCCTTTTTGTTTGCCTGGTGGAATTTCTGTGGTTGTTGAACTTTATCTGGACTTTGAGATTATAATTTAATATTATCCGTCTCTTTCTATTATTGTTATCTTGTTCTGTGTCACATTACAGGGACCTGTGTGTTATTCCAGACGCTTTACAGGCTGGAGCCTCACAGCTCCAAGCCTGAGCGGGCCTCGTCTCGCCTCGCCTCCATTTTAGGGAAGCGGGTCGTGACAGATTTCTTTGGTGGCCCATGCAGGTCATCTCTGTAACTGTGACTTAATCAGAACAACGATAAGCAATTATAGAATGTCTGATAAACAATTTCAACACCCGAGTCATGGGCTGAGAGTCTGATTTGTTTCGTTTTCTGTGTCATTAGATGGCTGGAAGACGGAATACCCGTGCTGGTGGTGGTGTGCCCCCTCGTGTCGAGGAGCCGGATCGGGAGCCCACCAACGGGGAGATTATGCGGATGATGCATCAGATGATGCAGGTGCAGCCGGGGATGCTACAGAATGCCCGGAATGTTTCGCCTGCTCGAGCAGCGCAGCCTGTTCAGAATGTCCCTCGCTTCGAGCCAGGAGCGAAGCAGTTTCGGGATCTGGGCCCCGCTTACTTTGATGGGACCGAAGGACCTCTAGCTGCGGATGAGTGGACTAGGAACATGGAGGACAACCTGAAGATGTCGAAGGTCGACCCAGCTGGATGGGTTGACTTGGTGAAGAGGCAGCTTAAGGATAATGCTCGGAATTGGTGGGATGCCGAGGAGGAAATGCTGGAGGAGCCGATATCTTGGGCTACTTTCAAGTCCAGATTCGATGAGGAATACTTTCCGAAGGCTGCCAGGAGGGAGATGGCACAACGCTTCATTGACCTGAAGCAGGGGAGCTTGACGGTGGATCAGTACCACCAGGAGTTCACCAGGTTGAGCCGTTTCGCACCAAAGATGGTGCGGGATGCTGATGAGGGGGCCCAGATGTTTCTGCAGGGGCTTTCTTTAGATCTTCAGAGCTTTGTGACTTCTTCTGATTTGGAGTCCTATCAGAAGATTCTGGTTGCAGTGAAGAGGCAGGAGCAGATCGTGAACCAGAAGAGAGGATGTGCTTCTGGAGCTGGGAAGAGGCCTGTGGAGCAGGCCAGGGCAGTGATGAGACCAGGGTTCAGGCCCAATCAGCCGGTGCAGTTCAAGAGGCCAGAAGGACCTCCTACTCTGAAGACTTGCCATTTCTGTGGCAAGACTGGGCATGTCAAAGATCAATGCTGGAAGATGTTGGGACAGTGCTTGGTTTGTGGTGATCCTGCGCATACCATGAGGGACTACCCGAAGTCCAAGCAACCGTGGAAGGGACCTGTTGCAGCTCAGCCGTTGCAGCAGAGGGCACCTGTACCTACTGGACGTGGAGTGCCTCTCGTTCCGCAGAGGCAGGCTTTTCAGCAGGCTGTTCAGCCGAGGAGGCAGGCTTTCCTGATGACTGCAGTTGAGACTGAGGCGGTGGATGAGGTTATTGCAGGTAACTCTCAACCTAGTTGTTCTTTTCTTAGTTAGTATTGTTTGTTGGAATTTGTTTGGTTGCTTGTTATGTATGCTAGAATAGAATTTGATTGGTAGACTGTCTGTTAGGTGTGATTTTGGTTTGCACGTTTCCTGCACGAGTCCTCTTCGACTCTGTGCATCGATGTGCATTTTTTCCCGAAGCTTCGTGGAGAAGCATTCCTTGTCGACTTCCCCTATTCCCAAGAGTTGAAATATTGTTACAGGAAATGACGTGGTCTCGGTGCATCATGGTTGCAATTCTTGCCCTTTGGTGGTCTGTGGACATGAGCTCTACGCTGATTTTATTGTCCACGACATCATCAACTATGATGCCTTCCTCGGGATGGACTGGCTTGGGAGTTTCTACACCACGATCGATTATCGAAGGAAGAAGGTGGTGTTCGAGATCCCTGGACATTCGGTGTTTGAGTTCAGCCGTGGCAGCAGTTCGCTTGGTCCGGTCAGGTTTCGGGCCAAACCGGTGGAGATCATTGCTATGCAGATGGAGCAGTGTAGACCTGCGGTAGTGCGTGACTTCGACGACGTCTTCCCCGAGGAGATGTCTGGATTGCCACCCGATCGAGCTCTCGAGTTTTCGATCGGTCTTATTCTGGGAGCACAGCCCATTTCGAAGGCGCCCTATCGCATGGCACCAGCAGAATTGGAGGAATTGCAGAAGCAGCTGGACGAACTTCTTCAGAAGGGTTACATTAATCCCAGTGTGTCTCTGTGGGGAGCACCGGTCTTGCTGGTGAAGAAGAAGGACGGTTCGCGTCGCATGTGTGTGGACTACCGGGAGTTGAATGCGGTGACCGTCAAGAATCGATATCTGCTGCCTCGTATTGATGACATCTTTGATCATCTTGGAGGATCGAGGGTATTCTCTAAGTTGGATCTGAGGAGTGGTTATCACCAGCTGAAGGTGAGGAAGGAAGATGTTCTGAAGATAGCGTTCCGGATGAAATATGGACACTACGAGTTCGTGGTTATGCCTTTCGGTGTAACCAATGCACCCGCAGTTTTTATGAATCTGATGAATTTGATCTTCTATGACTTTTTAGACAAGTTTGTCGTTATCTTCATTGACGACATTCTGATCTACTCGAAGTCAGAGGAGGAGCATGCTTCGCACTTGAGGACGGTATTGGAAATCTTAAGGAAGCATCGGTTGTATGCTAAGTATTCCAAGTGCGAGTTTTGGCTGGACAGAGTTGCTTTTCTCGGGCATGTGGTGACTGGAGATGGTATTTCGGTGGACCCTGAGAAGATTAAGGCTATCAGGGAGTGGCCTGTTCCGCAGTCAGCGTCTGAGATCCAGAGTTTCCTTGGATTGGCTGGTTATTACCGGCGGTTCATTAAGGACTTCTCCCGTATTACCGAGCCGATGACCAGACTGACGCGGAAGGATGTACCTTTTGTTTGGTCTGATGACTGTGAGGAAGCTTTTGATGTTCTGAAGGAGAGGCTGATGACTGCCCCTGTTCTTGTTGTGCCTGATCAGAGTGGAGGATTCAAGATCTTTTGCGATGCTTCTGGCAAGGGTCTCGGTTGTGTATTGCATCAGCATGGGCATGTGGTTGCGTATGCTTCTCGTCAGCTTAAGGCTCATGAGAAGAATTACCCGACACACGACTTGGAGTTGGCTGCTGTCGTGTTTGCACTGAAGATTTGGAGGCACTTCCTGCTGAGTGAGAAGGTGAAGATCTTCACCGATCACAAAAGCTTGAAGTATATTTTTACTCAGAAGGAGCTCAACATGCGACAGCGTCGGTGGTTGGAGCTCATGGCAGATTATGAGATTGGTTTGCAGTATCACCCTGGCAACGTGAATGTGGTTTTGGATGTGCTGAGTAGGCTTCTAGCGGTGATGGTGTTAACTTCGCAGTGGAGATTGCAGCAAGATTTTTGCGAGTCCGGTATTGAGATTGTTCTTCCTGGAGGGGCTTCTTCGTTGATGTGTATACAGATACAGTCGACGATCGTGGATAGGATCAAGGCTGGACAGGCTGGAGACCCGAAGTTAGTGAAGATACGGGAGTTGGTGGAAGCCGGTCTGCGGACTGACTTCTTGATTCATGAGGATGGCTCGCGGAGGTTTGGAGCCAGGTTATGTATGCCAGCTGGGGACATCAGAGAGGAGCTGTTGGTTGAGGCACACAGTTCGCCGTATTCTGTGCATCCTGGTGGCACCAAGATGTACAAGGATCTTCGCCTGAACTTTTGATGGCATGGTATGAAGAGGAGTGTGGCTCGGAGCGTAGCCAAGTGTCTGGTTTGCCAGCAGGTAAAGGCGGAGCATCAGCGTACGACAGGGTTGCTACAACCGCTTCCGATTCTGGAGTGGAAGTGGCAACACATCACTATGGACTTTGTGACTGGACTGCCTCGGAGTCCGAAGCAGAATGACACGATGTGGGTGATCGTCGACCGATTGACCAAATCCGCGTACTTTATTCCTTTCCGAGTAGGACAGTCTACTGAGACGCTAGCGAGGAGATATATGGAGGTAAATCTTTTTACTCTCCGTTTTAATTTCCTTTTTCTAGTTTAGATAGTGATGTAACATGAATCGTGCAGGAGATCATACGACTTCACGGAGTCCCTGTGAGTATCGTGTCGGACAGAAACACGAGGTTCACATCTCAGTTCTGGCAGAGTCTGCAGAAGAGTTTGGGTACGAGTCTGAGTTTCAGCACCGCGTACCATCCGCAGACGGATGGCCAGTCCGAGAGGACGATCCAGATCTTGGAGGACATGCTGAGGGCGTGTATGTTGGACTTTAAGGGATCTTGGGAGGATCATCTCCACCTTGTTGAGTTTGCCTACAATAACAGCTACCAGGCGAGTATTGGCATGGCACCTTTTGTCGCGCTATATGGGAAGAAATGTCGATCGTCACTGAGCTGGGATGACATTGGAGATCTGGAGCTGTTAGGACCTGAGATGATCGTGGAGGCTGTGGATGTTGTGAGGAACATACGGGAGAGGCTGAGGATTGTTCAGGACCGTTTCAAGCATTGGGCTGATGCTAAACGGCATCCTTTGGAGTTTCAGCCAGGTGACCATGTGTTCCTGAAGATTTCCCCGAATCGAGGAGTGATTCGCTTTGTGAAACGAGTGAAGCTGAGCCCGAGATACATTGGACCATTTGACATTCTGGAGAGAGTTGGCGAGGTAGCCTACCACTTAGCCTTGCCGTTATCTTTGGAAGGAGTTCACGATGTCTTCCATGTGTCGCAGCTTCGTCGGTACATCAGCGATCCATCTCACGCTGTGGATTTCTCGGAGATCACCGTTCGCCCCAATCTGATGTATGACCAGCAGCCAGTGCAGATTTTGGACAGGTGTCAGAAGTCACTTCGGAACAAGACCGTCGATCTTGTTAGGGTGATGTGGCGACACGCCTCGCCAGGAGAGTCTACTTAGGAGAGAGAAGACGAAATGAGAGAGCGATACCCACTTTTGTTCCCTGACACGTGAGTGTTAGGAAATTCCGAGGGCGGAATTTTTCTTAAGGTGGGGAGGATGTAACGACTGGTTTTTGTAATGACTATTATATAAATAATGGATGTTCTCTCCTTGTATGTTGTTTCCCGTCAGACGTTTTCGTTCGGTTCATTCTGATCTTTTATCTTCCGTTGCATATCTCGATGGGGCTTGGAGTAAGTATTCTTACGATGAGCTTCATAGCGTCTATATTTTAGAGCTAGAGTGATCCTAGAGGCCATAGGAATCTTCCCGAAGCTTCGCGCTTCGATTCGGCACTTTTTGTGCATCTTAGTTGGTTCATGAAGGAGAACCAACCGACTAGATTGCAATCTAGTCGGTCAGCAACCCTTCAGGAACCAACTAGTTCATCTTAATAATTTCAGCTGAGTTACTGTTTACGTTTAGTCGGTCTAAGCACATCCTTCGACCGACTAGTTCCCAAACTAGTCGGTTAGAACTTGTACTCAGACCGACTAATTCTGAGTTCTTCTGTACAGCCGAGTTACTGTTTACAGTTAGTCGGTCAAAGAACATCTATCGACCGACTAGTTGTGAAACTAGTCGGTTAGAGTTTCTTCTTCGACCGACTAACTGTCAGTACTTATTGTTTACCTTATTCGACCCTTATTCGGTCTATGAACATTCACCGACCGACTAGTTCCCAAACTAGTCGGTTGATCAGCCTTCACAGACCGACTAAATCTGTTTACCCTGTACCAACCCTGTTCATTGTTTGTTTTTAGTCGGTCTCTGTTGGACGACCGACCGACTAGTTCCCAAACTAGTCGGTCGACCACTCTTCACTGACCGACTAAATTGACCCAGAAACCCTAGGTTAAGTCGTAGCCGCCGTTTTTATTTCTATTTAAACCATATGCGTTTTCTATTCTTTCTTCACTTTTCTTAGCCGATCTTCTTCCCCAATCATCCCCCAACCTTCCTCTTGCCATTCTTCTTCCTCCCGTGCTCCATCTCACCTTCCATTGCACCGGCACCACCCCGTAGGCCGCCGGCCGACCCCGAAAACCTGAAATTCTCCTTTTGCTCTAGATTTTCCCCACAATCTCCCATCTCCAGATCTGTTGTTTTGCCGCTACGAGGAATTCTTTTCAACCGTAGTTCCCGGGATCGCTTTTTCTGTTGCCGTGCTAGATCCGATTTGGCGACGGCAATCCGGAATCCAGCGAGATCTTCTCCTACCTGCAGATCCGTAGGCGTCTCGATCTTCGCTTCGTAAGCGGTTAGTGAATCTACCCTTAAATTCCCATAACCCACACTATAATTTAGAAAACCCTAATAAAAATGGATTACTAGACGTTATAGGATTCCGATACAAATCCAGATTAGCTTTCGATTCTAATTTCCTGTTTTGCCATAACAGAGAACCCAATTCCTGTAGAATAGCGATCTTGAGACTCGACGATAACCAACCTCGGTACCAGGCAAGTGAAACTTGTCAACCTTGTTTTAGGCCATGTTTTAGGTCATTACCTTGTTTTAGCGTGAAAGAGACTAGACCGTGAAATGATAGCGGTCTAGGCGCAAATTCAAATTCTAGCTTGACAACGAAGATAGAATTGCCTTTTGTCATGTCATGTCATGCAATGCCTGTCACGTTTAATTTCTTTAACGGTACGCAATTTATATTTGAATATCTGCCATGCACATCCATTCTTACATGTCATCTGATTGCATGTTGCATCGTAGCACACGCTACAAATCCTTGTACAAATCCGTGTTTCCGGCTAGGCACCTGCTATGCGGGCATAACCCTACGCCATACTTGTTAAAACACTTCCTGGCTCGTGATCCAGAAGCGAGCATTCCATGTTCGGGGGTAAAGCCCTGGCTCGATACACATGGAGGGGTAGGGATAAACGGTCACTTGAGCGTAAGAGTTGGCCCGTACAGCCACTCTAGCCAAAGGGCGGAATCTCTATGCACGACGTGCTTTACATACTAGTACTTGTCCTTGTGAATGTTACTAGTACCATGCCATGTTAGTCATTTCCATGCCATGCTCACCTGCCATGCTATAATTCATGTCATGTTAAAACTGCTGTTTACTTTACTTGCTGCTCTTATCGCATAAAATGTCATGTCATACTATACTCTAGAACCGCTAGGTTGTTTCTACTTGTCTTTAGTTTCCTTGCACAAAGTCTTGTAGACTTTGCTGACATGTGCCCCTTCTCTTTGGGTGACGCATGTTAGTTGCTGAGCCGGAGTCTACTGTTGAGGGCGACGAGTTCGTGGAGTTCGTGCTCGATCCCGTTGCTGACGTCGAGTACGAGGACACCGGTGACCCGTCCTAGTGTTCCTTCGTAGTTCTTCCTTTAGTTGTTGTTGCTTGTCGGTGAGTAGCACCTTTTTGTTAGCCGTTATCTTGTTGGCCATACTGGGCTTTCTCTTTCAGACTCTTTTTGTTTGCCTGGTGGCATTTCTGCGGTTGTTGAACTTTATCTGGACTTTGAGATTATAATTTAATATTATCCGTCTCTTTCTATTATTGTTATCTTGTTCCGTGTCACATTACAGGGACCTGTGTGTTATTCCAGACGCTTTACAGGCTGGAGCCTCACAGCTCCAAGCCTGAGCGGGCCTCGTCTCGCCTCGCCTCCATTTTAGGGAAGCGGGTCGTGACACTGCTTCTGGGGAATAGAGGCGCTCCACATCCAGCAGCTACCAGAGCTCTCTACTGCTGAACTCCATCTGGTGCCCTCTACAGTTGATTTGCATGCCGACAATCCTTCACTGAATGCGTAGCATCGCCACAAATCAAGCATTGGCCCAGAAATCTCCTGCACTTCTCCTTCACATGACCAGCATTGCAACAAAAATGGCACATCTTCTGACTAGGCCCGCCTGGCCTCTTGAACTGCACGGACTGATTAGGCTTCATCTCAGGCCTAACCACAGCTTTTGCCTGCTCCATAGGCCTCTTCACAGCACCTGAATATTGCACTCTCTTCTGATTGGCAATCAGCTCCTGTCTCTTGGCAGCTATCAGCAACTTCTGGTAAGAATCCAAGTCCGAAGAGGACATTAGACTCTGCAGCTCCAAAGATAAACCCTGCAAGAACCTTTGAGCTCGATCTTCAGCGGTCTCCACCATCTTTGGCACAAAGCGACACAATCTCATGAACTCTTGGTGGTACTGATCCACCGTCAAATTCCCTTGCTTCAGACTGATAAACTGCTGCATCAGCTCCCTCCTGGCAGCTCGAGGGAAAAACTCCTCATTAAATCTCGCCTTGAAAGTGGCCCAGGGGATAGGCCTCACCAGCATCTGCTCATCTGACTCCCACCCCTACGAGCATTATCCTTCAGTTGCTTCTTCACCAAGTCAACCCATCTAGCCGGGTTAACCTTCCAGAGAAGCAGATTATCCTCCGTATTCTTCATCCACTCATCCGTAGCTAATGGTCCCTCCGACCCATTGAAATATGTCGGGCCCAGCTCTCGAAACTACTTTGCTCCTGGCTCGAAGCGAGGGGCATTCTGAAGCATGCCCTGCTGAACCTACATCATCTGATGCATCATCCTCATCATCTCAGCCATGGTGGGTTCTCTATCTGCTCCTGCACCATCAGCTGGTCCACCACCAGCTCCAGATCCACTACCAGCTTGAGTGTTGCGTCTTCCCGTCATCTAAGACAAGAAAACGTTCAGATTAGACTTAATTATGACTCGGATGTTCCGAATATTTAATTGGATGTTGTTTATCATTATTGTTGTTTCGATATTTCACGGATGCAAAGAAAAGGACCTGCATGGGCCACCAACAAAACCTGTCATGCCTCGCTTCCCAAATATGGAAGGCGAGACGTGAGAAGGTCCGCTCGGACTTGGAGCTGTGAAGTTACAGTCCGATGAGCGTCTATGAATAAATACAAATTGCAGGTCCTTGCATCGCGACGAAACAACAACAATGATAATAAAAAGAGCAGATAAGAAAACATCCACCAGACATCCAACAAAATATCCTAAAAAATCACAGAAAGAGTCACCAAGTACAAAGTCTGAACAATAGGCCTAAAGCATGGCCAAACAAAACAAAGAGATGGGTGCTACGCACCAAAACCTAATCAGCAACTACTGGAAAACAACTACTAAAAGAGACTCCAAGTGAGTCTAGGACTGGTCACCAGTGTCCTCGAACTCAGTCTCTGCATAGACCTCAAACTCAGCGTCAACGAACTGCTCATCCTCTGCTACCTGCTCTGACTCAAGACCTGACATGTGACACCCAAAGAGAGAAGGGCACATGTCAGCAAAAGTCTCCCAAGAAGGCGGAGGACTTTTGTGCAAGGATATAATAAACTGAAACAACTAACAGTTCTAGTATAATGAGGTGAGATGACATTTTAAGGATGCAGCAATTTTAATATGACAGGAAGCATGCAAATACAAGTAACAGAAAAACGAAACACTATCAATTCACTTTGTGCACATTGTCTACGCCTTATAGCTGAAGTGGTTGTACGGGCACACTTCTAAACTGAGTGGTCACTTAACCCTACCCCTCCACGTGTATCGAGCGTTGGATTCCTAACAACATTGTGCTCACTTTTGGATCACGGGCCAGGAAGTGTATTTGGTTTTGGCATAGGGTTGTGCCAGCAAAAGCATGTGCCTAGCCTCAATAGCAGCAACATTTTTAACGTGTGATACTAAATCATGAAGAAACATATGATGCATGACATGATATGGGATGAGCAGTTAAAGTGCATAACGTTAATTGAAAATTAAACATGACTTGGCAGCATGAATGGAAGCAAGTAAAAGTGTCAGATCTAGCTTCGTTGTCAAGCTAGATCAAGAGTGGTGCCTGATCTAGTTTCGTTATCAAACTAGATTAAAAGTGGTGTCGTCTAGGCAGCTATCATTTCCATGCCTAGTATCTTTTACGCTAACACACACATTGGCCTAAAAACGTGGCCTAAAACATTTACTTGCAAGTATCACTTGCCTGAACAATCACGCTGAAGTCATGATCAATCAGAGTCCAAACTACCTATGTGATCACAATGCAGTCCAGCCTACAGTCCAATTTATTAGTTTAGATTAGTGAGTCACAAACGATCAGAAGCTACCATTTTAGTTGATTAACAGGCGAGTGGTGATTCCTATGGAGCGGATCTTACCTCAACACGACGCGAGAGCTACTCTGACGTCGCATAGCGACGTCATGGGTTGGATTCCGGTATCACGAACGGTACTGAAAGAACGGTTCTTTGTGGACAAAACACGCGTCTGAATAAGTTCGTTACGATGGGACCGGAATTATTAGGCAATCCTAAAACGTCTAATGATCCAATTTTAATTAGGTTCTCCATCTCGTAACGGGGTCCACATCATATTATTAGGTATAAAAGTTGATCAATGTCGTTGTCCAAAATCCGTTTGCAATATGAAATTAAAAGTTGCAGCGAACAATACTAACCGATGTAGAGGAGAAGTTCTCCCACAAAGCTATCGGTGATCGTCGCATGGACAGCGGTTGAGGGGAGGGCGAACGGTGCGAGGGGAAGCCGTAAAACGCGTCGCAAAGAGGCCAAGGGGCTGCCGGCGTTCTGTGCGTGAGGAGGGTGCGGCTGTCGCTCGGAAACGGCGACTGCGGCCGTCCGCGTCGTTGTTTCGTGCTGCTGTAGGCAGAGGGAAAGGCTGACGGGGTCAGTCGGCACGGGGGAGGCTGTTGGGGCGATGGCCACATGATAACGGTCGACGGTGGCCGCGACAGTCCCGGGCGGTGCTGATGTCGTTTGGGCGGCGTGCTGTCGTGCTTGAGCGGCGGCACGGCCGCAGAAATCCCGTCGGGGCGCCGGAGGGAGCAGGCCGATGGGGGTCGGACGTGGGAGCACGGCTGACGGGTGGAGAGAGATCGCTCGCGAGGGGGGTGAGGTGCTTGTGCGCACGGGTTGATGCGTGGAGAAGAAACAATAAGGGGCAGCTGCTGTGCTATATGGTGAGAAAAGTCCTATGGTTTTAATATTATTAAGGGACAGTAGGGTTATAGGCAAGAATAGGGTATGGGGTTGTACATAACATGAAGGGCCTAGGGTTGCTAGGTTAGTTTGCTTATTATTATTTAATATATTCAATTAGCCTCTCTCCTAAAATGTGCTGTGTGTGTTTGTGATGTGTGCGTGAGTGCTCTAACTGGGTTCGGCCTGGGTATAAAAGTGGGCAAGAGTAGTTTAGGCAAGGATTTTAAAATCAAATAAATGGCATTGAATTAATGGGTTTAATGCGGGGGATTCAGGGCTAATAATTAGGGTTTAAAGGGTCTAAAATTGGAAGGCAGCATTTGAATTTTAAATGTTTAAAAGATTTTGAAACTTGAATTTTGAATTTTGAAAGCTTTAAATTAATTAAAGAAAAGATGTTTCAATAATAATAATAATAATAATAAAAGATTTAGTTAAGTGGTTCTTAATAATGATATTAATAATTAGTATGAAAATATTAACGGTTGATACGTGTATGGGTACGTGTACGGAAACGCCAAGTTACGGTTACGGAAAAATATACGAGAGAAAATACTGATAGAAGTAATGATAAAAACCAATTGTTACACCGGCCTCAAGGTCGGCCATACATTGATGCCCCCTAACTCCGAAGCCTCCACATAGTCGATGCCTTCCTAGGCCTAAGAGTTCGCCTGGTCGCCCGCCTGGTCGCCGCTGGCCGGAGCCTCCATCCCTTGGGCATCGGCAGGGAGGTAAGCCCCCCCTTCGTCGTCGGAGGTCGCTGACAAACGATAGAAGTCAACATCCAGGTTGGAGTAAAGTTTCCCCAAATCCTTCTTGCCCCTCTCAAGGCCAGCCTGCAGGCCCTCATTGAAGCCCTCGGCCCTCATATCTGCCAGGGCGGAGATGAGCTCCCGGAGCTGATACTGGCAAACGGCCTCCGATCTGATCGCCTCCAGGTCGATCCTCTCCAGCTCCGCCATGTGTCTCTCAAGGTCGGTGGTCCTCTTCGTGCTGGCCTTCCTCTCTTTGGCCAAGACGTTCTCATCAGAGACCATCTGGGTCTCCTCATCCCTGGCCCTCTGCTCCTTCTCTGCCACGAGCTTTTCCAGCTTGACGATTGTCTCCTTTTGGGCCGCATAGTACCCCCGGAGTTTCGTTAACTTGTCATTGACGGTCTTTAGCTTCCCCTCGGCTTCCTTGAGCTCGGCTGCCTTCCTCCCAAGAGCCCCCTTGGCCCTGTTCGCCACCGACGTATGACACAGGAGGGACACCATCGCAGCAACCGTCTACAGAAGGAACCAAAGGCATGAGCACATCTAAAAGAAGGAAGACTGGTATGTCAAATAAAGGAAGTGATGAACCTGCATGCTGTATCAGACGACTGTATCATAGAGACGCTCGGCATCCACATTCGCCAAGGACTCTCGGTCCCTCGGCAGAGTGCTGTTCTCCGCCAGGCGGGCCGCTACCCCAGCCTCATCAAAAAACAGACTCCTGGGCACCTATTGGGTAGAGTGGCATGACGATCTTCCCTATCGAGAGGGCGAGGATCTCCTCCTCCTTCGATTTGAAGGTAGAGAGCACCACCTCGCAGCTTGGGTGGCCCGGCTTCCCCAAGCCCGGACGGCAGGCACCCGAAGGGCCAGCGCATGCAGTCGAAGCCCGGCTGGTTTTGGCCAACCCAGTCGAAGATTTCAGAGGGGCGGTCAAACAGATGGGGACTGCGGTGATCACGTCGACCAATGGACCCTGGGACGTGGCGACCATAAGGTCGGCCATCGGCTTGTCGAACGGGTCGAGGTTGATGGGGCCGCCCAACACCGCCTCACTCATACGAAAGAAGGGAGCCATAGGCGCATGCCCCTTCCTTGCCTTCTTACTCTGCTCCTCCCTCTCGGCCTGGGTGGTGGTTGCCCCCTCCTTGCTCCTTTTCAGCCCGACATTCATCGAGCCTTTGACCGTCAGCTCCTTGCCCTTGCCCTTGGCTGCGGGCTCCTTGGTCACTACCTCCCTGGCCATCTTCATCATCTCTTCCCTCGAGAGACTCATGGCCGCACCTGCAAAAAGAAGACAGATCATGATGAGCATATCGGGAGTTGATTGCTAAGCTCGGAGTAACTTCGAGCCAGACGTGCTGAGCGATCTGCTCGTCCACGACCAAGGAAGTTCCAGCTTTCCTTCGAAATCTCCTCCAGGATCTTGGCATTCTATAGGTCACCCCCCCTCAAGGACCACTTCAGTGTTTACCGAGGGATTCAATGTCCCCCAGTTTGACTTCAGAGCCAAGTCCACCGGCATCGAGACAAAGATGAACCTCTCTTTCTAGTCTCTAACCCTGCCCGACATATTGAGAACGAGATGCCGCCCCTTCCTCGTGCAGACATAGTAGTACGCCCCTTTCTGCTTCGCCTCATAGAAGTACTAGAACAGTGGCATGTTCTGACTTATGCCACTGGCGGAGCAAAGGATGAGAAAGCCGACCATGGAGTTGATGGAATTCGGCATCAGTTTGGAAGAGGAGGAGTTCGAGGAAGTGAAGAATAAGGAGGAGGAAGTGATGGAGGGGAACCGGAGCCCAAGGGCGAAGGACGGGTGGTAGACACTGACCTCGTTGTCCCTTGGGGAGAAATCCTGCTCGTTGTATTCAGGGAGGTGAACAGTGTTCGGTGGTCTGATGTAGTTGGAGCAGACTATGGGGATATAGGAGGTCGGTGTTTGGGACATTTGGGCCAGGATATCTGCGGGAACCACAGTCGTGACTTTGCCACCGCCCGGAACCCTGACGGTCGACCTAGGCCACTTTCCTGTCTTGCTGTCCCTTTTGATCGTCGACGACGAGGCGACAATATGCTTGATGGCTGGGTTTACCCCCACTCCTCCAGCCAAGACATCGCCAGCTCCTTCGACACTGTCGGCTCCTCCAATTCTACGGTGCCGCCACCCTCAAAGTCGTCGAACCACCCCTCGACGTAGGAATTTGAAGCGGAAGAAGGAGATGAAGCCATTGCATGGATCAAGAGAGTACCTAGAAAGCAAGAAGATGAATAGAGCTCCGACGGTGAAGGACAAACGAAGGCATGACGATTGACGGTGAGAGCTCTTAGCAACGACAGAGGGAAGCAAAATTTTTGAAAATGAGTGCAGAAACTCCCTCTTGCTAGCCCCATCTCTATTTATAGGGAGAATTGGATGATCTTAGCCGTTGGATATAGGCCACATGGCAAGATCTGGGTGAGTCTGGCACCTCAACTTCCCCCCACAATCACCTCAGCCACGTGTCATGCTTCGATCGATCGGACACCTCAATCCTCCCCCGCCGCTGAATCGCCATGATGACCTAAGGGATTTGGCGGTCAATTCGAATTAAATGCCGCCAGCCCTCATCCAATGGGAGCATGACACATCATTCAAGCTGAGCCGGGCTTGCCATTTCGAACTCGAATGACGGGGGCAATTGTTACGGCCTTAAGGCCGGCCCAGATAATAAAGGCCCATATATTTGAAGCCTAATCGAACAGCGCTCCGACCATCCCAAATAAAAACAGCCCCGAACGAAAGATCTCCCCGACACTGGGAAGCTTACTATGCTTAGTAGCAAGCTCGCCAACAGAATCAAGAGAATGGTTCGTCAGCTGATCACACAGTAAGCTCGCCGACCTAGTTTGGAAGAAGCTCGCCTACTCTCCAAACAAGATGCACTGCCAGAGAGTCCAAAGACACCGAGCTCAGACGCCGATCTTGGCTCTTTCCAAGGGCGACCTAGCACAAATATCTCTGACATGGTGACGTAGGGCCACCTACGCCTCCAATTAATGCCAGAGGTTAAGAACGAGAACTGATGGTCGCCCATCGCGTCTCCTATTAATGCATTAATATCTCTAACACATACTGACACCCATTAACGCATAAATGTCTCTGACATCCTCGCCGACCCATCGTGTCCCCACTTGTGCTCCATCTAAGCAGACTCGACAGGTGATTGGACGATGATCAACCGACGCTCAACCCTATAAATACCCCCTCCAGCCATCAAGGAGGGGGTTGGTTAGTTGAAATCTAGAACTCATATTCAATACTCAAGGTCAGATATCCTCTATATATCTGTGCCTTCCTCATAAGTTTGCCACGCTAAGCCGATCTACTTTAAGTTCGTCAAGCGTGCCTGACATATTCTTTAAATGTCATCCATTGACTTAACCATTGGAGAGGCTACGAGTTAACAGCCATCCCAGCCTTTTTGACATGCTGTTGTTCTCACTGGAAGCTCGCCTTACCTACCAGCGTCCGACGACCTTCAGTGACCAACAAGCGACCTTGGATTCTTTGCCTACAAAGCGTGCTCCAAGTCGTGCTAGCCTCATCGTCAACCCCACACTTGTAATCATTGTACCCGTGATTTCCCTAATATACAAATTCTATTGTTGGGCAGACTTGACTTGCAACAACTTTAATTGTTGCACTTGCATGGCTGCTTATACTTACTCTTCATAGCCTGTTCATTTCCATGCTTTTGCACTGCTTTTACTTCCATTTCTACAATTATTGTGATTTACTTACGGGTTCGCTTCGTGGTACCGACAGACGACGCATATATTGACGAAGAGGCTCCCAAGTTCGAGGAGACAGAGTTCGACCCAGAGACTGCCGACCTTTAGACTTAGAGTTGTATGTGTGACGTACTTTCCTATGTATTTCTATTCAGCTTTACCTTTCATATATTTAGTGTGTGAGATGTTGTGTGTTGTATTTCAATATAGATAGTAATAAATGGATGCTTATTTGAGTATTTTGTACATCTTTGCAACATTTGCTATATTGTTTTCACTGGTTAACTTCAGAACCTGCAAATGTATCAAATAAGTAATGGACCCCCTGAGAGCGGGTCGTTACAGACAAAGTGGAATCTTACATCGATATGCTTGGTGCGAGCATAGAAGACCCGATTCTTAGCCAAGTGCACTACACTCTGACTATTACAATAGACGTCATACTTCTTCTGGTAGACTCCCAGACCATCCATCAAGCCCATCAGCCATATCGCCTCCTTTACTGCTTCAGTCAATGCCATATACTCTGCCTCCGTAGTAGACAGGGCCACCGTATACTGAAGGATACTCCGCCAACAAATAGGAGCGCATAACTAGGTAAAGACATAGCCGATCGTTGATCATCTCCCATCCAAGTTGCCTATATAGTCGGAATCGAAATAGCCAACAGCGTGAAGACCATGAACACTTTGACTATTGGTCAATCCGACATTGATCGTGCCATTGATGTACCTCAATATCCATTTCACTGCTCACCAATGCTCCTTCCCCAGATTGTGCATGTACATACTCATAAAGCTGACCGCATGTGAGAGGTCGGGTTTGGTACAAACCATAGCGTACGTCAAGACCTCTACCACATTGGCATACGGTATGCTCTCCATGAGCCTATTCTCTTCTTCGTTCTTCGGGCAATGCTTGGTACATGACTTGAAGTGAGGTGCCAGCAGAGTAGCTATAGACTTCATCTTCTCACAGCCAAATCTCTGTATAACAGACTTCAAATAGCGAATCTTTGAAAGGTGAATTTTACCTCCACTTCGATCTCTTGTGATCTCCATCCCAAGAATCATTCGTGCTTTGCCTAGGTCCTTCATCTCAAACTCACAACTAAGATGAGACATCAACATCCGAATCTCATCTTTATTCGATGAAGCAATGAGCATATCATCGACATAAAGCAAGAGATAGATGAACGACCCAATCATCCAATTTTTGATAGAACATGCAATGATCTCATGGATTTCGAACATATCCTTGATCATTAGTCATAAAGCATTCAAAACACTTATACCATTGTCTCGATGACTGCTTCAGCCTGTAGAGTGATTTCTTCAGCCTACATGCAAGACTGTCACCGCTCTCAAGCCATGAGGCTGAGCCATATAGATCTCCTCCTCAAGCTCTCCATGCAAAATGATGTCTTGACATCTAGCTCACCAGCTCAACGTCGAACTGAGCAACTAATGCCAACAGGATCCGAATCGAGCAATGCTTCACCACTGGAGAGAAGACCTCATTGTAATCGACCCATTCTCTCTGTTCATACCCATTCGCTATCAGGGGAGCTTTGTAGCAAACACCTCCTATTTTGGCTCCATCCTTCTTGGTGTAGACCCACTTGCACCCAATTCTCTTCTTGTCTCTCGGAAGCTCCACGAGATCCCATGTCTCATTCTTCCGTAGTGATTCCATTTCTTCGTCAATCACCTTCTGCCATCCCTCTGGGTCTTCAGATTGCTCCACCTCTGCGAAAGAAGTGGAAATGTCCATACTTATAGCAGGAAAGCCGAACGAGACCATCTCCATATAACGTGCAGGTTATCGTATTGCACGCATCGGTCTCGATGTTGCTATGGAATCCTTCGGTTGAGTCATCTATGGAGCTAAGCTAACTCCACCATCTGAGCTTGAACTATCAACTTCACCAGCATCCGTCTAGAGTCTGTCTTCAGCAGCCACTGGTGTGGGTCAGCCTAAGTCGATGGTCGACAGATCTGGAACCTCAGACACGGTCGTAGACCTACTTCAATTGTGTTAGTTCAGTCTCCACCTTTGGTTTATGCTCCTTCAGTAACACCGACTCATTAAACGTTACATCTCTGCTCACTATCACTTTCTTCTGCGTTAGACACCACAGTCGATATCCCTTGACACCATTACTAAAGCCCAATAAGATGTCTTTCTTGACTCGAGCATTGATTTTGTCTTCCTTCATGGCATAGTGGCTCGGACAGCCCCAAACTCGTAGTGATCCTGTCACGTCCCGCTTCCAGTGTTTTTCTCTTTTCTTTTGGGAGCAGAGGCACGATCGGGTCCACGACGTGCTTAAGACAAAGCGGCATTACTTTTTCGTTTGTGCCTCCTTGGCCTAAGCACACTAAGCATCTGTGTAAAAATTTGCAGGTCCTTGCATTCATACTCAAAAACAACATAGATAATCAATAATGTTTTTTACAATTCCAATCGTCTCAGAAATGGATTACAGCAAATGAAAGATAAAGAGGTTACAACATTTGTAAGGTAGAGGCCGTATGGATTATACAACATGGAGTACATAATTAGGCTACGTTGAGCTGAAACATAAAATTGCTCTCCTGGAATAGTCCTGCCCATAGTGGATCATGCTACGCTGGATCTAGGATCTGCAAAAACTACCCTCAAGACTTGACAGACATTGCATTAGAAAACAATACAATGTCTGTCAGTGAGAGGCTCTCATGTAGGTTCCCAAGAATCAATTTCATTTAAACAATTAAAAGGAATCTAGCAGTGTAATAACATTGTCTACTAACAGGATAAAAGCATGTTACGAAGGGAAATTATTAATACTAACATGTGAGCAAAAGTGACGAAGATAAACAACATGATATAAAAGGGAATATAATAACATTAACATGCACACTGATAATTATGCAACAGTGAAATCTACTAGTAGAATAGCATAATATGATAGAAAATTAATAACGAGCATGATGAAACATAATACAAGGTTGACATGTACTCAGGGATAAGTTAATCACTACCAAATGATGTCATGGCAGTCATGTGGACGATTAACACATTTAAACATTCCTAAAAGTATCAGATCAAATTAACGTTAGAAACCTAAACTATTGCATTACTCATGTCCGAGGGTACACTAACATAGAAGCATATTAAGCTTGATAGGAAAGACAGTTGTAATTCTGATATGTAAGTGCAGAAAATGATATGAGCTAGCAGTTAGAACATTTAATAGCATGTAATGAAAAGACTATATAAGATGATGACGCAATACTTGATAATCCGTTCTAGTGCTAAGTCCATGTCCAAGAGTACGAGATATGACTAACATACGTCCCGTGATGGGAGCTAATCCGTGACGCTACTCACCGACCCCATAGGGTGACAGTCAAGCACTAACCTCCATAAGTGGTGAAGGTATTTGTCGGGTGCATCCAGTCACTCTGTAATACTTGTGACCATAGACTACCCCAATCCCATAGGTCAGGTCAAGTGCCGGGACAAAATACGTGTATTATCTATTTTAAAGTTCAATCATATGAATTCCAGTAGTTGTTTAGTCTGTTCTGTTCAATATAATTGTCATGGCGAGTAACCAGTCGCCAACTCATAATACAACTAATGTACGATTATAGAATCAGGCAGTTTAGTATCATTAATCGGGGACTTCAGATTTCATTGAAGACAGTTCAAGACTAGCAAGCATGGTGTCACACATTTAATTAATCATTAAAACTAAACTGATGAGCAAGGCATTCAATTAGTCCAATTAAGTATGCAGGCAGGATTTACTTAACAAGAACTATGGGTAATACATTAATATATTAATTACATAAGAACTATATGATTAACAATCAATTGACATGTTAATTTGTGATATTAAACAGAGTTATGTCTTAGGTTGCTAATACTTGATATTAGAGTAGGGTAGAGTTAATATCTATCAATTTACATTAATTTCAGTTAATAGTTCATATGTGCCATCCATCATATTTGTTCATGTTAATCAAGGAAATGTGGCTTAATATCACACTGTTGGCATAATAATATGTTAATGTATATTCATTGCTAACATAAAAATATAACCACTGTAATGACATGCTTACCACTAAAACGGAAAGATTAGGACTGTCCTAATTATTAAATATTTTAACTGTTGGCATGTTATTACATATTAAACTAAGTTTCCTTTGCAAATAGTTTATAACATACAATATGTTATTAATGACATAATATTATATTTACAACATGTAATTACATGCAATTATTGATATATAACATGTAAGTATGTATTTATACAACACATTATAATGTATATTAAACTAAGTTGTATATGATATTACGCAACTTAGTTTAAACATGTAACCCTTGAATATCTGTGTAATAGTTCATTTCATTGTAATATGTGATATTAAGCAGCAGTTCATATGTAACATAATTGTAAACTAAGATCAGTTGAGATAATATTACTAACAACTAAACAAATATTATAATCTACTAACAATAACCAGTACCTCATATTCTATCGTCTATACGAAATTAATACTATTAATGGTTATTTAGCCAACTCTAATTAAAGTGATATGTTAAGCTAACATTTTTAGAGGAGAGATGTAGGGAACCTACAACTAGCTTAAGTTAACATTGCTAGTGTTAGCGAACATTGTCATTAGAATTAAACTAACAACATCATTAGCACACGTTAATTCAACACTAAAAATAACTACATCTTTAACATTAAGTTACAAGTCGTTATTAACATGATGTAGCTAACCTCATTAAAATTTCATGTTTCTTAATTAACATGTACAACAAAGGTTCAGTGTTGCTTATGCAAATCTTATAATTATGTGTCCTTGATAGAAAATGTTTGATTCGTTGAAACTGTGATTAAGCAAGCAATTTAAAAGAATCTAAGGACGTCTAAATAGGAGCTAAATAACAGTTCCTTAGATCAATGACCACATTCCCAAGTCATTGGAAAGAGACCACAAAATTTGTGTAAGATATAAAGATCATGTGTATATTTTTTGACAACATATGCTAATTAGCATATGGGTCAGTCAACCAATAATTTAAAACAATTTGATAGCATGATATGACATGGCTAATTAAAATTAATAATTATATATATTAACATACTGTTAACATGCACTTAAGGCCCTCAATTAATAACTATCATTAACTAGTTAAAATCATATGTTCAATCATAATATGCTAATTAGCACTAATTAAGTTCTTTATCTTGAGATGAAAGGGAACCTATAATTACACGTGCATGGCATCGCACGAAGACGCGAGAAGAGGGAGAGAATCCGGCCTGCGTTCGCATTGCTTGCCGGAAGAGGAGGAGGCCCGGCCTCCTTGGTGACTGGATGTGGAGTACGGGGGTTAGGCCCCCTTGGGTTTGTTGGAAATGGAAGGGGAAAGAGAGGGAGACGGGAAATGAGATGGAGTTGGCGAGCTTGGTTTCGGCATTGCTACGGCTCCGACGGAGGGCGTCGGCGAGCGGAGTAGGAGGCGGAAGGCTCGGCGGTTACACGATGAAGGTGATCAGAGTGTCGGAGCTCATCGACGATGAGTAACAATAGGAAAAAGGATCGCTGGAGTTGTGATGGAAAGGAGAAAAAGAAGAAGAAAAGGTGTTGGATTAATTTGGTTTGGGTTGTGAATTGAAGGAGATGAGTGGTGGCGTTCTCCTCTCCCTATGTGTGAGTGAGGGTGGGTTGTGTTTGCTGCCAATTGAAGAAGGGGAATGGAAATATGAGGTGTGGGATTTTAATTTGATTAAATTAATTGGGAATTAAAGGGATGTGGGGTTGTGAAATTAAAGGGTGTTGGATCTCACCGAAATATTTCGATGGGATTAATGGGTAGGGTTAGAGGCTTGATTAGGGTACGTGGATATGGTTAGGGGTAATTAAGGTGGGGAAAAAGTGATTAAAAGTAAACGGTGATTAGTAAAAGTAATTAGTTAAAAGTGATTAGTAAGTATAAAGAGTACTTAGTAAATGATAATTTGTACATGTTATTCGTAATGGATTAAAGTAATTAGTAAATGGTACAAAGATAATTACTAACGGTAACTAGTAATTAATAAAAGTGATTACTAAAAGTAGTTAGTAAAAGTAAATAGTGAATATAAAAAGCTATTTAATTATAGTATCTTAAAACATAAGTACTTTAAGGATCTTATTATTTAAAACTATTTTTAAAAATATTTATACTAAAATACGGTTAGTAACACATACGGGCCGTCACATCCTACACACCTTATAAAAAATTCCGTCCTCAGAATTTAATAAAACTAAGGGGGAGGTATAATGATCGCATGAACCGAATGAGTTTCAGGATTTGCAATGATGTGGAGGATTCAAATGTATAACATGAAGTAGAAATATGATGACATGTCCATTATGGTGAGTAGCACTGTGAATTGCTAATCAGGAATATGGTGTAAATACGACTAAGGAATGAATTTGTGAATCTGCTATGATGGATTTCTATGGTCATCGACATAGGAATGTAATGTTAAGGAAGATTCAAAATCAAGTATATACTTATTGGGTCGACTAAAAATTAGGAAACTTAGGACTAGAATTTTCTAGTGAACTAAACTAGGATAGGGAATTCAAGGAAAGGTGTTCTTGAGAATCGAGATTGTAATCTTATCTATGTTTTCTTTAGAGTAGTTTGAACGACCTGCATGGGCCACCACTAAAAATTGTCATGCCCCGTGATATGACCCCCTTGATGGGCCAAAGAAAGACTGGCCGGCCCCACGACCAAAAATCTAAGCTTAGCCCAAGCCCCAAAGGCCCCATGAGTGGGCCCAGGACATCACAGCCCATCACCACCACCCGGCACACCATTAGCCTCCCGCCCCTCGAGGAAACCGTTCGCTAGATCACGTCCGCCTTGATCACCATTGAAGGGACCATCAAAGCGGGCAGGCGCAAATGGCGAGATGGCAGGACGCCATAAAGGCGTTGACATGAGGGTTCCTATAAAGGGCCGAGAAGGCGAAACTCCAAAGGATGGGATCCAGGATACTCACAATTTTGGTATTCTACCTTTAAAAACCTTGTCATCCACCTTTGATATTTCTCCTCCATAGCTCGGCTCGAGAACTCGCACTTGGTCTCTTCATGAACCACGTTCGATTCCACGGGCACTTCTCAGTCATTATCTGACTTAGGCATCGGAGGGTACTTGGTTAAAACCAAAGTTCGATCCCCCTGATGAGCTCTCTCATCTGTGCAGATCAAGAAGACACCAACCCATCGAGGCTACCCTTCGGCAGTCCATCGACCGGATTCTAACGTTCTCAACTCCGAGCCTGTTCGACCATTCGTTCGAAGAATCCGTCGCTCTGTCGAAGCTACCCTTCGGTGCATCGACACTCAGGTTCACGCATTCTCGACCAACCGAACGCTCGGTTTACTGACCCCGGAGGCTGCATGTGTCTCACGTGACAGCGATGACCCCTAGACCCCAAACTACCAATCTGCGGTGAGAAAACACCCCGAAACATCTGGCACCATCTGCAGGAACGAAATCGCTTCCCACGTCATCCACAACAACTAATATGGAACATCACAACGATGGAGCGGCCCGATTGCCAATTATCCTAGAGGATGGCAGCTACGCCCTGCGCGAAACCAAGTACAGCTGCTCCGCAGGGGAAACTGACGACTCGCGCTCGGTGACATGCGAACAACTCGTTCATCTCACCTAGGAGATGAACACTAACTTCAGATCCCTGGTGAAGCCATTCAACACCTTGCAGGCCTGCAACACCCCTTGGGGGGAACCATACGGGATTTCCCGACCACTCGGGGGGCACCCCCCGTTACGCTCGGCTATAGTCACAGACCGTGATAGTGAGGGCTTGAACCGGGATTGATCACTTATCCCCACCTCTCTGCAAGGTGAGGGAGGAGGGAGTACCGAATGGACCAGGGAAGGGTCAACTGCGGCCTCGTCCAAACAGCCTCGTGAGGATGAACAACAATCGTCCAGCCACACGATCACCAAGAAGCATCGGGGGCGGAGCATGAGTCCATGCCAAAAGAGGCCCAGGAGTCGTGAAGACCACCACTGTAGGGAACATACTCGGTAACCAACACCGATCCCCAACCGAGAGGACCATAGATGATGCCCCTCACATGCTCCCACCGACTGGCCAAAATAGATCGAGCACCGAGGGGAAGCACCGTCGGTTCAGATCGACCTAGAAGCCCCAGGGGATGACCAATGCCTGCTTATGAGGAGCATCACCGATGCTTGGGTGCCCTCCAGGTTCAAGGTACCAACCTTGGAGAAGTACGATGGCATGGGAAACCCCTAGGAGCACGTACAAGACTACCAAGGAGTCATGGGGTTCCAATGGGTCGACGACACCCATGCTCTGTCGAGGCTTCTATACCACCCTCAAGAAATCCACCAGGGAGTGGTATAACAGCCTCCCTAACCAATCCATTGGCAACTTCTGGGACTTGTCCCAGAAGTTTTGCCAACATTTCATGGCTGGGTGACAGAGGAAGCCAGGCTCGGACCTCCTGTTCAACATAGTCCAGAGGCTGGGCGAAACCTTGAGGGGTTATATGAAGCGCTTCAATGCTCAGAGGCTGAACATCGAGAGCAGTCCTGAACTGGTCACCATGACGACCCTGAAAAAAGGGCTTGGCACAGAGGCCTGAAGAAATTGCTCCATCAATATCCCCTAAGGGCCTCGCCCAGTGTCCTGGCTCGAGCGGAGCGATTCATGCTGATGGGGGAAGCTTTGGCCACGGAGGAAGGGGCTCCCCCCACAGGTGCCAGGAGGAATTCGAGACTTGAAGAAGATGAACATCGAAGACAGAGGACTGAAAGCTGGAGAGGAGGACCAGGGGGAAGCCGTGCAGAGGGGAAGCAGCATCTGCCAGGCTGAATGCATCCCAGGACGTCGTCCTAACACATGCCCAAAAAGAGGGCCACATCAACAAACCTCCCCCAATGATGAAGGGGGGACGAAGAGACAAAGAAAAGTACTGCAAATATCAAAAAGATAATGGCCACGACATCAACGACTGCTGTCACCTAAAGAAGGACATCGACCAGCTGATTAGCCGAGGATATTTGAAGAACTTCGTCGATGCCTCGAAGGCAGGCTTCGGGGAGGGCACTTCGAAACAAGTAAATAAGGGAAAGAAGGTGAACGTCGTCCACACCCCCATGCACATAATTGAATAAAGGGAGCCAATCGATCGCATCATGCGGCTCCGGGCGAGCGATTCGCCCACCCCTATCTTCCCCGCTTAGCACATTCCAAGGTTTAATGTACCCCCAGCTTCCCTTCTACTGAAATAAAGACATGTACTTGAGTTCTTTCTTACAACTACGCGTCCCTCAAGATTTGGTGATCACTTGTTGGACCTGATGACGAAACCGCTAGGGACGGCTTCCCTTGTGGGACCAATGGAACATCCATTCGACCGTAAGGCAGGGGAAAATCCCCCAGCTTGACCGACCCTACTCCTGATCGGCCTTAAGGTTAGGGGTGACTCCCCCAGCGGGACCAATCGAACTCCCGATCCACCAAAAGGCTAGGGGTAACCCTCTATAGGACCAATCATATCCTACGAACGTCCATAAGGCTGGGGTAGCTCCCACAGCAAGCCGGTCGGTCGATCGACCTTAATACTAGGGGTGGCTCCCCCAACCGGTCGACCGACTTTCCGACTGTAAGGCTGGGGGAAACTCCCCCAGCAGGCCGGCTACACATAGACCGTAAGGTTGGGGGCAACTCCCCCAGCAGGCCGATCGTTCGATCGACCATAAGGCTGGGGGTAGCTCTCCCAGCCAACCGACCTATTCGCTGATCGTAAGGCTGTGGCAACTCCTCCAGCAGGCTGACATTCGATCAACCATAAGACTGGGGGTAGCTCACCCAACTGGCCAACCGACCCGTCGACCGTAAGGCTGGGGGCAACTCCCCCAGCATGCCGATATATATCGGCCGTAAGGCTAGGGCAACTCCCACAGCATGTTGATCATTCGACCGACCCATCGGCCGTAAGCCTGGGGGCAACTCCCCCAGTAGGCCGACCACATATCGGCCGTAAGGCTGGGGGAAACTCCCCCAGCATGCCGATCATCCAACGATCTGATGACCGTAAGGCTAGGGGTGACTCCCCTAGCAGGCCGACCACATATCAACCGTATGGCTGGGGGCGACTCCCCTAGCATGTCGATCATTCGATCGACCGTAAGGCTGTGGCGACTACCCCAGCAGGCCAATCATCCAATCGACCGTAAGGTTGGAGGCAACTCCCCCAGTAGGCTGATAATTCGATTGACCGTAAGGCTGGGGTGACTCCCCCAGCAGGCCGATAATCCGATCGACCGTAAGGCTGGGGCAACTCCTCCAGTAAGATTGATCAGTCGATCGACCGTGAGGTAGGAGAAACTTCCCCGATGGTACGATCATCCTATCAACCGTAAGGCTGTGGGCAACCCCTCCCCATCGGGCTGCTCATTCAATCCACTATAGGGCTGGAGGGTAACCCCCCTAGCGCGCCAACCAAGGCCCACGATGTCAAGCCTACTGCGAATCAACCACGAGGGCAGGGGGAGGTAATTTCCCCGACAGAATGATCACGCGATCAGACTTGGGCCGATGTGTGACCCCCCCCCCCCCCGATAAGCTGACTACACCCTCGATACTAACCAGTCAAGTAGCGTCCACAAGAAATCCTTCCTGTCGCTCGAGCCGTCGACCGACCTCGACACAAATAGCGGGAATTGGGGGGTAAAACAAAGCACAGTGAACACACCGAGAAAAAGTGAACAACCCAAAAGGGTGGAAACTTCTATTATCTATCTGATTTTTTTACAGATAAAAGGGGAAAAACAAGAAGAAGACTGCTATGACCGCCTACGACGCAGGAGCATGGGAAGAACTCTCCCCCGTTGATTCAGTGGCGTCCCTCAACCCGACGAGCTGGTTGGGGGCAGTGGAGGGGCGAAGAAGCGAACATCGTACCTGCTCCTCATACGCCAAGAATCCCTCTAGGAAGGACTGAGCAATCTGCAGGCCAAGACCTTGTCGTAGCCCCTCACAACTTCCCTAACAAGTCACTGGGGTCCGCCCATCGCAGGGAACCGATCTCGGACCAAAGCTCGGCCGATTCCATCTTGTGCGCTTCTTAGGCGAGGGACAACACCCCCTTTGCCTCCTCGGCAGAACCCTCGGCAGCGACACGAGAGGCATCAATGGCCGCTAGCTCCTCCTTCAACTTCTCTACCTCCGATATAAGCTCAAAAACCTTGCAGAGCGAGGTTGTAACTCCTTACGGATCCCTTCGGTCGCTCGCTCTGTAGCCTCTGCCCTCAGACGCTCCCACTCGAGGGCTGCCTCGAGCTCGGTTACCTGCTCCACTTGCTGCTGTACCTCCACAGCCATCGAGGACGCCTGCAAGACGAAGGGGATGAGGGTCGAGCTAAACCAGATGGAAGCAAGTGAAGGGAGAAGACTTACCAGCTGAATCTGCCATACCATGCAGTCCACCAGGCTTTTAGACTGGACTCTCTCAAGGAGAAAGCGATCCCCCGGTAGGGCAGAGCTCTATGCCAACCGACCAGCTACGTCAAGGTCGGTAAAAACCAACCCCCCAGACGGAACCTCGAGCCTGAACAAAGGCAGTGCGTGCCCTCCCTCGACTGGAGTATGCTCAGCCTCGAGGGTAGGAGAAGCCTCCCCCAAGGCCTAGGGGCTCCCCTGGGAAGCGACCAACACGAAACGTGCCTCCAGGGAGGCACCGTTCCCTTTTTTCTTCTTCTTCTTCTCGGGCATCTCAGAACCCAAGCAAGAACGCTTTCCCCTCGGCCCCTGACCCCCGGTCGATGCGACAAGGTCCGGCCCAAGGCCAGTCGAGACTGCCTCGACGAGGGCCGGGTCGGAGAGAGCATCAACCAGGTTTGCCACAACAAGGGAAGGGCCTGCAACAGCTGGGATCGAGGCCCGACCAGGGGGAGCACCGATCGAACCCGTGCAGCAGGAGAAGAACCGACAGTGGCCGAGACCAGAGCCGAGCTCAAGGGAACATCGATCGGACCCGTCGCCACAGGGGAAGAACCTGCAGTTAGGGACGCGTCCACCAGGTTCAGCATCCCGACCGGTGGCTCGACTACACGGGCCTCCTTCTCCTCCATACGGCATGGCACGTGGCCAGAAGAGCTCCCCCCAGAGCCATGAGCACCCCGACGGATGAGCTGATGCATGTCATAAGGGTGGTTGAACTCCTGACCCACCATTCCTGCAAAAGAAAGGAGAATCAGTGTAAGCTAAGTAGAAGGGCGAAGTCTAAAAATTGCCTTTACTGGGAGAACAAAAGATGCTTTTGAGGAGGAGACAGTCCAACAGGGGCCAGACCAGTCTCTCCTCCCTGGGCAAGGCCGACAGGGATGTAACCGCGGCCCGATCGACCTCTGACAGGTCCTGTTCCAACTTGTATGTGCCAAGCTCCCCCCAACCAGTTAGAATTTCGTCGTCCCTGGGGAAGTAACGAAAACAAAATTGTTCTTCCATTGGCCGACCCAGCGAGGCAGGCCCAACAGACACTCTCTTCCCCTCCTGATGTCGATATGAAGCCAAGTACCGAGGAGACGGGCCTGATCTTGTAGAAATAAAAGAAGAACGGCATGGTCAGCTCCAACCCATGCAGATGACAGACCACTACAAAGCCGACCAGGACCGGAACCGAATACGGGGTCAACTGACACAGAGGAACTTGTAGACACTCCAACACCTGGATAATGAAGGAGTGAAGAGGGAAACGAAGCCCCGTCTGGAACATCTCGACATATACCCCTACCTCCCGGGCCCAAGGGAAATGAATCCTCTCGTGCCCAAATGGGACCCAACCCCCATACGGGCGAGGGAGATATTCCGCCCTGATCCTACGGTGGAATACGAGACAGTAGAGGCTGTTTCAAGAATCGTGGGTGGAACCTCGGATCCCTCAGCTCCAAAGGGTCCCCCCGCTAGATCAGATCCTCGAATAACATACCTTTACCCTCCTCTCATGGGACCGGGGTGCCCTGACGGCCGCACCGAAGTCAATAGTATCAGGGGGCGAAGCCCCTATTCTCAACGCCCTCGCCATTGAACAAGACAAAAGACAGAAGCAGGGGGAGTTACCTTGCAAGAACTAAAGAAGGGGAGGCGAAAGAAGAAGCAGAGAGGAACTCGACGACGATATCAGCGACAATGACAAGAATCAAAAGCGAAATAAAGAAGCGTGGAAGGAACCACAATGTAATGCATGTATGTATGATATACTAATGATGTTTTTGTGTATTGTAATTTTGTTGTGTGCATAGTAATTTCTTACATGAATGGCTAAATGGTTGAATATGATATGCTTTGGGTGTATACGTGAATGGCATTGAGGTTGTTATTCTTAGTGTTATTATTATTAGTTTTACTATTTTTATTGTTGGATATTGTTATTTTTATTATTGTTGATGTTGTTATTATTATTATTATTGGTTGGGCCTTTAGCGAATTTTAGTAGCTAGAGGTGGTTGGGCTTTATAGTTGGGCTTGGATTATTATTAGAGGGTGAGAAGAGAGGAGAGATATTTTTTATGAGAATGGTAAACTTGTAAATAGGGGTTCTCATTTTTGTTTAATTCTTTTCTCCTTATTCTACAAGCTTCACCATTTTTCCCCAAGTCTTCTAGTCTTTTTTTCCTCCCTCTCATTCCCCAAGTCCTACTGCCGAATTGTAACCTACAAGCCAAAAAAATGAAAGAGATGAGAGAAAGAAAGTGAAAGGAAAAAAAATGAGAGAAGAAGAAGTCTACCGAAATTGGGGGAGAAAAAAAAGAGAAAAAGGGGAAGAAAGAGAGAAATGGAAAGAGAAAGAAAGGGAATTTCTAAGTGGAGATTTATGGTGGAGATTTCTTGAGAGATGTTGGGGCTATGGGCTTGAAGATGGTGGAATTCTTGGATTCTTGGTGGAGTTTTCTTGATTTTGAGGTAGGATTCCAACCCTAACTCCCATGATTCATTCCATTGCAGGTTGAAAAGAAAGTTTGCATTTTTAGGGTTCTTTGTGGAAATGTTTGACATGATGCATTGATGTTGAATTCATATGAGAAGTTGAGTTATTTGGTGCTATCAAAATGTTCATGATGCTATTGAATGTCTCGTTTCATTAATTATGTGAAATTGTCCTCATTTTGAATGATCGCCCTCATTATGTGAAATTGCCCTCAATATGTGAAATTGCCTTCATTATGATGCAATTGAATGATTTGTTTTACTGATTATGTGAAATAGCCCTCAATTAGCATGGTGTTGATGTTGTTGTTAAATGGCTCTCATGTTGGGATGTTACCTTGTATGAAATTGCTCTCATTTGTTGGAAGCTTTAATAGTCCATTTTCTTGTTATGTTGAAGTTAAACGATGTGTTGAAACTATTTGATGCTATGTTTAGATTCTTGTTGCTTTGATTGTCTTATTCCATTAATTTAGTTGAATTGTTCTCAAATGATAATGTTGGAAAATTGTTGGTCTTGAAATGAGAACCATGGGTGAAACATCGTGGTTGGAAACTTATATGTGTTGTTGGTTATACGTGGGGTATGGAATGTGTGTGATATGATGCTATTAGGGACACGGAGGTGGAGTGCACGGGCATGGACAAAGTTGTCGCGGTAGGAGGCATGATAATTCGCCGTGGGCAACCGCTTGATCCATTATGTGACTCCACATTGATAACGGAGTAGAATCACGTTGCACTTGCACGCCGGCATAGGAATGGGATCCCTAGGCATGCCTTGCATTGCATTTGTGTTTGCATCATTTGCATCATGAGGGAAGCATGTCATCATTTGCATCATGTCATTGTGGTTGAGAAATGAATGATGTGACTTGGTTTCTTTTTGGTAGTTGCTAGTAGTGGTATTTGGGATGATGTTGTAATGCTAGGATTCAGTTTCCTGATATTGCAGTTCACTTCTCTGTCTGTGGCACTCACTTTGTTTTGCAGGTTCTCCTTTGCGGCAGGTACATGATCCGTTGGTTATGTCATTTACATTGTCCCTACCATGATATGCTATGAGTTAGTTTACAGACTATTGTATAGAGCATGTCATTCCTTTGCATCATGTGAGTTGGGTTTGGAATTCCTATTGCGTCATGCTGTGACGTGTCCCTGTTGATATTTTTCAGGTGTTTGGCAGTTGGAGATTCTGGGAGTTGGAAGCCCATTAGCTAGCTGGTTGGATTTGCGGGTTTTGGGTGAGCGTGTGAGTAGCTTGGGGGTGTTTCTTGTATGAGTGTGGGAAAAGTGTGTGTGAGTCTTGCATATTGGTGAGATGTGAGTTATATGGTGTATATGAGATTTGTATAATGATTTTGTATTTGGAAATTTTGGATATATATATATCTCTGTGTGTGTGTATGTATGTATGTATGTATGTATGTATGTATCAGCTTTTGTGTTGTTGGTTCTCTTTGTGTTTCTGGGTTGTCTGGAATGCTACAGGTACTATCCCAGTAGTGCACAGTGGACCTGCTACTTTGATATTTGTATTTTGTATTTCCTTCGTAGCACCCGCCTCTTCGGGAATGCCTAATACGAATTCGTACTTATCGGGTATCCTGGGGAGCGGGTCATTACATTTTGGTGGCCCCATGCAGGCCACCTCACTGCGGCTGTGTAAGGGTAGTGCGTGTTGTGTTTCGAGGGTAGTTGAATCGTAAGGTGGGTAGATGTCTAACCTTAGGGTAGAGCCCTCAGGTTAGACAGTCCGAGGACAGACTATATTTTAAGGTGGGTAGATTGTAATGCCCGTATATATGATATACTAATGATGTTTCTGTATATAGTAATTTTGTTGCATAGTAATTTCCTACGTGAATGGCTAAATGGTTGAACATGATATGCTTTGGGTGTATACATGAATGGCATTAAGGTTGTTATTCTTAGTGTTATTATTATTAGTTTTAGTATTTTATTGTTGGATATTGTTTTTGTTATTATTGTTGATGTTGTTATTATTATTATTATTGGTTGGGCCTTTAGCGAATTTTAGTAGCTAGAGGTGGTTGAGCTTTATAGTTGGGCTTGGATTATTATTAGAGGGTGAGAAGAGAGGAGATATATTTTTTATGAGAATGGCAAACTTGTAAATAAGGGGTTCTCATTTTTGTTTAATTCTTTTCTCCGTATTCTACAAGCTTCTACATTTTTCCCCAAGTCTATAGTCTTTTTTTCCTCCCTCTCATTCCCCAAGTCCTACTGCCGAATTGTAACCTGCAAGCCAAAAAAATGAAAGAGATGAGATAAAGAAAGTGAAAGGAAAAAAAATGAGAGAAGAAGAAGTCTACCGAAATTGGGGGAGAAAAAAAGAGAAAAAGGGGAAGAAAGAGAGAAATGGAAAGAGAAAGAAAGGGAATTTCTAAGGGGAGATTTATGGTGGAGATTTCTTGAGAGATGTTGGGGCTATGGGCTTGAAGATGGTGGAATTCTTGGATTCCTGGTGGAGTTTTCTTGATTTTAAGGTAGGATTCCAACCCTAACTCCATGATTCATTCCATTGCATGTTGAAAAGAAAGTTTGCATTTTTAGGGTTCTTTGTGGAAATTTTTGACATGGCGCATTGATGTTGAATTCATATGAGATGTTGAGTTATTTGTTGCTATCAAAATGTTCAAGATGCTATTGAATGTCTCATTTCATTAATTATGTGAAAATTGTCCTCATTTTGAATGATCGCCCTCATTATGTGAAATTGCCCTCATTATGATGCAATTGAATGATTTGTTTTACTAATTATGTGAAATAGCCCTCAATTAGCATGGTGTTGATGTTGTTGTTAAATAGCTCTCATGTTGGGATATTACCATGTATGAAGTTGCTCTCATTTGTTGGAAGCTTTAATATTCCATTTTCTTGTTGTGTTGAAGTTAAACGATGTGTTGAAACTATTTGATGCTATGTTTAGATTCATGTTTCTTTGATTGTCTTATTCCATTAATTTAGTTGAATTGTTCTCAAATGATAATGTTGGAAAATTGTTGGTCTTGAAATGAGAACCATGGGTGAAACATCGTGGTTGGAAACTTATACGTGTTGTTGGTTATACGTGGGATATGGAATGTGTGTGATATGATGCTATTAGGGACACGGAGGTGGAGTGCACGGGTATGGACAAAGTTGCCGCGGTAGGAGGCGGGAGAATTCGTCGTGGGCAACCGGTTGATCCATTAGGTGACTCCAGATTGATAACGGAGTAGAATCACGTTGCACTTGCATGCCGGTATAGGAATGGGATCTCTAGGCATGTCTTGCCTTGCATTTGTGGTTGCATCATTAGCATCATGAGGGGGGCATGTCATCATTAGCATCATGTCATTGTGGTTGAGAAATGAATGATGTGACTTGGTTTCTTTTTGGTAGTTGCTAGTAGTGGTATTTGGGATGATGTTGTAATGCTAGGTTTCAGTTTCTTGATATTGCAGTTCACTTCTCTGTCTGTAGCACTCACTTTGTTTTGCAGGTTCTCCTTTGCGGCAGGTACGTGATCCGTTGATTATGTCATTTACATTGTCCCTACCATGATATGATATGAGTTAGTTTACAAACTATTGTATAGAGCATGTCATTCCTTTGCATCATGTGAGTTGGGTTTGGAATTCCTACTGGGTCACGCTGTGACGTGTCCCCATTGATATTTTTCAGGTGTTTGGCAGTTGGAGATTCTGGGAGTTGGAAGCCCATTAGCTAGCTGGTTGGATTTGCGGGTTTTGGGTGAGCATGTGAGTAGCTTGGGGGTGTTTCTTGTATGAGTGTGGGAAAAGTGGGTGCGAGTCTTGCAGATTGGTGAGATGTGAGTTATATGTTGTATATGAGATTTGTATAAGGATTTTGTATTTCGACATTTTGGATATATATATATATATATGTATGTATGTATATATCAGCTTTTGTGTTGTTGGTTCTCTTTGTGTTTCTGGGTTGTCTGAAATGCTACAGGTACTATCCCAGTAGTGCGCAGTGGACCTGCTACTTTGATATTTGTATTTTGTATTTCGTTCGTAGCACCCGCCTCTTCGGGAATGACTAATACGAATTCGTACTTATCGGGTATCCTGGGGAGCGAGTCGTTACACATAAAAACCTTGACTTTTTATTTGAGGGGCAGCCCCAAATCCAGGCTGTTCAAAGAAGGACACACGTCGACAACTTCCGGAATGCAGCCCTCCAAATCCCACTTCCAAAGGGCAGGAGAATTCTCGGCTCACAACGCCATGATGGCCTTCATTTAATGCATTGCCTCGACTGACACGCCTGTCAAATCCTAGCGTATCACATCCCTCGAACTGAACCGCCGAAACCGAACAGCTCGATCTATGGGCGTAATTGATACGACCTCCCGGATGGGCCAAAGAAAGACGGGCCGGCCCCATGACCAAGAAGCTAAGCAGGTCCCAAGCCCTAAAGGCCCCATAAGCAGGCCCAGGACATCACGGCCCGGCATCACCACCCGGCACACTGTTATCCTCCAATCCCTCTAGGAAACCGCTCCCTAGATCACACCCACCTTGATCACCATTGAAGGGACCATCAAAGCGGGCAGGCGCAAAGGGAAAGATGGCAGGATGCCATAAAGACGTTGACATGTGGGTTCCATAAAGGGTCGGGAAGATGAAATGCCAAAGGATGGGATCCAGGATAGTCACAATTCTGGTATTCTACATCTAAAAACCTTGTCTTCCACCTTTGATATTTATCCTCCATAGCTCGACTCGAGAACTCGCACTTGGTCTCTCTGTGAACCAAGTTTGATTCCACCGAGCACTTCTCAGTCACCATCTGACTTAGACATGGGAGGGGACTTGGTCTGAACCAAGGTCTGACCCCCTTGACGAGCTCTCTCATCTATGCAGATCAAGAAGACACCAACTTGTCGAGGCTACCCTTCGACGGTCCATCGACCAGATTCGAACGTCATCAACTCTGAGCCCGTTCGATCGATCGTTTGAAGAAGCCGTCACTCCACTAAAGCTACCCTTCGATACATCGACACTCGGGTCCGCGCGTCTCGACCAACCGAATGCTTGGTTTACCGACCCCTGAGGCCGCACACGTCTCACATGACATCGACGACCCCTGGACCCCCAAACTACCAATCAGCGGTGAGAAAACACCCCGAAACACCCTGCTTCCACTTTTTTTCTCTTTTATTTTGGGAGCGGAGGCGCGAGCAGGTCCGCGGTGTGCTTAAGATAAAGAGGCATTACTTTTTCGTTTGTGCCTCCTTGGCCTAAGCACACTAAGCGTCTGTGTAAAAATTTGCAGGTCCTTGCATGCAAACTCAAAAACAACTTAGATAATCAATAATGTTTTTTTACCATTCCAATCGTCTCAGAAATGGCTTACAACAAATGGAAGATAAAGATGTTACAACATTTGTAAGGTTGGATTATACAACATGGAGTACATAATTAGGCTACGTGGAGCTGAAACATAAAATTAGTCTCCTGGAATAGTCCTGCCCATAGTGGATCATGCTACGCTGGATCTAGGATCTGCAAAAACTGCTCTCAAGCCCAGTAAGGCTTAAAATGCCTATTTAAGGGGTTTTGAGCGTAACTTGAGCACTTTAAGCCCGATTTTATTGCGGTTTTGAGTTGGGGGCTTCTCCCCCAAACTCTAGAGGAGCTGGAGCATGTGTGGGAGAGATTTGGAGGCGTTCAGTATTCGTTTGGGTGAAAAATCTCCTTTGTTTTCTTGTTTTAATTATGTTTTAATTATGTTTTGTAATGAAATGATGTTCTTATTAATAAAGATTGTTGTTTTATTACCATGGTTGGCTGAATATTATGTGGGTGTGTTGTGTAGTAGTTAGTGTTGATTGGTTTCATGTATCATGCTTCCATAGCAATTGAATTATCAAAATCGTTGTATATGTCGTTTTTCGCCTTGTAATTTAATTACGCGCTATCCGAGAGGAATCCTCTTCGGATGACATGCCGCGAGGCATCGTCTACATGTAAAAACTCGTAGAGAAGCCCAAGGAGGGTGATGAACCGTGGGGGTCATCTAGTTATGCTTTGTTGTTTAGGAAAAAGACCGATTTAACGATTGTGTAATTTGCTACAAAAATTACCGGTCTTTTAAAGTTAAATCTTCCGATCTCCATACCTTGGTATGGATGATGGATTGAGTTATCCTTAGAGAGTGATTAGTATGATATCCTACAACACTAACGAAACACAACACACACACTTTTTACCGTATCGAATTTTCACCTTATTTACTTTCGTAAATTTTAGTACACTTTTTACCTCAAAGTAAAACCAACCAAAAATTCACCTTCGAAGGGTGGTCTATATTTCACCAAATAATTTTCACGCTTAATTTCAGATTGCAAAATTTGTAGATTAGATTTGTCCCTGAGAAATATGACTTTGGACTCACCAGTATTACTACGTACCGACTTCTTATACTTGGGAATTTCATTACAATATTTTGGAGCAGGCAAGTTTTTGGTGGAGGTGTCGAGGACAATGGTCTATAATTTTTGCAATTTTTAATTAGCTTGGAAATTTTGGTGAGATTTGTACACTTTTTGTGTATATAATCTTTGTATATCCATATTTTCAATTTTTATATGGTCTTTTGGTTATACAACTTTAACGTTGTCTATAACTAGTTTTTCTAAGTCTTGGTTAGTGTGTCCCATCTTTTTAGTGTGAGATTTAAAATTGCTTTCTTTTACATTTTTTGAATCATTTTGTTTTCTTTAAGCCTGTAGTTTTCTTTTTATAAACCAAAAGAAATTTAAAAACTTAAATTTTTTAATGGATCGTGATATGGATAGTGATGCCATTGTTTAGAACTTTATTATGCGATTGATTCAAATCCTACCAGTTTTCCATGGTACAGAGGAGGAGAACCCATATTCACATTTGCAAAAGTTTGAAACGATATGTCGCACTTTATTTATTGGGAGTACACACGTTGCTAGTTTATATCTTAAGTATTTCACATATTCTTTGAGAGATTATGCTATGCATTGGTTTGATATGTTGCCTCTTAACTTAGATTCTACTTGGTTGTTATTTCAGGCTGAATTTCTCCGAGTATTTTTTTTCCTATTTTCTTCAAGCAAGTACAAGGGTGGCGAGCTATGGAGCAACATATAGCGAGCTTTACACAATCCGATAGGGAGGCCTACCATTAGGCTTGGCATAGGTTCAATGATTTGATGCTTGCACGCCCACGCCATAACTTCCACTATGATCATCTGCTATATATCTTCTACACTGGATTACGACCTTCTGCACGAGATTTCGTGCAGATGAGTTGTAATGGGTAATTCCTTACTTATTCGACTGAGGAAGCATGTTGGTACTTGAATGACATTGCCGAGTATGAGGATGCAATCTAGCAGGTCCACGGTCGGCCTGAGGTTCCGCCTGTGGGCTCATTCCAATGGAACCCTTTGGAAAAACTTGAAGAACAATTGATGAGGTGCATTGGAGCCAATTGGAAGACGATGAATGACCATATCTTGCGGAGAAAGAGGAGATGGATGATGGGGTGGAGATGAGTGACGGCAAGAGCGAATTCGATTATTTTGAGAAGCCCATGCCATGTCTTCCTTCAGCTTCATCTCCACAGCTTGAAGTGTATGAGTACACTGGATGGTATATTGAGAGGATCTACGTTGATGATGATTAGGAGAATATGTGCGAGGGAGCAAGCTTACAGACCAAGTCGGAGCCCGAGCTATACCTTCCTCCTACTTCAGTGTAGTAGCTCGCACTTCCTTCACCGCAGAAGGCGATTGATGGCGATTACGGGATGATCAACACTGAGCCAACGCTATTTTACCCTCCTTATCGACTTCTGCAACCACTTCCTCCTTCTTCTGAGGTAGAGTATCAGATCGTGCGTAGCAACACATACCAAGGAAGTTTCCACAATTTCATGCCCTATATTGTTGAATCACAAATTTCAATTCCATATACGTTAGATTCAAAATGTCGTCAATTAAATTTAAACTCTTTTGTTAATTATGACGACCAATTTTGGAACACTTTTGTTACAGGGTATGCAGATAACGCATGGATTGATGCAGCTCGTCCTCCAAAGGACATATAGATGTTTGGAGTTGCATTGCTAGAATTCTAGGAGGCCGATGGAGGCCTAACTTTGCAGCAGCTGGCTTAGGAGCACAATGAGCCGATCGTGCAGATGCCACCTCTGTTAGAGATTCTGGATCCTCCTTTTGCGATGGAGACAACACCTTTACCATACGTGGCACCTAGCACTATTGGATGTCAACGTTTACACAATTGCCTTGGTGTCACCATCCCGAGCATTGATGGAGGATATATGAAAGGAGCTGCTAGAACAAATTCCTCCACCGAAAAAATCTAATGATCCTCCATTTAGGAGGCTACGGTGATCTCTTCCCTTTTTACCCAAATACGATGTTATATATATTTGAAAGGGAAGCTTTTTGTTTATGCATTCACATATTTTGATCTCCATATTTTATTCTACCACCCTTTAAACATTAAGGACAATGTTCATTTTAAGTTTTGGGGGGGGGTGTGTGAGAGGAAGTAGTAAAGAAATTAAAAATATATATGTTTTGCATAAACAATAAATATAGTTTGCATAAACAATATATACTGTTTGTTGTTTGTTTGTATTATATATATATACTAGTCATTACCCGTGCCCATAGGGCACGGTTTATTTAATGGCTGAGTTTTTTCCCCTCCACAAATACCAAGTTCCCCCAAATTTCAAGTTTTCCCACAAAATTTCAAGTTTCCCCCCAAATTTAAGTTTCCCCCTAAAATTTAAGGCCCCCCAAAAGTGTCATTGCCACCTAGGACAAACTTGCCACGTAGGACAAAGCTTTGTCCTAGTAGGATAAGATTCAAAATCTTCAAAGGACGATAAAAAATGGTCGGAAGGGGGAAGAATAAAAGGTGTGAGTGGGTGTCTCTTATCCATGTCCAAATTCTATTATCCAACTTCTCTTGATAACATCCCTCTTTTATAGAATAGATATCCAAATTCTCTTATCCAATTTCTCATGTCCAAATTCTCTTATCCAACTTCTCTTGATAACATCCCTCTTTTATAGAATAGATATCCAAATTCCCTTATCCAATTTCTCATGTCCAAATTTTCTTATCCAACTTCTCTTGATAACATCCCTCTTTTATATAATAGATAGTCATAACCCGTGCCCATTGGACACGGTTCATTTAAATTTTTTCCCCAAGTTTTAATTTTCACTCCAATATGTTCCCCCAAATTTCAAATTCAACATTTAAATGTTTCCCCTCAAAAAGTGAATTCAAAGTTAAATATTTCCATACATTTAGCTTTTCCCCCAACACAAAAATCAAACCTCATTTAAATTTTCCCCCCAAATTTCAAATTCAAATCATTTTTCCTATTATAATTTCTGATTCCAACTTGCACGATCGCCTTCAATAATAAATCTCTCACTGTATTAAATAGTTTTTACAAAGCTCAACATACGGTTTGTCGGTGAAGACATCGGTGTCTCATTTATTGGTCATATAGTCAAAGGGGACATTGAAAAGAACCACTGCTTGTTGCTAAACAAAAATTTCAAGAGGGTCACAAATTTCCATCTTTATTGTGGAACATTAAAAGACTGAGACTTTGCAGAGGCACATCTCAATTTAACATTGATCAATTGTGAAATGACATGAACTTAAACATAGATATAATGACAAATATGATACCAAGAATTTGTCTTAAGTATGAATATGAACATATTCTTTAAGATTTTTTTCCTTTCACAACACTTTTATCATGTAAGCCTAAAGATATAAACTTAATGGTTTTCACGGAAGTAACCTCCAAACATTATATTAAGTCTACTTCTCTATCATCCAAAAACATCTTTGTATATGTATAAAGAACTAATTTGAATGCACGTTACTTCCTGAATCTATCAACAATTCATTTTGAGAGCATTCCAATTGTTTTACTCCTATCAGAATTCATTTGCTCGATAAAAATCCTGAAAGCATAGTTGATGATCCTTGAAGTAGACACTTACATAAAAAAGATCCCATCATTTCAAAGCAATTAAAGTCAACTCTTAGGATAAACTCTTGAACACCATCATAATCAATGAAAGTAAAATTTTGCACGGCAAAATACAGGGGCATCTTTACAGTCATGGAACATGGTGATATCCCTTTCCAGTCAATGCTCATACACAAGCGCTTCATATTCAAACACTACTCAGTCATATACCCTTTTTACATATACCCTTTTTATATACGTACAGTTGATGTCTTAATCCTGTTACTTAGACAGTAAAGTGAATATAGGGTCGCGCGTAATCTAATTGATAAGATATTCGCAAACATCGACCCAAGATACAACAAAATGACACACTCGTCACACAGCGTGCATAAAGGTGTCATCGTCCAAAAGCTCTTCCAGCCCACTCATAATATCCTTGTCTCTAACCCCATCGGCATAACCCCTTCCTGCAAGCGAGTAACTGATGATGCTGAGAAATCAAAAGTGAGAAATGAAAGGTGAGAAAACTGAGAAATGTATAATGGATTATTGTATCGCTGGAGAAAAAGAAAATGCGAAAAATATTGTATTATTTTTTTTACTGGATGTGGTGCCAGTTCTGGAGGATTATGTTTGTATTCTGGAATTTTTTGGCAACATTTGCATATTGCAGAAACATGCATAAAGTTATATCAATTTGGACTTTCATTATTGTATTGAATTCCCGGTTTACAACAATTTGTAGATGAATACCCACGTTGTTGTGCTGTCGAGTGGTTGCATACAAATGCTGGAATGACCCTAATTTGGAATTACAAAATGTAGATGAGAATTGACTCTTGAAGCCTAGTTGCAAGTTCTGATGCACAATTGATTCTTGATGCCAAGTTTCATTCTCAACTCATTTTCACATGATGTGTGTAATTTGAATACATTTGTTGCAAACAAAAGTTACACAATCCAAACTTGAGAAGTTCTACGATTTACACTCATATTTAAGAAGCTCTCCAATATAGAATTTACACAGAATTTATACTTGCACTCATATTTGAGAAATTACACTCAAAATATATAATCCAAATAAAGAATACATGATCCAAACAAACAGAATTTGCACAAAAATATATAATCCACACACAAAATACTGAATTTGTACTTACACTAATATTTGAGAAGTTCTCCAACTTCATATTTGCATATTTAAGAAGTTCTCCAGCTTCCAATTGCACATAATTTGAAGTTGCAAAGAATTTGCATTTCAAGCTTCTAGGTATTTGTAGTTGCACAGAATTTGCTTCATGATTTTGTGCATTTCCAACTTCCATGTATTTCCAATATTATAAGATATTTGCAGTTGCACAGAATTTCTTTCATGTTTGAGAAGTTCTCCAGCCTATAGGTTGCACAGAAATCTCTTGCCAAAGTGCATCTGCTAATTTCCTGCCAAAGTGTATCTGCTAGCTTCCAAGTTGCACTGAAAGTTCCCACCAAAGTTCTCCAGCTTCCAGGTTGTACAACCTACATATATGCTTCCAGGTTCTAGCTTCCACGAATTCAATGTCCATGCATGAAGCAGAATCAGATACTGATTCGGACAGGAAACATGATTAATCTTTGTTTTGGGCTCAAATTGAGTTCTGCAAGCTCATAAAAAGTGAAAATACTGTAAAAACCATTCCGAAGACAATGAAGAAGATCAAATATCTAAGCTAGTTTAAATGCAATGTCTCATCAGGATGAGGGATGAGTGGAAGAAGTATATATGGGTCAAATGACCTCAATGCTGGAAAGGCTCCAATAAGTATTGTGCCAGAGCAACTGAAATGAAATAAAATGAAATAAATATATAAATCTATAAAGCAAAAAAGAACATGAATGCTATGTTCAAGAAACCTGTGCTCCTAGGTTCCTTAGGATAGTCTATTTGGTTGCAACAAATTAACCGGCATCATTTTAATTTTAATTATACAAAGAGTTTCCATACATGCAGGAGTGTGAGAGATCAAAAGGGCTTAAGTTCCCTCTAAAGCTACATATATGTGATCAATAGTGATAAAGCTGAAGCCGTAGGGTGTGCTTGCAAAAAAAGATCAGTGCATGAGCATCTAAAAATAGTGAAGCAGATCATGATTAATTAATTAGTTTGCAAAACTAATGATTTGGTACTACTCAATGAGTTTTCATACAACATATTCCTAAGGCTATAATCATCCAATCCATAGAGCAAATAACATTCTAAAGCAACATGTGTATTATCCAATTCTGAATACTTCTATATTTGGACTATATTTAACCCAAAAGGCTGGGTAGGGGCTTCCCATGCGATGGGTGTCTGTGTAGTTGGCTCCTGCTGAAAAATTCAGAATGAAAGCTCGCTTCAGCTGTAGATTTGGCTTCCATGTCATGTTAGGCCTTTAGCAAACAAAAGTTTTAAGCTATCAACAAATGAATATTGCAATTTCAAATTTGAAATTTTCTCAATTTTGTAAAAACACAACCAAAATGATATACCACCAAACCACAAACAAAATGATACATCATTACTAATATAGCCATCGCCTGAACCACAAAGAAAGTGTATGCTTTTTTTACTCTATAAATAAGAAATGAGGGGAGAATGACTAAGATGGGAGCTGGGGTTTCTGTATCTAGAGGAAATATTATACTAATGTGAATGTTGTCAGAAAAGACTTACGACTTCATGCTGCAAAGCCTCCCCTAAGCCGCAAAGGGCAAATTTGCTTGCAGAGGAAGCTGTGTATCCATAAAGACCCACCTAGAAGTAAAAAAACTCCTCTGAATCGATGCATATCAATTAAAAACAAACACCAAATATTAATCTATGAGATATTAAAGGAAGATGAAAAAAAGGAATTATGTCAAAACAATACATATATGTGTAGTGACTAATTGAACATCATGAAAGACCGTTTATGGGAAAAATTTTAAGAGTATTAACAAAATGGTCCACCATTCATTGAGTTAATCAACAACAGGAATAGAGAAACACCCAACTCTATTGTATCTTTATATTTATACTATGATGCTGCCAAGCTCAAGAGGACTTCAATTTGACACAAATTTGATGGTGTCATGAACCTAATCACTATTTTTTCCTTGACTTTCAAATAAAAAAAATGCATTCATTAATGAGTTTAATAATTGAAAAAATTTCTATAACAAAATTTAGTGCAACTATATCTTGAATAATTTGTTAAATAAGTTAGTATTCAGTAGAATATACAACAATTAACATGCAATTACATTCAAAAACTTTAAAAACATTTTTTATAAAAAGAAATATAACATTTCCAGCTTGAGCTCTGCCATCTTCCTCTTGTTCTTCTTAGGTTTTTTTCATTCGAAGCTCATCATATGATTCGGTTGCCATTGAGCGCTTGAGAGCAAGACGCTTTTTTTACTCTGTAAATGAGAAGTTTGGGGGAGGGGAAGGATAAAGATGGGAGCTAGTGTTTCTATATCTGGAGAAAATATTAGACTAACAGGAATGTTGTCAGAAATGACTTCATGCTATAAAGCCTCCCCTAAGCCGTGAATGGCAAATTTGCTTGCGGAGTAAGCCGTGTATCCATAAAGACCCACCCGGAAGTAAAAAATCTCCTCTGAATCAATGCATATCCATAAAAAACAAACACCAAATATTTAATCTATGAGATATAAAAGGAAGCTAAAAAAGGAAGCATGACAAAAATTTTACTATATATACAATGACCAATGGAACATCACAAATGACTGTTTATGGGAAAATTTTGAGAGAATTAACAAAATGGTCCACCAGTCGTTGAGCTTGGCAACATGGATGGAGAAACTACCAATCCTAATGCTACCATGTCTTTATCTTTATTCCATGTTGCTACAAAGCTCAAGAGGACTTCAATTTGACTTAAATTTGATGGTGTCACAAACCTAATCGCTATTTTTTAATCCTATCTTTAATATAACAAAATTGCATGCAATTAATGAATTTCTAATAATTGGAAAATTTTCTATAACAAAATTCAGTGCAACTTTATCTTGAAGAATTTCTTCAGTGAGTTACTAATTCAAAAGGATAACCAACAATACTTGGAAATTACAGTCAAAAACTTTAATAACATATTTGGGGCGGGGGGCGAAGAAAGCTCACATGTCCAGCTTGAGATGACACCTCAATCGAGTAGTAATGTTACAATTTTCATGGACTAAGCTACAAAATGGGGGTAATTATCGTAAAATGACAATAGCTAACGCCAGAGATTAGCTGCTGATTAGCTGCTGAAAGAAATGTTGACTAAAAACAAATTTGCAAGAAAATAAATCCAATTAAAAGGGCACAACATGCAAAAAAATGTAAATTTTAAGGGCTGGAGAGCAAAAAATAAGAAAGCCATGTAGATCTCCTCAAACAGTTGACCGGTGGTGGCATATTCCGTCACAATCCACAGATGCGTCAGCGTCAAAATAACCTGCAAAATGAAAATTTTACATACTTGCACAAAACACCTCAAGACTAAACAAAATTTCCAAAATTGTCATGCTTCCTCACCTCTTTCAACCTGATTATATTAGGATGTAGAAGCGATTGGTGGTTAATGATCTTTCTTGCCACATGCTCAAAGATCTAAACACCAAACAAAATCCAGTAAACAACCACGGCTAGAAGTTTTTGGGAAGAGTATAGACGGTGCAAAGAAAAATTACCTTCTAGCCTCTACGGATGTATTTGTCTTCTTGTGTCGCATCAAGCAGGCAATGCCAAAATTGGCGGAGCCGCTGGCGATCCCATCCGCATGCTCCTTGATCAGAACATATTAGAGAGAATCTGATCAAGAGAAGATCACATGTTAATTGTTTACTGATGCCACACACAAAAATTTCTCTTAAAAGATTATTGAAATCTAAATCATGAACTTAGAGAAATTTATGGGTGCATTCTCATCAAATTACTGAACGACGAAACTTTTTTGGTATGTAAGTGATAGTTGCAAGTGATACTTTTTTAAATTTTCTCATAATATCTTTACTAATTGTCACCTAGGTTTCATATCAGAAGAGAGAATTATTCAAGTTTCAAATTTTTCAAGGAACTTCGAACTCTTTGATTGACTATTGGTCCACCAAATTAGTAATCTAGTAACCTGTCAGTATAAGAAGAACATGAAAAACTAAAATTTTACTTTAAAAACTCTATTTTAGACATGAGAACAAAAAGATAAACTAACTGATTATCGTCAAAATTTGATGCATATCCTGAAATTCAATGTTTCCTCAACAATATAAAAAATTTACAGACACATTGTCAACTATCTTTCTTACATAATTGGACTTACTAATATGCATTCAATTGGGAAATCATAATTTTATCACCCATAACCACTTTAGCTTGCAATGCTCATTAAAAAAATACAATAATGAATTAAAAAATCACACTAAAATGAGTGGAATGAAGCATACACCTGACTAATTCATGACAGTACACCTCCTTGGTGCTATACAAACCATGCACAATGAGGTCCATAAGACGACTAACCTATTCATCCAGCAAGAACATATAATTATGATAAATTAACCTTTGAAAAAGGAAAAACAAACTGAATTTAACGAAAGTTATTTTTGTTTCAATCATCTGTACTGTTGCTTGGCTCTCATGTTTTTCAACCAGATGATCTGAGGAGTCAACAGCTGCACCAATCGAATCGAAGCGATTTATGATAAGTATGCTTCTCCTTATCTTCAAATTTGCCATACAATTAGCACTGGGCGAAGTCAATAGCGAGAACCATCTTACAAAAAAACTTTTGAGATTGGTTCGGTTCAAACATGTTGATTTGTAAATAATAAAATGAATCAAATCAAACAAATGAAGGAAGAAGAATGAAGAATATAAAGAAATCAAATCAAATAAAAAATTTGTCTTCTCTTCAAATATCGACCCAAGAAAACTTGAAAAGAATGATTTTTATTCATAATCACAATTTTCATTCATTAGAAATTACATGCTCATAAAAAATTTCAATTTCTTCCTCATTACATGCTCATAAAAATTACTTGCTTCATATCAGTAAATTACATGCTCATAGAAACTACACGCTCATAAAATTACATGCATCACGCACGTACCAGGATGTAACATTTGTAGCATATCAGAATGCTCCTGAAAATTACATGCTCAGTATACATGCACGTAATTTTTAGGATGAAATGTTACATGCTTGATATAATATGAAACATTTCATCCCATATGCTAAAAAGCAATTAGGACAGGTTATTGTTGAGTTAAAACTTGCATCTTTCTAAATTCAAACAGTTTGCAAGTTAAAAAATCAAAAACTACACTCTGCATTTTTCTAAATACAAACTGCATGTTTCTAAATACCAATTTCATGTTTTTATCGTTGTTAAATTAACTTTAGAAAGTTATTGATGTCAAACTGCATGTCCTCAACAAAGTTTAAAAAATGAAAGTTGTTGTTTAGAAAGATATTTTAGGACATGTTAAAAAAAGTGTGCTAAAAGCATACCTTTTTGTATAAAATTATGCATATTGTTAAATACAGGTTAGGATGTTAAATACATCCCATTATTTAAATACATCACATTATGCATTTAACATAATCTTACATACATCACATTATTTAAATACATCTCATACAGGATATTAAATTCATCCCATTATGCATAATGTTAAATACAGGATGTTCCCATTTTAGTTTAGAAAGATGCTTTTTTGTTAAATACATGCAGTATGTATTATACATCAAACAATAACTTGATGTAGATGAAATACATGCTCTCATATGCAAGCTGAAATACAGGTTCTATGCTAGCTACAAAGAACAGCATCATCCCCCGCCCATGCAAAAGCACCCTAAATGAAATACATGTTCTTATGTGACAGGATTTAATTGGTAGGATCTTATGACAGGATTTAACACCGGTTCTTATGTATTATACATCAAACAATAACTTGATGTGGATGAAATACATGGTCTCATATGCAAGCTGAAATACAGGTTCTATGCAAGCTACAAAGATCATCCTAAATGAAAGACATGCTCTTATGTGACATGATTTAATTGGTAGGATCTTATGAAATTCAAAGAACATCAAACAATAACTGTATATGATAGGATTTTTGTGTTTCACGGCTACTTGATTTTTTTCTGTTTGGATGTTCAAATATCTAATTGATGTAGCTAAAATATAGGTTAGTACTTCAAGGAAACATCCTGTATGAGGTATGAGGTTCCAGGAAAACATAAATTAACTTATGCATATGCATTATGCATTATGCATAATGTTAAATACAGGATGCAAAACACATCCCATTATGCATAATGTTAAATAATACATGATGTTCCCATTTTAGTTTAGAAAAAAATACTTTTTTGTTAAATACATGAATTATGCATTATACATCAAACACTAATTTCAGTGAAAATGTAAAATGTGATATCAGTCAAAACAGTGCTATGAATTTCAAAAATGTGATTGAACTTTATTCTGATACATCAAAATACATGATGTTCCCAAATATGGAAAACATGCACTGCGGAACTCTATTCTGATACATCAAAATACAATCTTCTACCTTTTGTATTTTTGAGAAATGTTACAAACAATGATGCCCTTCCCGCACTGTGGGGTGCAACTATAAGCTTCACCGTTAAGGATGATGACGGATTGTATTGATCTGATGCAGCCATATAAAAGATCCAAGAGTTTTTTTCTTGTTTCCAAATTAATGTTTTGTGTCGATTTCGACTCAGCGAATTAAATTGCTATTTTTATATTGGTTTTTGCTACTTGCAGATGATGTTTATCTATTTCCCGTTGACTGTAAGATGATGAAATTTAGTTACGGGAAGGTTTGGTGGAAAGGCATATCCTACCAAGAAGCAGGAAAGAGTAACATAGATGGAGTTTGGGTTCTTGAACAATTTAATATGTTTTTATAGGTTATTAAAAAATTGCTGATGGAAAATCATAGCTACCTTTTTAAGTTCCAACAACAGCTGGGAATTTAGACAGGGAAATTAGTTATGTATTCATGTTTTTCATTTTGCTTATATAGTTCTTTTGAATTCATTTTTATTCCACTGTAAATTGGATTGAATGGTTTATGGTTAATATACTGTTGGCTTCTCTGAGATTTGGAGGGTAACAACCATCCATCTGAGGAGGTTACCAGATCATTTTCATTCACTTGGGATCTTCAGCTTGTTTGGATTTCTTAAAATAAAGAAATGAATAATAATGGTTGGACCTCCTGCCAGATTTATCCAAAACAAAAAAACCATTAACTTTCTCCGTGGTTGTTCATAACATAGATTACGTCATGTCATTCAGGGATGATTTCTGTATCATTGCTCTTTGTATGTAACTTGTTATTTTATCTCATATATTTTTCTCATGATTGTGCATGCATTGCAAGTGACTTGAGCTAACAGCATATGGAAAACATGCATGCTTCTAGTGTCCCTTTATTAGTGTCTGGTTGTATGTTGGGTGATTTTGAGATTTGAATCCTAAGAAGTGTTGGATCTTTCATCTCCACCTGAAAATCTAAAGTGGATTCCATTCAGAGATCATAAATAAACCTAATTTAGTAATATCAAAACTTAGCAAACAAATGTTAAATCCATTTTCTCTTCAACATGTTGGCCTTATTGTAATAGTATTTGGTCACTATTTGTTCCTACAATATCAGCATGTGTATCCATGTTTCATTACCCATATACTTGGACACTTGGGCATTTTGACAAACTCCTTATAGTATGCATTTTAAGCATGTGTAAACTTAAATTGATACTTAAACTAATAAAATACCAGCATACTATCTAAATTTGAATTACACATGAAATGAAACATGGACACTTATCATCTCAAACTGGTATTTCATTTCATACTATACCAGACATTTTATTAGTTTCATTACATATATCACCACAAGCTCACAACATAATAAAAAGGATTAAAAGAAAGTAGATTTTTTTATTTATTGAAGTGCTTAAACATAATAAAAATAATTCCTCAACTGATAGATTTAAGCCATGTCTTGCCGTGATATTTAATTCCATACGCAACTTAAAGAACAACTGTAAACATAACGTCATGAGTTGACTATTCATAGAATTCAAAAACCAAAGACAGTTACTTTCACTTTGGTCTTTAAATCCTCTAACAATGCTTGCAAGAGTCCATGGCATTCTTATTGCTGATGCTTTAGCCCCACCTTTTAATTCACCATTGTGCTGTTTCAGACTGAAGGAATACTATTAGTAATTGGAAAAAGGCGAGTTTAAGTAAAAAAATTCACTTGTGAAGTAACTCCACCTAAACTTGTATGCAGGCATAATAGCCTTTTTTAAGAATTGCAAACAGATATTTGGAAGAAACTTCTTATAATATTTACATTTGTGAAGTTAAAAGCTCTATAGTTAAGAAGTGACATGCACAGTTATATGAACTTGCTAGCACATGTTACAGGCTATATGACACATCGTTCAGGGGCCTGTAAGAATTAAGCTTAACACCAATGCAAAACAATCAGACACCCATCCGTAATATACCCTTTCCTAAGCAAACACAAAGCAACCCCAAGATTTAAGTTACTAGCATAAGAGTATAACATACAACCCTATTAACCAACTATACTCCAGCCCCCAAAAATTCCCAAACCTACCACTTGTCAAAGCCACTTCCTTTTGTTTTATGTCTTGTAAGAATTAAGCTTAATATACCCTTTTAGGTGACTGGACCCAATAAAGCAACTCAAGAACAAAATTGAGAAGATGCTAATGATTGAAAAAAAACATGTTCTCTCCTTTTCAAATCAGCTTCCCAGGAAGCAAGCTCCTTCTCCTTCTTCTTCGAGTCCTGCTCATACCAAGTAAATGATCAATCATTGTAACGAATGAAATTAAAAATAAATGTACATTGTGAACCACATATATTCACCGATCCCAAAGGTATATCAACAGTAGCATCATTCTTGTTGCCCAAACCAAATGGCAAAGATGACAGTCTAGGAAACCGAGGTTTCGAAACCGACGACTTCTCCAAACATGGGTCGGTGTAAAATGCAGTGAAGAATTAGAAATTTGGTAGTAATTCAATTAAACTTGATCAGTTAGTCTCATGATCCAGATCTAATTAAAGGCTTGTAAGGAGGGTACCAAGATTCTGGTCCAGTTGCCGACACACCCCAGATTTTTGCAATTTCTCTCATTGCAAATTACCTGATTTACCAAAGATGGCATGAAAGCTGTAAAAATATCAACAGCCTGTTGATATGGCATGAAAGCTGTAAAAATATCAACATAATGTTGAAAATTGGAGCATTGATTAGCACAAAAAATAAATCATAAAACAACAACTGGATCAGCTTGTAATTACCAGCATAAAGGGTGGTATACAAACCTCTTGATAGATTTTCTGATAGTCTATAGCTGGTAGCCCATGGCTTGAAATACCATGGCCTAAACCAGTAATTCTCTTGCACCATTTCAGTTGATCCCTACTTATCAACCAGAGATGTTAATAATATTAAATGACATGTATACGTATAAGGCAAGAAACAACTGGACATGAATACCTTATGGATAGCCTGTTGACAGTACCGTGTAATAACATTCCAACCCCTTTGATAACTCCAGCTTGGCCAGACCCCAGTAAGTTGAATCTTTGAAAGTAAGTTGAATCTTTGAAAGGTGTCTGGATAAATAAACTAAATGCATTAGTGAAGAATTAAAAAATATAAACAGAAAAACATGCAACAACAGAAATATATGAAGAAAGAAACGGGGAAAATCAAAATATTGAACATAACATGTTTAATGATTTTTACATACAAATGCATAAAACATGGTATCAATAGCAATAGCATGTTTCAGTGATTATGCTAATTTAATTTAGAAATAATCTCAAAGGGAGGTAATGCAATGTGAGCACACGAATTATTAGCATCAATTAGAGCATTGAGTAATGTCAGTATACACAGGTCATGAGAGTCCGATCGACAACAATTTATATTCAATCATTTTCTCTTGACACCAATGTATCCAAGTATACAAATCTTAATTAAATTTACTACTCCATCAATCCTATAACATCAAAATAGATAGATTTTCTTTTCTTTGGTTAAAGCGAGAAATATTTGATTATGAAAAAATTAATGCCAACATTTAGTGGAATACTGGGAAACACCTGACCTGAGAAATATTTGATTATGAACGTCATAATTTAGTCTTACTAAGGCTAATACTGGGAAACACCTGAGCTGATAGTGGCAATTGCCCTAGTTAGCTGACATCTGCCAAAACACATCTTTCTCCTAATTAACTCTGTTTAGCTAGATTTTTATTTAATGAGATCCTAGTAGCATGTAAGCTGCACATTTTGCATTGAGGGACATATCAAATCAACATTAATGCTAGCAGTTTATGTAATGTGACAGTTTAATTGAACAGTTACATACATGAACATTACATCAATTTAATTTACACTTAGCAGCTAGAAGTATATAGATAGTGAATGACTACATTAATGTTAAGCATGTTGGCTAGCAGCATGTTTAAATATAGAAAGTGATGCAATTAAGGAGATCACAGGCTTTGCAGGGGATCAACATGGTATGGTGTAGGTGTTTTTGTTAAAGGTAGAGAAACCATAATCTCGATAATATACAATGGATAAAGTGCATTCTTTTTGGAATAATTCTTTATGGACATCTTACTTTCCAACGTATCAACAGTAATTGCAGCCCGACCATTACTTTCCTCAATAAGGCACTGCAGGCTAATCTTCCTAATAATCAGGGTGAACCAATGACTTAAGACTAAATATTAACATTGCATCAAATGAAATGACATTATCAACATTCGTTTTGCTTTTTCTTTTGGAACACATGCAGATGAAATGATCAAACTAATTTGCTAATAGTACATCCCAGAAGATTTAACATTCCTTCTTTGAGTGTTAGAAAAATGATCATGAATAATTGTTAGGAGAGACTATTACGATGGATTTGATCAGGTTAGTGAGGATAAGAGGAAGCCATAGCTTAGGGTTAGTGTGGATAAGAGCAAGTATGAAATTTGAAGAAAACTGACCTTTTATCACCCTCGTCAATGTCATCGCCATACCGATTGTGGGTGTTCTGTAGTTCAAGGGCTTTGTCAGCAAAAGATCAAAAAGGTTGTGTGCATGAAAATGTATGCCCTTAAATTACCAACAATGTGTCCAAAAAGCAATGTAGGATGCAAGCTTTCCAAAAAATAAGCAAAAACACATCTTTACGCTGGAAGCGACCTCCGAAGCTCCAGTCGAAGTTCCAGCTGCATTTGGCTCCCAGAAAGTGAGAAAGATCGCACCTCCGAAGCTCCAGTCGAAGTTCCAGCTGCACTTGGCTCCCAGAAAGTGAGAAAGATCGCATCTCTCTCTCTCTCTCTCTCTCTCTCTCTCTCTCTCTCTCTCTCTCTCTCTCTCTCTCTCTCTTGATGAAGAAGACATATAGCTAAAAAAGAGGCTTGCCTTCCCGAATCATCGAGATAGGCATTTGGGGGGGAAACTGGGGGAGCATTGGGCACTCCTACTCTACTGAAGCCAACCTCAAGGTTCTCTGGAAGAAGACGAAGCTGGCTGGAGGACAAAGGTAACAGTTGAGAAGGTGAGGCTGGCTGGAGGTTAAGGGTTGTTTTTGAAATTCAAAACTCAATTCCCCCCAAAAATTTCGAGCTCCCCCAGTTTCCCCCCCCCCCAAAATTTCGAGCTCCCCCAGTTTCGAGCTGAGGCAGAGATGAATTTTGTGAGTTCTCTGCCCCCAACGTGCCTGGGAAAGCGTGCATAGTTCAAATTTTTTCTTTCACGTGCATAGTTGATGACTGGGACATTCTTGATGACTAGGACAAACAACCTTATGACTGGACTGATGACTGGGACAAAATTCAAAAAAGGTCCTGTTTTATAGAATAGATATAATGTGTGTGTGTGTGTGTGTGTGTGTGTGTGTTGTTTGTTTGCATTTAAAAAAATTTGTCGCATAGTTTGCATATATAGCTTGCATATGTTTGCATTAATAAAAAAAAGTGTCGTGCTTTTCACCAAAACCATCTTTATATCCATTTGAAGTGGAAATTCCATCGTCTTTAATTGAACACCAATATTTATTACTTATATATATATATATATATATATATATTGATTAAGAATGCTTTACCCATGCATAGAAATATAATTTATCATGATTTTCATGTAAATTAGCGCATGTATCCGCAATTGTAATCTCATGGAACTATTAATTAGTGTTATGCACTTTCATGTTATGAATGTGATAGGTTGTATATGTATATAGTTTTCATCCTCATTTCATTCATATTTTACTCGACCTTGCCTAGTTTTCCGCACCACTTTACCCTCTTTTGTTTCTTTTTACACTTTTGGTTTCCCCGGTGCTTTGCAGGTGAATGGAGGGGAGTTTGGAACATTTTGGGCATTTGTGGGGAAATTTGGCACTTGGAGCTCCTGGAGCATTTGATGCTAGCAGTTGGAGCTCATCACTGAAGCATGGAGCTTGCATTGCAACTTGAATACTTGAAGATGAAGAGCTAGAGCAATTGGAGATGATCAGAGAGTGCAGGTTAGTGCAATGAAGCCTGGAGTATGGAGCTTGGAAATGGAGAAATGATGAAGCTTGGGATATTGGAGAATAGCTAAAGAATTTGAGCATTGATCTGGAGGCTAGGGAAGTGACGCAGAGCGGCCGTATGGAGGGTCCCATATGGTCGTGTCACATGCTGAAGAGGAGCAACACACGGCCGTGTGGACCCATCCACACGGCCGTGTCATCAACCAAGAGGAAGTTCAAACATTCTACGCGGACGTGTGAACCAAGTTCACGTGGCCGAGTCATTTACTACAAGAACACCAAGCGACACAGCCGCATGGTATTACCACGCGGCCATGGCGCTCCTTCACCCCAAGCTCAGCAGCAGTGGCAAGAAGACGCGGTCGTTCAAAGTCAGGTTTGAGGGTTACGACCCGACTTCCTAGGGTTCCTATTTAAACATCTGGACACTGTCATTAGAAGGGGAGTCGAGCTTTATGATCGTTTTGTACCTCTTTTTATTGTTTTATTGTTTCTTAGCTTAGTTTGAGATTTAGATGGGGACTAGACTAGTTTTTAGTAGATTTCTGGAGTTCTCTTCTCCGATTTCATATTGGGGATTGACGGCCCCCTTTGTATGGATTCACGAGATGAGTTCTCTCTTCTCCTTTCCATTATATTTTTGATGTTGGCTTGCCATTGCTGCTTTGTTGTTCTTGCTGTCGTTGTGTTGGTTGTTATCATCGTCGTGGTGATTAATTCTTCATTTCTTTGCACTCAAACTGTCAGCTATTGTTCTCTCCTTGTATTTATTATTAATTTTCCATGCCATTTTCTTTGTTAATCCCCGTATACTCATGTTTCCCTTGAATCGGTTGACGTATCTAGCTATTTAACCCTATTTCGAGCTAGTATCTGATCTATCCACCTCCCTGTAGACGACCCGTAAAGTGCAACGACGACCACCGTGTGCTTGCGGTTATAAATTCTAAAGCTCATGGAGGATGACCTGAGTCACCTTTCCCATACGAAAGCATCCCTCACTTCGTACCACGTGAAAACATCGAGAAGCCCGTGGAGGACGACCACATTGACGAGGAGGATGAGAGCGAGAGCACTCCACCATTATCTCCAGAGGAAACTCTCACTCCAGCAGAGCTTACAATGTGTTGGTCCATAGTTGTACCTAAAGAGCATGTAAATGCGATTAGCAAGGCGACGATCATGTCATCGTCGAGAGATTGCATCATATTTCAAGGGAGTTTTCGTCATTCCATTCCATGCATTCTATTACATTTTGATGATAATCTCTGGAATACATTCATATTGGGAAAAATTTCAACACCACGGACTGATGCTCCCTTTCTTTCATAGGATATAGGTGGACGTCCTCAAGAAAAGCTAGGGGAGCGTCGCTATGGTTCGTTAGTGTTCGTAGCACGACATTGGCGGAGCCACGGAAAGAAAAAATTGAGCAGCTGTCTGCTCCGAATAACATGTTGGATCCACCGTTTAAACAAGTGTACTCAACCCAGTGTGTGGATTTTATGTTTTTCTAGGACCCTAATAAACTAGCCTCCTCTCGATAGAGAGAAGAGCGTATCACCACTTAGATTTTTCTTAATTTTATAGATTTTCATTTTCCATACTAATAATTCACTCTCTCCATCGATTGGTGTGCCCCAAAATTTTTGATACCATAAATCCCCAAATTTTTGATACCATAAATCCCCAACTTTGAAATTCTATGGCCTCCTGAACTCAAATCTCAACTTTTCTCATATTCTTCAAATTCTTTTTGATGCCTCTTTTTGTTGGGTTTCTCACTTTGCAGCTGATGAAGCAATCAAGATGAGAAGCAAGGGAGAGATAGGGACCAACGAAAGGAGAGCAGCAAGGAGCTATGGTGGAAACAAAGAGTTGGGAGAGCAGCTTGAGAAGATAAATTGAAGATCAGCTCAATTGAAGAGAGCAAGGGAAGAAGAAGAATGGAAGACGCCACCAACAGATGGCCACGTGGCCGTATGGTTTCAAACCATACGGCCATGTGAAACTTGGAGCTCCATCAAATCCACGCGGTCGTGTAAGTAATTCCCAAACGGCCGCATACCCCTCGGCACAAATCAAAAATTTGAGGAGCTCTGCAGAGTATTTTACATGGCTGCGTCGATTTTTCAACACAGCCTCATCGTTCCCTCTATAAACGCAATTTTTCGTAGCAGTTTGGAACTCTTCCAACGGCTGCGTCATCATTTTTCCTTACAAATTCCTTTAGCCACCAATTAATACGACCGTATGAATTTATTTCATACGATTGCGTCACCCTCCAACTCTCCCGCTACTATATAATGCTTTCTCCCCTCTTCATACGATCGAACAACATCACAAAATCCACGAACCGTTCAAACCTCATTTCCTCAGCCTTCATTCCTCCTCGATAAACTCCTCCGACGACGACTCCAGCAAACAACCCCTCCTCTCTCCCAAACTCCTCATCCATCACCATCGACAGCAAGTCCCTCTCCGCGAAACCCTAGCACGACCCCTTGCGAAACAAATCTGGAACTCGATAATCACGATTGAAAGCTAGGGCTGGGAATGAAAAGAACTTGGCAGCTAAGAGGGGTCAATCGTAGCTCGATTAACATGGATTCACAGCGGCTATTAACAATGAATCATGGGTAATCCCTTTCCTCTCCTTCAATTTCGATTTTTGCTTATTACTTGTGCACAAATTTGGGTCATGTTGTTCTTGCTGCTATTGAACACCATCACCCACACACATTATCCTCTTCACCATCTTCATCACTGCATTTCACCTGCACACCCACATTCACCTCCACACATACATTCCCCCATCACACCCCCACACCATTCACACTGCACTTCATCTTCTCCACCCCTCATTGCACATACATATATACCCACATAAACATACACTCCACAAACCCTAGGCACATACCTTGTAATGGCCTGCCTTCGGGGGGCCCGTTAGTTGTTTGATTTATTTGCAGGTCTGCAAATAACCTGTGAAAACAAAATAGCCACGATGCAGAGATGTACAAAAATACTCAAATAGTATCCAATTATTACAATCCATATATTACAAATTAATACTACAAGATTAAATGAAAGATAAGAGGTACAACTGAAAAGGTGCCACCAAAACAACTCTACTATAGCAGCCTCAGGGACAAACTCTAGCTCTCAGGAGCCTCTATATCAAGTGTGCGTCGTCTGCGGTGCCACGAAACATGGAACCGTAGGTAAATCACATAATTCTACTAATACACATAAAGTAATGGAAAAGTACGGAGCAATCTATAATAAGCATTTTAAATACTATCATGCTAGTGCAATAAGTGAAATAAGAGCAGACATGCAGGCACAGGTGGAAAGTAAAGTAGGGACATGCAAGCATGCAAGTGCGACAAGTAAAGTACAACTAGTCAAGCATGCAGGTGCGACAATTAAAGTAAAGTAGGCGAACAGGCATGTGAGACAAGTAAAGTAAAGGTGACCGAGCAAGTACAACTAGTAACGTACAAGAGTAACTATGACGATAGTAATAATGTGATGTCCATGACGATAGAAATAAGGAGAGGTCCATATTAAAAGAGAGTAATTGTGCCTAGCCTAGTTCATGACTTATAAAGAGAAGTACAGTGAGCAATCAAGAGTCCCCCTCTTGCCACGGGTGCTACCCGGGCGAACTATGCTATGAATACTATGCCAGAATCCGTGATCAAGTCTATGAATTTGTCACCGGCTACTATGATGGGTTGCTAGAATCCGCACGGTAAAAACAAGGCCTGGACTAGTCACTCCTGGACTTCCGCAATTATAAGTTATCCCAAAACCCCAAGTGTCTGTGATGTCTACCAAGTACATGTTTATTGTGAGATGTTCCACAAGTTACTCCACAAGATGTACCACAAGCTATTCCATAAGATGATCCACAAGATGATCCACAAATTACTCTACAAGATGCATCACAAGATATTCCACAATGGTGTACCACAAGATATTCCACACAAGTATTACATTTGACAATTCATGAGTTTTATACATGTCATGCAGCAAGTGATAAGGTAATTTAAACGTGAGAAATCATGCAATATGTGTATCCAAGGTCCATGCAACAAGATGTTCCATATTTACTATGATGGTTAAACCAGAACCACTGATTTACTTTCTTATTGAAAAAACCAGAAAGATAAGGATAAAGACAAGTCCAACAAAGATGTTGATTCCATGCTTCGAGCATGTGGTTTTCAATTAGTACACAGTTTACCCGAGTAGATGGTCGTGTGCAACAACCCCTATTTTGAAAGTTGGCAATGTCGCAAGTGCAAGTCAAAGTCATTCTTGCAATTGATCTGTTTCCTATTTACTTAGGTCTCTAGTCATCTGTTCAAGTCAATAACTATTCGGAGACTATGTGTCATGTCCTAAGTTCATATGAGTACACTATCTAAATTTCTAAAGTTAGAATTAAAGTGACTTACATTATTGAGATCGTCGTAGTAAGACAAGGTTGGGGCTAGAGCTTCCACAGGAGCTGGTACACAAGAATCGGTACCTGCAAACACAAGAAACAGTTGGTTAAAGAACACACTATTTTCTATCTATTTAACCTGATCGTCTTGATTTTTTTAAATGATTGAAACAGTGTCGAAAATCGTTCTAAATTTTTATATATGCTAGATATGAAGAAAATAGTTTTACTGAAGGAGGAAATATTTTTCTGCAGTTTCTAGTAATTTTTATAATTTTTTAAAATCTCAAAATAGGTTTAAAAACTAATTTTAATTAGTCATCATAATTATTCAGTAATTTCTTCTGGGTGAAATACTTATCAGAAGTTTCAAGTGAGCTGTCAAAATGACCGTCTCGAAGAGTACTACAACATATAATTTTTTCACATATCAGTTTACGTGAAAATATCAGGTTATGAATTTTTAAATGAAAATAACATATTTAAGATTTAGGCTTAAAAATTCATTGTGGTAAATCTACACGTCTGATTGAGATGAAACTAGAGCCATTGGGTCCAGAACGTTATTTCTGATTTTCTGAAGTTGGTCTTGTATTTTTTTCGACCCTTATATAATTTACTATTAATTTTAGACCAATAAATCCATTTATATATATTTTAATATTTTGCAAAATACGTTTACACCGTATTTTCGTATCGTTTTATAAAAATACGCTTACCTTCGTCCCCTCGTACGTGATGGGAGGGGGGACCTGAGCTCTCGACCACGTCGACGTCGGCGACAGGGCGTCGACGAGGGCGGAGCAGCGAGGAGGGTCGTCAGAAGGTGGCGCTCATGGCGGGGCGTACGGCGGCGAAGGCAAAGGCCACCTGAGGGAGCTGAACGCGGGGAGAGAGAGAGGGCTGGGCGGCCTGTGTGTGGGTTTTGAGGGTGTCGGGGAGTGGGCGGACGGCGGCGAACACGGAGGTGGAGGACGGTGGCGCAAATGTCGAGGCGGGGTTGGCAGCTGGGGGGCTGATCGGGGGTGCTTTGTCGAAGCGCTATGGCAGCGAGGTGCAGCGGTGACTCGATGGTGGGGGAGTGTTGCGGCGAAGACTACCGGAGATGGGGCTGCTGTTGGGTTCACTGTCGACCCGGGGAGGCTCGGAGGTGGCGGGGGATGATGGGCAGTGGCCTAGGGAAGGAGGAGGACGCGGGGAGCGGGCAAACGGGGGTTTCGGGTGTGTTTGGGTTTGCTGGCGGTGATGCTGGAGGCACCGTGGGTTCGGGCTGAGGAGAACGAGAGGGGGGAAGTGATCAGAGGAGATGGGTTGGAAGTCGAAGGGTGGTGCCTTGCTTGCGTAACTTGGGGAGAGAAAGAAGAGGAGAAGGGTTTGTTTGCCCTGGGTTGAAGACGAATGGGGGGGCGGTGAAATTGCATGTGAACGAAAAGGATGGGAGGGGGGTTATTATATAGGTTTAGGGAAAAAAATCAAAATATTAATAATGATAAAAACATTAATTTTAATGGCAATAACTATAGGTGTTGGATCTGACCAACTAAAGACGGTTGTTTAATGGGGTGGGGTTAGGTTATTGATTAAGTGGGGTTAGGTGGGTAAAAGGTAATTAGTAATAATGATTAGTAAGGGTGAAAAGTCATTAGTGTTTGTAATTAGTAAAAGCGGAGGAAATACAACCCCGTTTTCACATACGATTCCGAAAAATTAGAAAACATAGCCACGGGATCGTATCGTCACGAGGATCGTAAATACGAGATCCAATTCGGGGTTTGAGCTATGGAGATACGAGTTTTAGGCTAAAACGTTTGGGATGCGGGTTTTAGGTCGATTTGATTTCAGAAAATTACGAAATTAATATGGAGAGCCCTAAATTATCATAGAATGATACTGTAGAAGTTTGAAAACGTTTTGATGATTTTTGTATTGAAAATTAATTAATTCAACTGAAACAGTAATAATTGAAAAATGAATTATTATCAAATTATTTAGAGGTATTTGATGAAACCTGAACTACTGAGATACACCATAACTAGTTTGATACTTCGAAATATTTTTATAAGAAATTTTAAAATCATTTTTGATATAAGACTCCTGACTAACCATTATAAAGCAATTTTAAAATGTGAAAATACGTGAATGCGTAAATAGATGTACTGGCAAATGTGGGTTATTACATCCTACCCTCCTTAAAATAATTCCGTCCTCGGAATTCAAAAGACCGATAATTGCCTAAGCAATTTAAATGATCGGAAGGAAGGCTTGATGAACGATTACACTATAGGAAAATAAGTTGTTAATAGCATGAAATATAATGTGATATTATAGTATCAAGAAAACAAGAGATGTTATATATGAATAAATACTATTGACATCATCATAGCTTCCGTAATTAGTCTCGAGACCAGTATCGTCATAATAATTAACTCGACTTTTCAAGTAGCCGAAAGTTAAGATGAGCTAATGGCGTTACATGAAAATGATAGTTATTATAATGACAACATCTGTTCGAACTCAGAACTTAAGGTGATAAGTCAGCAGCAAGCTATTTAAACCACATTAAAAGGAAGATCATAAAGTTTACTCGTGCTACTGGTGACGTAACAGGTCCTAGCCAAGGATGTCATTTATAATACAGTATGCAATGACTAATCCAAGTGTACTCGTGCTTTTACATCATCAACCAAGCATTAATGCCATCAATCTCCATAATGTCCAACAGCTAGCCAACACCCTAACTCTCATCCAAAGCCAAGCACAAGGCTCACATCCAACTTCAACACCTAAGGCCAAAATCATGCCAATAATTGTCGACATCACTCCTTCCGTAGACTAATACTTGACATTCACAACACTCAACATCACCCAACAAGTAAACAGCCAAAAACTCACTTTCTAGCACACCTGAAGGAGTAGACGCAAGAAGAAGCCCATACGGGATCCCAACATGGGCGAGACCCAGGGCAGGGAGCCCAAAAGAAACCCAAGAACCATAACTTCCCAAGACCTCATCCCCATAGCAGTAGCGAGGGTGGCAGCGAGGGTCGTCACCAAGGCCAAAAATCCAAAAGCATATTGTTGGAGGGCCATCGGCGGTTGTCGATCTATGGCGGCTGTGTCTGCTCGACGTGGCGGGTGTCACCAAAATGGGGTGGAGTGGCAGAACTTCGGGTGAGGTCGGAGGAGCTCGAAGAGAGATGAGTTCGTCTCGCGGGGAGAGAGGTAGGGTGAGGCAGTGGGTGTCGTTATGGCAGAGAGGAAGCCACGGGTTGGGTTTGGTGAGGGAGAGAGATGAGGTGTTTAAAGGGGGCGTCGAAAGTCATCGATAGGGTAGGGTAGGGTAGGCTAGGTTAGGGGGAGGGAGAGAGATGAGGTGTTTAAAGGGGGCGTCGAAAGTCATCGATAGGGTAAGGTAGGGTAGGCTAGGTTAGGGGGGACCGGGGCTCGAGGAGAGGATGAGGACAAAAGGCAATAATGAGGGGGGATGGTAGGCAGGAAAAGGATTCAAACCCATGGAAAATCAGGCACAAGATGAAAGTAGGGGTTAGAAGAGAAATACGAGTTCAAGAAGGATGAATAAGATGTAACAGCCGACACTTGCACGCCGGGTTTGGCTCGTCTCAAATTCTCCAGCACCATCCTCAAATATTTCTGAGCGTCCTTTGATTTGCTTCCATTGTCGAACTCGAACTTTAGGCGATCGAAAATTCGAACGCTACCCGCCTTAAAATAGACGTAGCTAGAGTTCAGGCGAACTAGACGTCATATTCTAAGAATAAATAGGATAATTAGAAAGCCATCAGAAGGAGGATGATGGCGATGAAGTGAGTGAATGGTTTAATCTATTGAAGATTGTTGTCAAAGGAGAGTACTAGAAGAAGATCCATCCAAAGAATGGGTCTCTAGATAGGGGTTAAGAGTTCAAAGAAGGCGATGAGGATCAAAGAAGATGGGTAATAAGGACACTTTATATGTACGTCCCGTACAGGTGAAAACTCGAGACGTTCTGTACTCGAGAGTTCAATTTTGAGTATTTCATACTGTACATCCTGATCATACCATATTGTTCACGAGGTAGTTAGCGCGGACCTGTATGTGCAACTGCTCACTCCATATTTTACACCTTTTTTCTGCATGTTTTCACGCCATTTCGATCACTCATATTGCGATTTTCACGAGTATTCGACGATATTGTGTTACTTTTTAGTATTTCTTGTTTTTGTCGGATTTCAGGAAATATGGAGCGATCGGGAGCAAAAATGAGCTTAAGGGACTTGCATCCACTCCGGAGCGTTACCCAAGGCACTTTTGAGGGCTATTCGACGATGGGAGACGGGTGGAAGAAGAAGAAAATCCGTAGGACCGACGAGGAGGAGAAACGGAGAAGATTGGGCATCTACATCATGCCACTCGGCCGAGTGGAGCAGCCACTCGGCCGACCAGACCGGACACGCTCCAACAGAAGGAATTGGGCGTGCACTCGGCCGAGGGATGATATCCCACTCGACCGAGTAAGAAGATGGCATCGCCCGAGTGGCATGAGAAATCCACCATCAAAAGAGGCCGACTTACTGGAAATGTACAGGCTTTTGACGGTTCTGACTCGGCCGAGTACCGAATGCCCCTCGGCCGAGTGAGTAAAGCCACTCGGCCGAGCCACCCCCGGAGACAGACCCCTGAGGACCTCGAAGTTACTGTTTTTCTACATGGTCTGTCACTTGGCCGAGTAGAGAATCCCACTCGGCCGAGTAGAGAAGTCAACTCGGCCGAGTGACGCCGAGGACACGCAGCGCCCAGATTTTCAGACAGCCTCCCACTCTTTTGAAATCTGCTATCATTCTAGCAATCAAAGTATTTTTATCATATTTTTTATGGATAGTAGACTTCATGAAGGTTCCAACACCACCAAGAACGCGCCAATCGGAGGTCGGATGAAATCTAGATAATTTCTATAAGTTGACGCTGCAGTGCTGGAATTTCCACTCGGCCGAGTCACATTTTCCACTCGGCCGAGTCGGCGACGGGCCCAGATTTTAAGTTGCGGGTTGGGCTGTTTTTGGGCACGAATTTGAGGGGTTTTCTAGGGTTTCTTTCTAGGGTTTTGGGGGAGTATTTAAGGGTTTTTGTAGCCACCATTAGAGAAAAAATCCCCATTATGTTTTCTTAGCCCCCATATGTTTTTCTTAGGATTATTTTAGAGGTTAGGCCATGCCCTAGGCCCCCTCTTGGATCTAAAAGCTTGTATTTTGGATTGAAGATCTTCATCAAGCTAAGTATTTTCTTCTTTTTATTTGAATCTTTGTTTTTCTATCTTTTTGTATGCAAGCAATGATTTCTATTGATTCTCATATCCTTATTGCTATGCTAGAGTAGATTTGTTGTTCTAGGGTTTGGGGATGAACCCTATGGATCTAATTTCATATTTGTGATGAATGAATTTCTAAATTGCTAGAATTGCTAGGAGGTTAGGTTGTGATTGATTTACTACGGATAGCTAGGGATTTCCATCGATTTGGGATTTGCAAGAGATTGGATTCTAATCGATGGGAAGGCCTAGATATTCGATTTAGATTTACAATTGGATTTCTCTAGATTTGGTTTGCAAGAGATTGGACCAAAGCTAGGATTTTTAATTGTAAATCTATACCAATATTCGTTTGCAAGAGATTGGACGAATACGTACTATCACAATCTAGATCGTGACTTGAGTTGGCACGAGAGTGGGCTCGAGAAGCGATTGGACAATGATGTCGATCCTAATGCTAGTGGCTTAGGCTAGGGTTTGCAATAGATTGGGCCCTATCCTAGGTTCGCTATAGACCGGCAATAGCGCGAGAGCGTGAGCTTGGGGTTCTCTATTCAGTTACGACTAGTTCACCTCAACGCAAGTCTAGTAATATTGAGATTCACTATTCACAATGACGAATGACGGTCTGTAGTGGGGATTCCCTAGCCCTAGACACTTTTATTGTATTGTATTTGAATTGATATTTGACCGATTTATCTATCTCTGACACCGACATCCATCACCATTGCCATTACATTATACCATAACCATCTCCACCAATAAAATGTTCGTAGTCAAACCAACCTAGGATAGATTGGAACCAACACCACCTCCTCATGTTCGATACCCGCTCGCCACTACACCGTGCGCTTGCGGTAAAACTACAATAGTTCTCTGGGTGTATATCCGGGGCCGATCAAGTTTTTGGCGCCGTTGCCGGGGAGGTGTTTCCCGTTGGGTGCCAATTTGTCACAATTAGGTTGATTAGGCTACGAAAAAAAAAATTTAAAAGAAATTTTCACCCCTGCCACCATTACTATCATTTCTATATTCTTTTGTGCCACTGATATTTTTCTCCAGGTATTTATCTTTGTTTATCAGGTGTTATGGATGGTATTATGTGGACCACAGATTTTGAGGAGGAAGCATTTCAGAACTTATTGGAGGGCCTCTTGGAGTCAGTGAGGTTCACCGGTTCAGATAGCATTACAGTAGGTGATGCATTTGATCTACGATTTGCAGATTTTGTTATGAACCATGTTTCAGCTGCAGGAACAATTGAGGAGGACATCCATGTCAGTTTTGAGGGGGATAGATTAAATTTTTGGATTACTCGCGGGCATTCCCCTCCACATGATGCATCCCCACAAGTTAACACACATGATCAGCCATCATCACCATTCCAGAGAGAGCCTACATTGATAGTTCATGAGGAGGCATCACATGCGGAGCCAGAGCATTGCATTGCGGAGGTAGCACTTTGGGACGAGGGTAACTTCATTCAGATAAATCCAGAGTCTTGTCCACCGATAGTTGAGCTTCCGCTGCCACCTCATCCTTCCACTGACGACGATGACTATCCCACAGAGCTTACTGCCCCCACTCAGGGAGATATTTATACCCACTCCATTTCTGAATCATGTATTCCATTCGATATTTATTTTGATTCAGATATTTTTGACACGTCATACCTTTTGCAGCACACATACGATTATGGACCGGAGGTATGCTTGGACGTGTCACAGTTTGACGAGCCTATCGAAGAGGTCCACACCTATTATCTAGATTTACCTGAGCAGCATAGAGAAGACACCATGGAGACAGCTATCACGGTACGTGAGGATATTGGATTATTTCCAGGGAAGTATCGTCCACCATTATTTATTCCATATATTTCTATAGACGATCCTCTTTGGGATACTTTTATTACGAGGGTGAATTTTTTGCAGCGAACTGATGCATCCTATTCTCTGCAGGGTACAGGTGGAGTCCTTGTGGGAATGCTGGAGGATGCATTGCTGGAGTTCGTTGGTGTTCGTGGACACACGCGCCTGGCGGAGCCACGGAAAGAGCAGTTGGAGCAATTGCCTGCACCGGCAAAGATACTGGATCCGCCTTTTGCTATAGGTGATATCAATCCAGTAGTGTAGAAATTTTTATGCTTTAAATAAACTCGAATCCTCTCGACAGCAAGAGGACCGTATAGATTTGCTTGAATAAATATCACCTCATATGACGGCAACAAAAATTTTTTACACCCCAACCCAATTATATATATTAATTGCCCTCTTCATATTTTGATGTGTCACATCCTTTTGCTCACACCATCGAGCATTTCTTTCAAGTGAATACTCACTTTCTTATTCATTTGACTTGATCACGCTTTGCAAAGCCATGACATTTTTGATTGAGTCACTTGAATAGGATTGTTTGGTATAAGCTTGGGGGAAAGCGCTCTCATGCATCATTGTATGTGCATGTAGTTGCATTAGGATTTCATGTCATTCATTTCATCATTTTTCATTCACCCCTTATTATTATCGTTGTTCCTCATATTCTTTCATTATGATCACATTGAGGACAATGTGAAGTTTAAGCTTGGGGGAGTGCATTTCCATGCCATTTAGATGCATTAGTTGCATTTTTATTTTATTTTAGGATTTTTAAAATTCTTCAAAATTTTTGCATCATCTTTTTGATTTTTCCATCTTATTTTCCTTTTATGTGTGTTCATGCATCATATTGTGTGCTTGTTTTTCTTTTCTTTCCTCTCTTTTATTTTATATCTTTATTTTCTTTTCCTCCTTTCGCTAGATTTGTTCCTTATGATGTTGTCTCTTATTGCTTTAGCAACCATCACGATGCTTATTATTCCTTGTCATGCTACTTAGAGTATTTCATAGTCCTACTATCCATGTGCTTGCTTATATATTCTTTTGATGATTCCTCTATATGAATGCATGATATTAATTGAAGCTGAAATGTATGGATTAGTGTTTGGTATGCTTTTGTTGGAAGTGCTCCAAGATTCACGCATCAATTGTATAACGGAAGCATCTGCCTTATTATCTTATTCACCTTCTGTTGCATGCTTGATATGAAAGTACTCTTTACCGCTTGACTTCGCTTTTTATTGAGATGATTGAGAATATCCATACTTACATATGAGTTTTAGTTGAAGTATTATTTTATTGAACAGTTCTTGCACATCTTAGAGTGAACCGAGTGTTACATTATTTCTTTCTCCACAAATATCTTTTTATTTTCTACATGTCACTTGAGTTCACCTCCTAAAGCTACTTATATCGCATCTATTTCCCAAAAATCCCCACAAAAGAAAAGTTAGCTCCAAAAAGTCCAAAAGGCCAAAAAGGAGCCAAAAACCAAAAATACAAATCATATAGCTCCTATAAAAAGCCAAAACGAAAAATGAGAAACAAAGTCCAAAAGATAAAAATAATAATATTTCTCTATCTCAATATTGGAGCCACAAAATACTTGGGAAAACCAAGGCAAAAATCCCATTTTCCACTATCATATTCCTTTAGATGTGATGCCCCAAGCTAAGCTTGGGGGGGTGAATTCATTTGACCAAATGAGTGAGTATGACCTTAGAGTGGAGACGTGCATGAATGGGGATATTCGATAATGCTTAGACTTTGCAAAATATATTAGATATGGAGATTTTTCATGATTTGAAATAAATATGTGAATGCCATGTCTCTTATTCCATTCTCTATTGCATGCTTGGTGTGATTCTTATATGCTTCAGTTATAACTCTTGATTGAAAAGTGCATTGCCAACATTTGTATATTAAATCCTATGAAATGTGTGACGTGGATATGAATTGATTGTATGAATTTAGAGAATCCTTTTTGTTGTTCTTAAAAACTTGCAAGAACCATGTTTATGTAAGATTTGAAATCCTTATAGCATGTGATTCGTATTTTCCAAGTTGTCGTGATGTGTAGCTTATGGCTCGAGATCTGAGAGAAGAATCTAGCGACCCCTTCCACCTCGTGTTATTTCTTTTTTATTTCATTTTCTTTATTTTCATCTCCCGAGTCCGTCTCTCTACTTATCTTCCTCGAGCACGAGTAAGAGGTAAGCTTGGGGGATTTTGATCACTCCATATTTTACACCTTTTTTCTGCATGTTTTCACACCATTTCGATCGCTCATATTGCGATTTTCACGAGTATTCGACGATATTGCGTTACTTTTCAGTATTTCTTGTTTTTGTCGGATTTCAGGAAATATGAAGCGATCGGGAGCAAAAATGAGCTTAAGGGACTTGCACCCACTCCGGAGCGTCACCCAAGGCACTTTTGAGGGCTATTCGGCGATGGGAGACGGGTGGAAGAAGAAGAAACTCCGTAGGAGCGACGAGGAGGAGAAACGGAGAATATTGGGCATCTATTGCATGCCACTCGGCCGAGTGGAGCAGCCACTCGGCCGAGCAAGAAGACCACTCGGCCGACCAGACCGGACACACTCCAACAGAAGGAATTGGGTGTGCACTCGGCCGAGGGATGATATCCCACTCGGCCGAGTAAGAAGATCGCATCGCCCGAGTGGCATGAGAAATCCACCATCAAAAGTGGCCGACTTACTGGAAATGTACAGGCTTTTGACGGTTCTGACTCGGCCGAGTACCGAATGCCCCTCGGCCGAGTGAGTAAAGCCACTCGGCCGAGCCACCCCCGGAGACAGACCCCTGAGGACCTCGAAGATACTGTTTTTCTACAGGGTCTGTCACTTGACCGAGTAGAGAATCCCACTCGGCCGAGTAGAGAAGTCAACTCGGCCGAGTGACGCCGAGGACACGCATCGCCCAGATTTTCAGACAGCCTCCCACTCTTTTGAAATCTTCTATCATTCCAGCACTCAAAGTATTTTTCTCATATTTTTTATGGATAGTAGACTTCATGATGGTTCCAACGCCGCCAAGAACGCGCCAATCGGAGGTCGGATGAAATCTAGATAATTTCTACAAGTTGACGCTGCAGTGCTGGAATTTCCACTCGGCCGAGTCACATTTTCCACTCGGCCGAGTCGGTGACGGGCCCAGATTTTAAGTTGCGGGTTGAGCTGTTTTTGGGCACGAATTTGAGGGGTTTTCTAGGGTTTCTTTCTAGGGTTTTGGAGGAGTATTTAAGGGTTTTTGTAGCCACCATTAGAGAAAAAATCCCCATTATGTTTTCTTAGCCCCCATATGTTTTTCTTAGGATTATTTTAGAGGTTAGGCCATGCCCTAGGCCCCCTCTTAGATCTAAAAGCTTGTATTTTGGATTGAAGATCTTCATCAAGCTAAGTATTTTCTTCTTTTTATTTGAATCTTTGTTTTTCTATCTTTTTGTATGTAAGCAATGATTTCTATTGATTCTCATATCCTTATTGCTATGCTAGAGTAGATTTGTTGTTCTAGGGTTTGGGGATGAACTCTATGGATCTAATTTCATATTTGTGATGAATGAATTTATAAATTGCTAGAATTGCTAGGAGGTTAGGTTGTGATTGATTTACTACGGATAGCTAGGGATTTCCATCGATTTGGGATTTGCAAGAGATTGGATTCTAATCGATGGGAAGGCCTAGATATTCGATTTAGATTTACAATTGGATTTCTCTAGATTTGGTTTGCAAGAGATTGGACAAAAGCTAGGATTTTTAATTGTAAATCTATACCAATATTCGTTTGCAAGAGATTATACGAATACGAACTATCACAACCTAGATCGTGAATTGAGTTTGCACGAGAGTGGGCTCGAGAAGCGATTGGACAATGATGTCGATCCTAATGCTAGTGGCTTATGCTAGGGTTTGCAAGAGATTGGGCCCTATCCTAGGTTCGCTATAGACCGGCAATAGCGCGAGAGCGTGAGCTTGGTTCTCTATTCAGTTACGACTAGTTCACCTCAACGCAAGTCTAGTAATATTGAGATTCACTATTCACAATGACGAATGACGGTCCGTAGTGGGGATTCCCTAGCCCTAGACACTTTTATTGTATTGTATTTGAATTGATATTTGACCGATTTCTCTATCTCCGACACCAACATCTATCACCATTGCCATTACATTATACCATAACCATCTCCACCAATAAAACGTTCGTAGTCAAACCAACCTAGGATAGATTGGAACCAACACCACCTCCTCGTGTTCGATACCCGCTCGCCACTACGCCGTGCGCTTGCGGTAAAACTACAATCGTTCTCTGGGTGTATATCCGGGGCCGATCAAGTTTTTGGCGCAGTTGCCGGGGAGGTGTTTCCTGTTGGGTGCCAATTTGTCACAATTAGGTTGATTAGGCTACGGAAAAAAAATTTAAAAGAAATTTTCACCCCTGCCACCATTACTATCATTTCTATATTCTTTTGTGCCACTGATATTTTTCTCCAGGTATTTATCTTTGTTTATCAGGTGTTATGGATGGTATTATGTGGACCACAGATTTTGAGGAGGAAGCATTTCAGAACTTATTGGAGGGCCTCTTGGAGTCAGTGAGGTTCACCGGTTCAGATAGCATTACAGTAGGTGATGCATTTGATCTACGATTTGCAGATTTTGTTATGAACCATGTTTCAGCTGCAGGAACAATTGAGGAGGACATCCATGTCAGTTTTGAGGGGGATAGATTAAATTTTTGGATTACTCGCGGGCATTCCCCTCCACATGATGCATCCCCACAAGTTAACACACATGATCAGCCATCATCACCATTCCAGAGAGAGCCTACATTGATAGTTCATGAGGAGGCATCACATGCGGAGCCAGAGCATTGCATTGCGGAGGTAGCACTTTGGGACGAGGGTAACTTCTTTCAGATAAATCCAGAGTCTTGTCCACCGATAGTTGAGCTTCCGCTGCCACCTCATCCTTCCACTGACGACGATGACTATCCCACAGAGCTTACTGCCCCCACTCAGGGAGATATTTATACCCACTCCATTTCTGAATCATGTATTCCATTCGATATTTATTTTGATTCAGATATTTTTGACACGTCATACCTTTTGCAGCACACATACGATTATGGACCGGAGGTATGCTTGGACGTGTCACAGTTTGACGAGCCTATCGAAGAGGTCCACACCTATTATCTAGATTTACCTGAGCAGCATAGAGAAGACACCATGGAGACAGCTATCACGGTACGTGAGGATATTGGATTATTTCCAGGGAAGTATCGTCCACCATTATTTATTCCATATATTTCTATAGACGATCCTCTTTGGGATACTTTTATTACGAGGGTGAATTTTTTGCAGCGAACTGATGCATCCTATTCTCTGCAGGGTACAGGTGGAGTCCTTGTGGGAATGCTGGAGGATGCATTGCTGGAGTTCGTTGGTGTTCGTGGACACACGCGCCTGGCGGAGCCACGGAAAGAGCAGTTGGAGCAATTGCCTGCACCGGCAAAGATACTGGATCCGCCTTTTGCTATAGGTGATATCAATCCAGTAGTGTAGAAATTTTTATGCTTTAAATAAACTCGAATCCTCTCGACAGCAAGAGGACCGTATAGATTTGCTTGAATAAATATCACCTCATATGACGGCAACAAAAATTTTTTACACCCCAAACCAATTATATATATTAATTGCCCTCTTCATATTTTGATGTGTCACATCCTTTTGCTCACACCATCGAGCATTTCTTTCAAGTGAATACTCACTTTCTTATTCATTTGACTTGATCACGCTTTGCAAAGCCATGACATTTTTGATTGAGTCACTTGAATAGGATTGTTTGGTATAAGCTTGGGGGAAAGCGCTCTCATGCATCATTGTATGTGCATGTAGTTGCATTAGGATTTCATGTCATTCATTTCATCATTTTTCATTCACCCCCTTATTATTATCGTTGTTCCTCATATTCTTTCATTATGATCACATTGAGGACAATGTGAAGTTTAAGCTTGGGGGAGTGCATTTCCATGCCATTTAGATGCATTAGTCGCATTTTTACTTTATTTTAGGATTTTTAAAATTCTTCAAAATTTTTGCATCATCTTTTTGATTTTTCCATCTTATTTTCCTTTTATGTGTGTTCATGCATCATATTGTGTGCTTGTTTTTCTTTTCTTTCCTCTCTTTTATTTTATATCTTTATTTTCTTTTCCTCCTTTCGCTAGATTTGTTCCTTATGATGTTGTCTCTTATTGCTTTAGCAACCATCACGATGCTTATTATTCCTTGTCATGCTACTTAGAGTATTTCATAGTCCTACTATCCATGTGCTTGCTTATATATTCTTTTGATGATTCCTCTATATGAATGCATGATATTAATTGAAGCTGAAATGTATGGATTAGTGTTTGGTATGCTTTTGTTGGAAGTGCTCCAAGATTCACGCATCAATTGTATAACGGAAGCATCTGCCTTATTATCTTATTCACCTTCTGTTGCATGCTTGATATGAAAGTACTCTTTACCGCTTGACTTCGCTTTTTATTGAGATGATTGAGAATATCCATACTTACATATGAGTTTTAGTTGAAGTATTATTTTATTGAACAGTTCTTGCACATCTTAGAGTGAACCGAGTGTTACATTATTTCTTTCTCCACAAATATCTTTTTATTTTCTACATGTCACTTGAGTTCACCTCCTAAAGCTACTTATATCGCATCTATTTCCCAAAAATCCCCACAAAAGAAAAGTTAGCTCCAAAAAGTCCAAAAGGCCAAAAAGGAGCCAAAAACCAAAAATACAAATCATATAGCTCCTATAAAAAGCCAAAACGAAAAATGAGAAACAAAGTCCAAAAGATAAAAAAAATAATATTTCTCTATCTCAATATTGGAGCCACAAAATACTTGGGAAAACCAAGGCAAAAATCCCATTTTCCACTATCATATTCCTTTAGATGTGATGCCCCAAGCTAAGCTTGGGGGGGTGAATTCATTTGACCAAATGAGTGAGTATGACCTTAGAGTGGAGACGTGCATGAATGGGGATATTCGATAATGCTTAGACTTTGCAAAATATATTAGATATGGAGATTTTTCATGATTTGAAATAAATATGTGAATGCCATGTCTCTTATTCCATTCTCTATTGCATGCTTGGTGTGATTCTTATATGCTTCAGTTATAACTCTTGATTGAAAAGTGCATTGCCAACATTTGTATATTAAATCCTATGAAATGTGTGACGTGGATATGAATTGATTGTATGAATTTAGAGAATCCTTTTTGTTGTTCTTAAAAACTTGCAAGAACCATGTTTATGTAAGATTTGAAATCCTTATAGCATGTGATTCGTATTTTCCAAGTTGTCGTGATGTGTAGCTTATGGCTCGAGATCTGAGAGAAGAATCTAGCGACCCCTTCCACCTCGTGTTATTTCTTTTTTATTTCATTTTCTTTATTTTCATCTCCCGAGTCCGTCTCTCTACTTATCTTCCTCGAGCACGAGTAAGAGGTAAGCTTGGGGGATTTTGATCACTCCATATTTTACACCTTTTTTCTGCATGTTTTCACACCATTTCGATCGCTCATATTGCGATTTTCACGAGTATTCGACGATATTGCGTTACTTTTCAGTATTTCTTGTTTTTGTCGGATTTCAGGAAATATGAAGCGATCGGGAGCAAAAATGAGCTTAAGGGACTTGCACCCACTCCGGAGCGTCACCCAAGGCACTTTTGAGGGCTATTCGGCGATGGGAGACGGGTGGAAGAAGAAGAAACTCCGTAGGAGCGACGAGGAGGAGAAACGGAGAAGATTGGGCATCTATTGCATGCCACTCGGCCGAGTGGAGCAGCCACTCGGCCGAGCAAGAAGACCACTCGGCCGACCAGACCGGACACACTCCAACAGAAGGAATTGGGTGTGCACTCGGCCGAGGGATGATATCCCACTCGGCCGAGTAAGAAGATCGCATCGCCCGAGTGGCATGAGAAATCCACCATCAAAAGTGGCCGACTTACTGGAAATGTACAGGCTTTTGACGGTTCTGACTCGGCCGAGTACCGAATGCCCCTCGGCCGAGTGAGTAAAGCCACTCGGCCGAGCCACCCCCGGAGACAGACCCCTGAGGACCTCGAAGATACTGTTTTTCTACAGGGTCTGTCACTTGACCGAGTAGAGAATCCCACTCGGCCGAGTAGAGAAGTCAACTCGGCCGAGTGACGCCGAGGACACGCATCGCCCAGATTTTCAGACAGCCTCCCACTCTTTTGAAATCTTCTATCATTCCAGCACTCAAAGTATTTTTCTCATATTTTTTATGGATAGTAGACTTCATGATGGTTCCAACGCCGCCAAGAACGCGCCAATCGGAGGTCGGATGAAATCTAGATAATTTCTACAAGTTGACGCTGCAGTGCTGGAATTTCCACTCGGCCGAGTCACATTTTCCACTCGGCCGAGTCGGTGACGGGCCCAGATTTTAAGTTGCGGGTTGAGCTGTTTTTGGGCACGAATTTGAGGGGTTTTCTAGGGTTTCTTTCTAGGGTTTTGGAGGAGTATTTAAGGGTTTTTGTAGCCACCATTAGAGAAAAAATCCCCATTATGTTTTCTTAGCCCCCATATGTTTTTCTTAGGATTATTTTAGAGGTTAGGCCATGCCCTAGGCCCCCTCTTAGATCTAAAAGCTTGTATTTTGGATTGAAGATCTTCATCAAGCTAAGTATTTTCTTCTTTTTATTTGAATCTTTGTTTTTCTATCTTTTTGTATGTAAGCAATGATTTCTATTGATTCTCATATCCTTATTGCTATGCTAGAGTAGATTTGTTGTTCTAGGGTTTGGGGATGAACTCTATGGATCTAATTTCATATTTGTGATGAATGAATTTCTAAATTGCTAGAATTGCTAGGAGGTTAGGTTGTGATTGATTTACTACGGATAGCTAGGGATTTCCATCGATTTGGGATTTGCAAGAGATTGGATTCTAATCGATGGGAAGGCCTAGATATTCGATTTAGATTTACAATTGGATTTATCTAGATTTGGTTTGCAAGAGATTGGACCAAAGCTAGGATTTTTAATTGTAAATCTATACCAATATTCGTTTGCAAGAGATTATACGAATACGAACTATCACAACCTAGATCGTGAATTGAGTTTGCACGAGAGTGGGCTCGAGAAGCGATTGGACAATGATGTCGATCCTAATGCTAGTGGCTTATGCTAGGGTTTGCAAGAGATTGGGCCCTATCCTAGGTTCGCTATAGACCGGCAATAGCGCGAGAGCGTGAGCTTGGTTCTCTATTCAGTTACGACTAGTTCACCTCAACGCAAGTCTAGTAATATTGAGATTCACTATTCACAATGACGAATGACGGTCCGTAGTGGGGATTCCCTAGCCCTAGACACTTTTATTGTATTGTATTTGAATTGATATTTGACCGATTTCTCTATCTCCGACACCAACATCTATCACCATTGCCATTACATTATACCATAACCATCTCCACCAATAAAACGTTCGTAGTCAAACCAACCTAGGATAGATTGGAACCAACACCACCTCCTCGTGTTCGATACCCGCTCGCCACTACGCCGTGCGCTTGCGGTAAAACTACAATCGTTCTCTGGGTGTATATCCGGGGCCGATCAAGTTTTTGGCGCAGTTGCCGGGGAGGTGTTTCCTGTTGGGTGCCAATTTGTCACAATTAGGTTGATTAGGCTACGGAAAAAAAATTTAAAAGAAATTTTCACCCCTGCCACCATTACTATCATTTCTATATTCTTTTGTGCCACTGATATTTTTTTCCAGGTATTTATCTTTGTTTATCAGGTGTTATGGATGGTATTATGTGGACCACAGATTTTGAGGAGGATGCATTTCAGAACTTATTGGAGGGCCTCTTGGAGTCAGTGAGGTTCACCGGTTCAGATAGCATTACAGTAGGTGATGCATTTGATCTACGATTTGCAGATTTTGTTATGAACCATGTTTCAGCTGCAGGAACAATTGAGGAGGACATCCATGTCAGTTTTGAGGGGGATAGATTAAATTTTTGGATTACTCGCGGGCATTCCCCTCCACATGATGCATCCCCACAAGTTAACACACATGATCAGCCATCATCACCATTCCAGAGAGAGCCTACATTGATAGTTCATGAGGAGGCATCACATGCGGAGCCAGAGCATTGCATTGCGGAGGTAGCACTTTGGGACGAGGGTAACTTCATTCAGATAAATCCAGAGTCTTGTCCACCGATAGTTGAGCTTCCGCTGCCACCTCATCCTTCCACTGACGACGATGACTATCCCACAGAGCTTACTGCCCCCACTCAGGGAGATATTTATACCCACTCCATTTCTGAATCATGTATTCCATTCGATATTTATTTTGATTCAGATATTTTTGACACGTCATACCTTTTGCAGCACACATACGATTATGGACCGGAGGTATGCTTGGACGTGTCACAGTTTGACGAGCCTATCGAAGAGGTCCACACCTATTATCTAGATTTACCTGAGCAGCATAGAGAAGACACCATGGAGACAGCTATCACGGTACGTGAGGATATTGGATTATTTCCAGGGAAGTATCGTCCACCATTATTTATTCCATATATTTCTATAGACGATCCTCTTTGGGATACTTTTATTACGAGGGTGAATTTTTTGCAGCGAACTGATGCATCCTATTCTCTGCAGGGTACAGGTGGAGTCCTTGTGGGAATGCTGGAGGATGCATTGCTGGAGTTCGTTGGTGTTCGTGGACACACGCGCCTGGCGGAGCCACGGAAAGAGCAGTTGGAGCAATTGCCTGCACCGGCAAAGATACTGGATCCGCCTTTTGCTATAGGTGATATCAATCCAGTAGTGTAGAAATTTTTATGCTTTAAATAAACTCGAATCCTCTCGACAGCAAGAGGACCGTATAGATTTGCTTGAATAAATATCACCTCATATGACGGCAACAAAAATTTTTTACACCCCAAACCAATTATATATATTAATTGCCCTCTTCATATTTTGATGTGTCACATCCTTTTGCTCACACCATCGAGCATTTCTTTCAAGTGAATACTCACTTTCTTATTCATTTGACTTGATCACGCTTTGCAAAGCCATGACATTTTTGATTGAGTCACTTGAATAGGATTGTTTGGTATAAGCTTGGGGGAAAGCGCTCTCATGCATCATTGTATGTGCATGTAGTTGCATTAGGATTTCATGTCATTCATTTCATCATTTTTCATTCACCCCCTTATTATTATCGTTGTTCCTCATATTCTTTCATTATGATCACATTGAGGACAATGTGAAGTTTAAGCTTGGGGGAGTGCATTTCCATGCCATTTAGATGCATTAGTTGCATTTTTACTTTATTTTAGGATTTTTAAAATTTTTCAAAATTTTTGCATCATCTTTTTGATTTTTCCATCTTATTTTCCTTTTATGTGTGTTCATGCATCATATTGTGTGCTTGTTTTTCTTTTCTTTCCTCTCTTTTATTTTATATCTTTATTTTCTTTTCCTCCTTTCGCTAGATTTGTTCCTTATGATGTTGTCTCTTATTGCTTTAGCAACCATCACGATGCTCATTATTCCTTGTCATGCTACTTAGAGTATTTCATAGTCCTACTATCCATGTGCTTGCTTATATATTCTTTTGATGATTCCTCTATATGAATGCATGATATTAATTGAAGCTGAAATGTATGGATTAGTGTTTGGTATGCTTTTGTTGGAAGTGCTCCAAGATTCACGCATCAATTGTATAACGGAAGCATCTGCCTTATTATCTTATTCACCTTCTGTTGCATGCTTGATATGAAAGTACTCTTTACCGCTTGACTTCGCTTTTTATTGAGATGATTGAGAATATCCATACTTACATATGAGTTTTAGTTGAAGTATTATTTTATTGAACAGTTCTTGCACATCTTAGAGTGAACCGAGTGTTACATTATTTCTTTCTCCACAAATATCTTTTTATTTTCTACATGTCACTTGAGTTCACCTCCTAAAGCTACTTATATCGCATCTATTTCCCAAAAATCCCCACAAAAGAAAAGTTAGCTCCAAAAAGTCCAAAAAGCCAAAAAGGAGCCAAAAGCCAAAAATACAAATCATATAGCTCCTATAAAAAGCCAAAACGAAAAATGAGAAACAAAGTCCTGTTATGAATGAGGGAGGCCTTTGGCCTCCCCTCCTTCATTACCCATTCATTAGGCCTCCATTACTTAGAGTAATGGGGACCCTTGGTCTCCTAGAGGCTTTTGGCCTCCCCACTATGAGATATATAAATAGAGCACCATGGCTCTTAGCTATGGCGACTTATTCTTTTGCTAAGAAATCTTGTCTCTTTCTCTCTTGAGTTCATCATCATCCAACACGTTATCAGCACGTGTTCTTCCTTGAGCAAGAATCCAAGCCTAAATCCACACCAAATTGATCCCCTACGCGCAAGGAATCTTTGGTTGCTGCGGCGATTCGTTGGAGCATAACCAGCGCCTGGCAGGCTAAGCTCCTATTCCCGAAGCCCACAGTGTTCACCCCCCGAAGTGGAAGAACAAGAAGAGGGGCATAAAGAACAAAGGAAATGCCCCTATGAAACCAGCCATTGCTCCTCCCCAAAGCAAGAATAACAAAGGGAAGAAAAACTTCACTTGGAAACGTAAGAACACTGATACAGTGTCAAATCCAAAGAAGACATGGGAGGACAAATGTCATCGTTGTGGCATGACTGGACATTGGTCCAGAAACTGTCGCACACCTCGCCACTTCCAGGAACTGTATCAGGCGAGCCAGAAGCCTCCGCCTGAAACAAACATGGCAAATGTGGAAAATCCGACGAAGTTCACTTCCAAGGATTTCGAAAATGACGACCTGCTCGATTGAGCCTCATCTTTATCTATGCTTTTCAAAGAATAAATTGTAGCTTCATCTCTAGTATGCTTAATAAAGACGATCTTTTATTTTGAATGTATGCATTTTACATTTCCATCAATAAATTTTCGTTTTTGGCTTATATAGATGATGTATGAGTACCTAGTGGACAGTGCCTCGACGCACACTATCCTTCGCGATGAATGCTATTTCAATAGCATAAGTAAATATGACGGTCCTGTCATTACAATTTCAGGACTGTCCAAAATAATCGAAGGATCTGGTGATGCAATATTATTGCTCCCAAATAACACAAGACTAAAAATCAATAATGCACTATTTTCTCCAAGATCAAATAGAAATCTCATAAGTTTCAAGGACATCCGTTTAAACGGATATCACTTAGAAACTAGAGATGAAAATAAGGTTGAATACCTGTATGTCACTCTTCGTAAAGATGGCCAGAAGACCATCTGCGAAATATTTAAGGGACTCCCGTCGGGTCTCTACCAAACATACATTCAACCAGTTGAAGCCAATATGACTGAGCACCAGACGTGCCAGCCAATGCCACCATTTCAACTATGGCATAACAGACTTGGTCACCCTGGATCCATTCTGATGCGACGCATCTTATCTGAATCCCGCGGACATGATTTGAAGAACCAGAAGATTCTTCAGAAAGGTGAATTTTCTTGTCCCCCTTGTTTCAAGGGGAAACTAATAACGAGACCATCGCCCCTAAAAGTGGGTTTAGAGTCTCCTGACTTCCTTGAGAGGATACATGGTGACATTTGCGGGCCTATTCACCCCGCAAGTGGCCCATTTCGGTACTTCATGGTACTAATAGATGCATCCACAAAATGGTCTTATGTGTGCCTCTTGTCCACCCGTAACCTAGCTTTTCCAAAGCTGTTGGCACAGATAATTAGGTTACGTGCTCATTTCCCCGATAACCATATCAAGAAACTACGTCTTGATAATGCGGGCGAATTCACATCTCAAGTCTTCGAAGACTATTGCCAGGCAACGGGTATAGAAGTTGAACATCCAGTAGCTCATGTTCACACCCAGAATGGATTAGCAGAGTCCCTTATAAAGAGACTCCAATGGATTGCACGTCCATTGCTTATGCAATCCCAATTGCCGGTGGATGCTTGGGGGCATGCTATTCTGCATGCCGCATCTCTTATCAGGATACGCCCCTCTGGAAGCAATACATTATCTCCGATGCAACTAGCATACGGCTCAACTCCAGATATATCTCATTTGAGAATATTTGGTTGTGCGGTCTATGTTCCAATAGCACCACCTCAGAGGACCAAAATGGGTCCTCAACGTCGTTTAGGAATCTATATTGGATTTGATTCACCCTCGATTATTAGATACCTAGAACCCCTAACGGGGGACGCATTTAAGGCACGTCTTGCTGATTGTGAATTCGATGAGAAAACTTTTCCAAAGTTGGGCAAACATTCCAAGAAGCCTGAAGCTTCGGAGACCATTAATTGGGAAAATAAGTCTTTGTCCGTTTATGATCCGCGTACAAATCTGTGTGAAGATGAGATCCTGAAGATCCTTTACATCCAGAATACAGTACACCAATTACCGGATAAATTCACAGACAACCAGAAGATCGTCCGTTCACACGTCCCTGCTGCTAACACTCCAGCTAGGATTGACATCCATATAAATGGATGCAATCCACCCGCAGCAGAAATGGCTGTACCTCAATTGAAAAGAGGACGGCCACCAGGTTCAAAAGATAAAGTTCCTCGAAAGAGGAAGATTCCTGGTGAAAATAAGATTATCCCTCCGCAGGATACTGAGCTCAGGACAGCTACCTCTCCCCTCCTAATTTCCCCCGCAGAGGAAACATTAGGAGAAACATCATTAAACTTTGTACGTACTGGGGAGGTACTGGACCGGCATAGCACAGTCGTCGACGACGATTTTGCGTTCACTATTGCCGTTCACGTCGCTGAATACGACGATGACGTCGAACCACTTTCTCTAGCGGATTGTAAACACAGAGATGATTGGCCAAAGTGGGACGATGCGATAAGAGTAGAGCTGGACTCACTCTCGAAACGCAAAGTCTTTGGACCTGTAGTCCAAACACCAGTAGGTGTAAGACCTGTGGGATATAAGTGGGTTTTCATTAGAAAAAGAAATGAACAAAATCTGATCGTCCGCTACAAGGCGCGTCTTGTAGCAAAGGGTTTTTCCCAAAGACCGGGTATCGATTATGAAGATACATACTCCCCGGTAATGGACGCTATTACATTCAGATTCTTAATAAGCCTATCATCTCTGGAAAGCCTAGAAATGCAGCTCATGGACGTTGTGACTGCATATCTTTATGGCGATTTAGATAAAAAGATCTATATGAAACTACCAGATGGGTTTAACTTACCCACAGAGATGAAAGAGATACCTCGGGAGGTATTCTCTGTTAGACTACATAGATCCTTGTATGGACTAAAACAGTCAGGCAAAATGTGGTATAACAGACTAAGTGATTTCCTTGCACAGCAAGGATTCACTAATAACGAAGTCTGCCCGTGCATCTTTATCAAAAGAACGGGAAAAGGATTCGTCATCATAGCAGTTTACGTTGATGACTTAAATCTCATAGGCTCTCCAGCAGAGATTAATATGATATCTGCAAGGCTAAAGCAAACTTTTGAAATGAAAGACCTAGGCAGAACGAAGTATTGCCTTTGCTTACAGATTGAACACCTACGAGGTGGAATCCTCCTACATCAATCCAATTATACCAGGAAGCTTTTAAATAAGTTCCAAATGGATAAATGTCATCCTTTATGTACCCCTATGGTCGTGAGATCATTAGACGTACAAAAGGACCCCTTCCGGCCTCTGGAAGAGGGGGAGGAGATACTGGGTCCGGAAGTACCCTACCTAAGTGCCATTGGTGCACTTCTCTATCTGGCTAACTGCACGCGTCCCGATATAGCGTTTGCAGTCAATCTCCTAGCCAGACACAGTGCAGCGCCTACAAAGCGCCACTGGAATGGAGTAAAGCATCTTCTGCGATACCTCCAGGGTTCCGTAGACCTTGGACTTTACTACCAGAGAGGTGCCTCCTCCCAGTTACTTGGTTATGCCGATGCAGGCTATCTTTCAGATCCGCATACGGCAAAATCACAGACTGGTTTTGTCTTTACCTACGGAGGTACTGTTATCTCCTGGAGATCGGTAAAACAAACCACTACTGCTACATCTTCTAACCATGCAGAGCTCATCGCGATCCATGAAGCGAGCAGAGAATGTTTTTGGCTACGCTCCGTCGTCCAACACATTCTCCAATCCACTGGCCTGAAGACCGGTGATCTGGAGCCTACTGCCCTATTCGAAGACAACGCCGCGTGCATTGCTCAGCTTCAGAAGGGCTACATCAAAGGCGACAGGACAAAGCACATTTCTCCCAAGTTTTTCTGGACGCACGAGCAGAAGAACGACAAGCAGATTGAAGTTCGACAGATCCAGTCATGCAACAACCTAGCTGATCTTTTTACTAAGGCATTGCCTAAATGTACTTTTGTAAAGCTTGTAAAGAACATTGGTATGCGACAGTTGAAAGACCTGCAAGCCTGAAGCTTGTACGGATCAGGGGGAGTAAGATGTGGGTTGCACTCTTTTTCCTTAAGCTGTTGGGTTTTCCCACTGGGTTTTCCACAGCTAAGGTTTTAACGAGGCAAACACACTTACTCTGGATCCAGAAGTATCCACCCCTTGCCTCAGTAGCTGAGACCGAAGTGATGAATGTGTAAGGGGGAGTGTTATGAATGAGGGAGGCCTTTGGCCTCCCCTCCTTCATTACCCATTCATTAGGCCCCCATTACTTAGAGTAATGGGGACCCTTGGTCTCCTAGAGGCTTTTGGCCTCCCCACTATGAGATATATAAATAGAGCACCATGGCTCTTAGCTATGGCGACTTATTCTTTTGCTAAGAAATCTTGTCTCTTTCTCTCTTGAGTTCATCATCATCCAACAAGTCCAAAAGAGAAAAAAAATAATATTTCTCTATTTCAATATTGGAGCCACAAAATACTTGGAAAAACCAAGGCAAAAATCCCATTTTCCACTATCATATTCCTTTAGATGTGATGCCCCAAGCTAAGCTTGGGGGTGAATTCATTTGACCAAATGAGTGAGTATGACCTTAGAGTGGAGACGTGCATGAATGGGGATATTCGATAATGCTTAAAATTTGCAAAATATATTAGATATGGAGATTTTTCATGATTTGAAATAAATATGTGAATGCCATGTCTCTTATTCCATTCTCTATTGCATGCTTGGTGTGATTCTTATACGCTTCAGTTATAACTCTTGATTGAAAAGTGCATTGCCAACATTTGTATATTAAATCCTATGAAATGTGTGACGTGGATATGAATTGATTGTATGAATTTAGAGAATCCTTTTTGTTGTTCTTAAAAACTTGCAAGAACCATGTTTATGTAAGATTTGACATCCTTATAGCATGTGATTCGTATTTTCCAAGTTGTCGTGATGTGTAGCTTATGGCTCGAGATCTGAGAGAAGAATCTAGCGACCCCTTCCACCTCGTGTTATTTCTTTTTTATTTCATTTTCTTTATTTTCATCTCCCGAGTCCGTCTCTCTACTTATCTTCCTCGAGCACGAGTAAGAGGTAAGCTTGGGGGATTTTGATCACTCCATATTTTACACCTTTTTTCTGCATGTTTTCACGCCATTTCGATCGCTCATATTGTGATTTTCACGAGTATTCGACGATATTGCGTTACTTTTCAGTATTTCTTGTTTTTGTCGGATTTCAGGAAATATGAAGCGATCGGGAGCAAAAATGAGCTTAAGGGACTTGCACCCACTCCGGAGCGTCACCCAAGGCACTTTTGAGGGCTATTCGGCGATGGGAGACGGGTGGAAGAAGAAGAAACTCCGTAGAAGCGACGAGGAGGAGAAACTGAGAAGATTGGGCATCTACAGAATGCCACTCGGCCGAGTGGAGCAGCCACTCGGCCGAGCAAGAAGACCAATCGGCCGACCAGACCGGACACGCTCCAACAGAAGGAATTGGGCATGAACTCGGCCGAGGGATGATATCCCACTCGGCCGAGTAAGAAGATCGCATCGCCCGAGTGGCATGAGAAATCCACCATCAAAAGTGGCCGACTTACTGGAAATGTACAGGCTTTTGACGGTTCTGACTCGGCCGAGTACCGAATGCCCCTCGGCCGAGTGAGTAAAGCCACTCGGCCGAGCCACCCCCGGAGACAGACCCCTGAGGACCTTGAAGTTACTGTTTTTCTACAGGGTCTGTCACTTGACCGAGTAGAGAATCCCACTCGGCCGAGTAGAGAAGTCAACTCGGCCGAGTGACACCGAGGACACGCACGGCCAGATTTTCAGACAGCCTCCCACTCTTTTGAAATCTGCTATCATTCCAGCACTCAAAGTATCTTTCTCATATTTTTTATGGATAGTAGACTTCATGACGGTTCCAACGCCGCCAAGAACGCGCCAATCGGAGGTCGGATGAAATCTAGATAATTTCTGCAAGTTGACGCTGCAGTGCTGGAATTTCCACTCGGCCGAGTCACATTTTCCACTCGGCCGAGTCGGAGACGGGCCCAGATTTTAAGTTGCGGGTTGGGCTGTTTTTGGGCACGAATTTGAGGGGTTTTCTAGGGTTTCTTGCTAGGGTTTTGGGGGAGTATTTAAGGGTTTTTGTAGCCACCATTAGAGAAAAAATCCACATTATGTTTTCTTAGCCCCCATATGTTTTTCTTAGGATTATTTTAGAGGTTAGGCCATGCCCTAGGCCCCCTCTTGGATCTAAAAGCTTGTATTTTGGATTGAAGATCTTCATCAAGCTAAGTATTTTCTTCTTTTTATTTGAATCTTTGTTTTTCTATCTTTTTGTATGCAAGCAATGATTTCTATTGATTCTCATATCCTTATTGCTATGCTAGAGTAGATTTGTTGTTCTAGGGTTTGGGGATGAACCCTATGGATCTAATTTCATATTTGTGATGAATGAATTTCTAAATTGCTAGAATTGCTAGGAGGTTAGGTTGTGATTGATTTACTACGGATAGCTAGGGATTTCCATCGATTTGGGATTTGCAAGAGATTGGATTCTAATCGATGGGAAGGCCTAGATATTCGATTTAGATTTACAATTGGATTTCTCTAGATTTGGTTTGCAAGAGATTGGACAAAAGCTAGGATTTTTAATTGTAAATCTATACCAATATTCGTTTGCAAGAGATTGGACGAATACGAACTATCACAACCTAGATCGTGACTTGAGTTTGCACGAGAGTGGGCTCGAGAAGCGATTGGACAATGATGTCGATCCTAATGCTAGTGGCTTAGGCTAGGGTTTGTAAGAGATTGGGCCCTATCCTAGGTTCGCTATAGACCGGCAATAGCGCGAGAGCGTGAGCTTGGTTCTCTATTCAGTTACGACTAGTTCACCTCAACGCAAGTCTAGTAATATTGAGATTCACTATTCACAATGACGAATGACGGTCCGTAGTGGGGATTCCCTAGCCCTAGACACTTTTATTGTATTGTATTTGAATTGATATTTGACCGATTTCACTATCTCCGACACCAACATCTATCACCATTGCCATTACATTATACCATAACCATCTCCACCAATAAAACGTTCGTAGTCAAACCAACCTAGGATAGATTGGAACCAACACCACCTCCTCGTGTTCGATACCCGCTCGCCACTACGCCGTGCGCTTGCGGTAAAACTACAATCGTTCTCTGGGTGTATATCCGGGGCCGATCAGCAACCAAACTTGTAATGACCCAACTTCGGGGGGGGGGGCGTTACTTATTTGATAAATTTGCAGGTCTGTAATTAACCAGTGAAAACAAAATAGCCACGATACAGAGATGTACAAAAATACCCAAATAGTGTCCAATTATTACAATCCATATAGTACAAATTAATACAACAAGATTAAATGAAAGATAAGAGGTACAACTGAAAAGGTGCCACCAAAACAACTCTACTACAGTAGCTTCAGGGACGAACTCTGGCTCTCAGGAGCCTCTATGTCAAGCTGTACGTTGTCTGCGGTGCCACAAAACATGGAACCGTATGTAAGTCACATAATTCTACCAATAGACATAAAGTAATGCAAAAGTACAGAGCAGTCATAATAAGCATTTTAAAGACTATCATGCTAGTGCAATAAGTAAAATAAGAGCAGACATGCAGGCACAGGCGGAAAGTAAAGTAGGGACAGGCAAGCATGCAAGTCCGACAAGTAAAGTACATCTAGTCAAGCATGCAGGTGCGACAATTAAAGTAAAGTGGGTGAACAGGCATATGAGACAAGTAAAGTAAAGGTGACCGAGCAAGTACAACTAGTAACGTACAAGAGTAACCATGATGATAGCAATAATGTGATGTCCATGACAATAGCAATTAGAAGAGGTCCATATTAAAAGAGAGTAATTGTGCCTAGCCTAGTTCATGACTTATAAAGGGAAGTACAGTGAGCAACCAAGAGTCCCCCTCTTGCCACGGGTGCTACCCGGGCGAACTATGCTATGATTACTATGCCAGAATCTGTGATCAAGTCTATGAATTTGTCACCGGCTACTATGATGGGTTGCTAGAACCCGCACAGTGACAACAAGGCTTGGACCAGTCGCTCCAGCAATTCTGCAATTATAAGTTATCCCAAACCCCCAAGTGTCTGTGATGTCTACGAAGTACATGTTTATTACGAGATGTTCCACAAGTTACTCAACAAGATGTACCACAAGCTATTCCACAAGATGATCTACAAGTTACTCCACAAGATGCATCACAAGATATTCCACAATGGTGTACCACAAGAGATTCCACACAAGTATTACATTTGACAATTCATTAGTTTTATACATGTCATGTAGCAAGTGATATGACAATTTAAACGTGAGAAATCATGCAATATGTGTATCCAAGGTCCATGCAACAAGACGTTCCATATTTACTATGATGGTTAAACTAGAATTGACTTTCTTATTGAAAAAACCAGAAAGATAAGGATAAAGACAAGTCCAACAAAGATGTTGATTCCATGCTTCGAGCATGTAGTTTTCAATTAGTACACAGTTTACCCAAGTAGATGGTTGTGTGCAACAACCCCTATTTTGAAAGTTGGCAATGTCACGAGTGCAAGTCAAAGTCATTCTTGCAATTGATCTGTTTCTTATTTAGTTAGGTCTCTAGTCATCTTTTCAAGTCAATAACTATTCGGAGACTGTGTCATGTCCTAAGTTCATACGAGTACACTATCTAAATTTCTAAAGTTAGAATTAAAGTGACTTACATTATTGAGATCGTCGTAGTAAGACAAGGTTGGGGCTAGAGCTTCCATGGGAGCTGGTGCACGAGAATCGGTACCTGCAAACACAAGAAATAGTTGGTTAAAGAACACACTATTTTCTATCTATTTAACATGATCGTCTTGATTTTTTTAAATGATTGAAACGGTGTCGAAAATCGTTCTAAATTTTTTTATAGGCTAGATATGAGGAAAATAATTTTACTGAAGGAGGAAATATTTTTCTGAAGCTTTTGGTAATTTTTATAATTTTTTAAAATCTCAAAATGGGTTTAAAACTAATTTTAATTAGTCAGCGTATTTATTCAATAATTTCTTCTGGGTTAAATACTTATCAAAAAGTTTCAAGTGAGCTGTCAAAATGACCGTCTCGAAGAGAACTACAACATATAAGTTTTCCACATATCAGTTTACGTGAAAATATCAGGTTATAATGAAAATAACATATTTAAGATTTAGGCTTAAAAATTCATTGTGGGAAATCTACACGTTGATTGAGATAAAGCTAGAGTCATTGGGTCCAGAACGTCATTTCTGATTTTCTGAAGCTGGTCTTGTATTTTTTTCGACTCTTATATAATTTACTATTAATTTTAAACCAATAAATTCATTTATATAAATTTTAATATTGTGCAAAATATGTTTACACAGTATTTTCGTATGCAAATACGTTTTATAAAAATACCCTTACCTTCGTCCCCTCGTACATGCATGGGAGGGGGGACCTGGGCTCTCGACGGCGTCGACGTCGGCCACGGGGCGGCGACGAGGGCGGAGAAGCGGGGAGGGTCGTCGGAAGGTGGCGCTCGTGGTGGGGGGTACGGCAGCGAAGGCGAAGGCCACCTGAGGGAGCTAAACGCGGGGAGAGAGGGAGAGGGCTGGGTGGCCTGTGTGTGGGTTTTGAGGGTGTCGGGGAGTGGGCAGACGGCGACGAACACGGAGGTGGCGGAGGGCGGCGCAAATGTCGAGGCGGGCTTGGCAACTGGGGGGCTGATCGGGGGTGCTTCTTCGGAGCGCTATGGCAGCGAGGTACAGCGGTGACTCGACGGTAGGGGAGCGTTTCGGCGAAGACCGGCCGAGCTGGGGATGCTGTTGGGTTCGCCGTCGACTTGGGGAGACTCGGAGGTGGCGGGGGATGCTGGGCAGTGGCCTAGGGAAGGAGGAGGACGTGGGGAGCAGGCGAACGGGGGTTTTAGGGGTGTTTGGGTTCGTCGACGGCGATGCTGGAGGCGCCGTGGGTTTGGACTGAGGAGAATGAGGGGGGAAGTGATCGGAGGAGATGGGTTGGAAGTCGAAAGGGGGTGCCTTGCATGCGTAACTTGGGGAGAGAAAGAAGAGGGGAGTGGTTTGTTTGCCCTGGGTTGAAGATGAACGGGGGAGAGGTGAAATTTCCTGTGAACGAAAAGAATGTGAGGAGGGTTATTATATAGGTTTAGGGAAAAAATCAAAATATTAATAATGATAAAAACATTAATATTAATGGCAATAACTATAGGTGTTGGATCTGACCAACTAAACACTGTTGGTTAATGTGGTGGGGTTAGTTTATTGATTAAGTGGGGTTAGGGGGGTAAAAGGTAATTAGTAATAATGATCAGTAAGGGTGAAAAGTCATTAGTGTTTGTAATTAGTAAAAGCGGAGGAAATACAACACCGTTTTCACATACGATTCTGAGAAATTACGAAAACATAGACAGGGGATCATATCGTCGCGAGGATCGCAAATACGAGATCCAATTTGAGGTTTGAGCTACGGAGATATGAGTTTTATGCTAAAATGTTTGGGATGCAGGTTTGCAGGTTCTAGGTCGATTTGATTTCAGAAAATTACGAAATTAATATGGGGAGCCCTAAATGATCATAGAATGACACTGTAGAAGTTTGAAAATGTTTTGATGATGTTTGTATAGAAAATTAATTCATTCAGCTAAAACAGTAATAATTGAAAAATGAATTATTTTCAAATTATTTAGAGGTATTTGATGAAACTGAACTTACTGAAATACACCATAACTAGTTTGATACTTCAAAATATTTATATAAGAAATTTTGAAATCATTTTTGATATAAAACTCCTGACTAACCATTATAAAGTAATTTTAAAATGTGAAAATATGTGAATGCGTAAATAGATGTACTGGCAAATGTGGGTTGTTACACACCTCACATACCCTCACATACATTTCCCTCACACATTTTCCACTTCCAGTGCACACATCCTCACATACACTCATCTCCCACTTCCCCACTTCACTCATCACATCATGCCACCACGCACCAAAAACGCACGTCCACCACCTCACGACTCCCAACTGGGGAGATCTTCACGACAACGTGCTTCTGACCAACCCTCCACATCTGCACAGCCTCTATCACCACCCCATGTGACCCCTCCACATATAGACACTCTGTGGATTGCATTCACTTTTGAGGCCTAGAGGGATCGATTTGCCTCCCTCTCTTGGCAGACCCTGCTCACTATGAAATTCGTGAGTATTCATGCTCTAGACACTCTAGGAGCCACCGAGGGTGTTAGACGTCTATATACCAATCTAGGGTGGTAGGATTTTCTCGAGTTTAGAGCCCCGACCTATTATAGACACACACTTGAGTTTCTCAGCTCCCTGAAGGTCGAGAGCTCTAGTATAGAGTTCAGGTTCTTTGATACCAATTATACACTTTCATTTGATGACCTGAACTCTATCTTCCACTAGCATGCAGCCATGGAAGATGCCATTACCCATTGCAGTAGCACTTACCCATCTTCCTTCAGAGCCTCCCAGTTTAGGGATTTAATTACTAGGTTGGGTCCCTTCCCTAGCACGGCGAGAAAGGCGTCATGCATCATTCATCCATCCCTACGCGTTGCCCACCGTATCCTAGCAAGCACTCTCTTTGGTAGGGATGAGACTGGCACAATTACACGACCTGAGCTCTTATTCTAATGGTCCATGACACAGCCGACAGTCCTCCATCCCACAGGGACTGGAGCAGTGATTAGGGCCCCAAGGAGACTTATCCATGCAGGCTCATGGTTAGCGCATAGGCTGAAGAAGGTCGCCAAGGCCTCCACATGCAAGATTTGTTGTGGCGGTCTCATCACACTTTTAGCCTGCCTGCTTCCCCTCTCTATTGATCTAGATGTCTGCACTGACCCCATCCTTGGCCCTAACTCTTTGGATCTCTCAGTTTTAGCTCATATGCATATGATTAAGGCGAACTTGAGAGATCAGATTGTATGGCTCTATGGAGCAGAGTGCGCATCGTATACTGTCTTGCCAAACCCATTGTGCTTGGAGGTCACCAGGCTTACGCAGTGGACATTTCCCCCTGATCCTATCTTTCCCATCCCTGTGCAGCCCTAGCAGCCTGAGCCATAGCCTCAGCCTCAGCCTCAGCCGTACACCTCCACCCCATACACCACCATCATTCCTGCATCCACTACAGAGCCCGCCACCACACAGATTCCCCTTATTACTGATGGCTCGAACCGTCTGCTCCTCCTACTCTTGATGATCACACATGCCTTCTTATTCTAGAGGAGATGATTCGGGGATTCCAGGCTGTATGTGTAGGAGGATATATGCCCATAAGGTGATTTATCCTAAGTGTACGTCTTGTTCATATAACATATGGTGTCCATTATTCTAAGTATGAAATCGATTATATTATATACTTAGATAATGTCCATAGACTTATAGTTAGGTCCTTACGTATCCAGATAAGATCTCGATTATGAGTAGTAAGCGACCGAATAGAAACATAAGTCTTAAACGGTTTGTGGTCATAGATGTGTTGAGAACTGGATATCAACGCATCGGATAGACCATTGTGTCTTTGTCTTGCCTTAGGGTAATGATGATCTCATAGTCATTCGACTTGGCGAAGTCGGAGATGAGACACAGGTGCTCATTGGAGAATGAGTTCACTAAACGACCAACTTAGAGTTATTAAATGCTTAACTTTAACTAAACTGTCTATAAAAACTCTAGGGTGATGATAGGTAAGCTGGTCCTTTAGACCTGAAGTCATATGTACGAACCTGTGAGTGAACAGTGTAGCTTAGACCTATGATCTAGCTTCGAGGCTAGGCCTGCTGAAAGATCTTAGGTTGGGTTGCTGTAACGACTGCTTTTCATGTATCTGGATTTAATATAATATAATATATGTTTTGGTGGATTTTCTCCTCTTGTGTGGTTTTCGTCTCCGTAGTTTTCATTTTCGATCGATTCGTCGTATTTTCTCGATTCTTCCTTAGGATTGTCGATTTCGAAGTATGTCACTCGTGACGGACTTCATAACGGTCGTATCTAACTATTAGATCAAGCCTAGGAGTCTTAGGAATCGATCCCGAGGCCCCGCGCTCCGTATCGGAACTTTTCTGTGCTCATTAGCCGGTGTAAGAAGGGCCACCGACCGACTAGATGACGATCCAGTCGGTCGGCAATCCTTCTTGGACCGACTAGTTAGCTTTCTAAATTTCTCAGGAGTTACTGTTTATCGTTAGTCGGTCTAAGAACGTTGGTTGACCGACTAGGTTGCAAACTAGTCGGTCAGCAATGCTTCTTGAACCGACTAACTTATCATCTTATTTTTGTATCAGCTACTGTTTACTCTTAGTCGGTCTAAGAACGTTCATCGACCGACTAGATGCCAAACTAGTCGGTCAGTACTTGTTCATGGACCGACTAACTCTAGAATCCTATTTTCGTTCAGGAGTTACTGTTTGCACTTAGTCGGTCTGCGTTGATCGACCGACCGATTAGTTGCCAAACTAGTCGGTCAGTGGTTGCTCTTTGACCGACTAACCAGTGTTAAAACCCTAATTTCTGGGCAGCCGCCAGCCCAACCTATTTATACCCAACCCAAACAACTTCTTCTTCTCCAACACGACCCAAAACCCTAAAAACTTCCCCCTTCAGCCCCCATCTTCCTCCAAGCTCCATTTCTCCATTCCAAGCCCTAAATCCATCATCCAATCCATCCATTCACCCTATCTACCTCTCACCATCCCCAAAATCTCACCCTCATCCATCAAAATCCCCAAATCCCCCAAAACCCTAGTTTCCCCAAACTTCTCCATTTGTTTCCAGATCTGGTCCTAGGGTTCCCCGGAGTGTTTCTTCCGCCTCCTCTCGGTAAGAAATCGATCTACCGTTGTTTTCTTATCCTATTGTAATTTTTATGAAACCCTAATAAAATACTTGTGTTTTGATGATTGTTCCCCATAACAGCGATTCCCCGTAAGCTAGCATCCGCGGTAACGAACTTTCGTAACCGTCATCCCCGGTGATAGGCAAGTGAAACTTGCATCTCTTGGTTTAGGCCATGTCTTAGGCCATTTCCCTTGTTTTAGCGTAAAAGAGGCTAAACGGTGAAAGGATAGCCGTTTAGACGCCCTTGACCTAGCTTGACAACGAAGCTCGGTCCGTCACCCTCACCATGCTCATATGTCACGTTTACTTTAAATTATCGGTATGCGAATATGTTCATATCATTGCATTTTGCCTGTCACGTTTAAATTCCATTAACTGTACGCAATTATCTGTTCATGGCATTGCATATTGATTATTTATCGTGATTGCGTAGCACACGCTACAATCCCATGTTTCTTGGCTCGTGTTCCAGAAGCGAGCCCTGTAGTTGGAAACCCCAACGCTCGAATGTCAACACACACTTATTTTCCTGGCTCGTGACCAGAAGCGAGCATAATGAGTTGGAAACCCCAACGATCGTCACATGTGGGTGGGGTAAGAGATAAGCGGACTGAGCCCGAGTGGCTTGATCAGCCACTCCGGCCAGCAGGTGAAATCTCTAGTGTTTCAGTGTTGATAGTGATAGAGATAAACGAGCTGGCCAGTAAGTGGACTCTCTATGCACTAAGTGTTAAGTGTTAAGTGTTAAGTGTTAAGTGTTAAGTGATAAGTGATAAGTGATTAGTGATAAGTGATTAGTGATTAGTGAATTGGTAGCTTTTTCTACACCGTGCATGCTTGTCACTCTTTCAAACTGTTGCATCATATTTAACTGTCATGCCATTGTTTAACAATTAAATGCTAGGTTGTTAGTCACTTTCAGTTTCCTTGCCCAAGTCTTTTTAGACTTGCTGACATGTGCCCCTCTCTCTTTTGGGTGACGCATGTTAGACCTTGAGCCTGAGTTGCCAGCTGAGGGTGAGGTGTTTGTGGACGCCGAGCTTGAGCCCGTGTTGGACGGGGAGTACGTGGACACTGGGGACCAGTCCTAGTGTCTCCGTTGTGTTTTATTTTTGTTAGACAGTTGTTTTGTTATCGGTGCGTGGCACCCATACTTATTTCTGTCGTTGCTTTTGTTTGGCCTTGTTCTGGGCCCTTAGACTTTCTTTTAGCCTGGTGGCTTTTCTGTGATGTTGGATATTCTGTGGACAAACTTTGGGATTGGTATTTCATATCCGTCTCATACTATTATTATTATTGTTGTTGTTTCGATTGCAATTACAGGGACCTGCTTATACTAAATTGACGCTTATCGGGTTTGGGGCTTCACCGCTCCACTCCCGTGCGGACCTTTTCACGTCTCGCCTCCATTTTAGGGAAGCGGGTCGTGACAGGTTTTAGTGGTGGCCCATGCAGGTCTCCTCTGTAATTGCGATTATCGGGATAACAATAATAATGCAAGATTGTCCAACAAATAAGTTCGACATCTGAGCCCTAAGCTGTGAGTCTAATTGTTTCGTTTTCTGCGTCATTAGATGGCAGGAAGGCGAATCACCCGTGGTGGTGGTAGTGGTGCGCCCCCTCATGACGAGGAGCCTGAGCGGGAGCCCACTAATGGAGAGATGATGCGGATGATGTTGCAGATGATGCAAGTTCAGCAGGGTGTGCTTCTGCAGGTGCAGAATGCTCCGGTGACTCGAGCTGCTCGGGTGGTGGAAGCCCCTCGCCCTGAGCCCGGGGCGAAGCAGTTCCGAGAGCTGGGTCCTGCGTATTTTGATGGAACCGAAGGTCCACTAGCTGCTGATGAATGGATGAGGAATATCGAGGATAATCTGAAGATGTCCAAGGTCAACGAAGTTAGTTGGGTTGACTTGGCGAAGCGCCAGCTGAAGGATAACGCCAGAAATTGGTGGGATGCTGAAGAAAAGATGTTGGTAGAGCCGATCGTCTGGGCTACCTTCAAGGCCAGATTTGATGGTGAGTTCTTCCCGAAGGCTGCCAGGGAAGAGATGCTGCAGCGTTTTATCGATCTGAAGCAGGGGAACTCGTCGGTGGACATGTACCACCAGGAGTTCATGAGGCTAAGTCGGTTTGCACCAAAGATGGTGCAGGACGCTGAGGAGAGAGCTCAGAGGTTTCTGCAGGGGCTTGCTTCAGAGCTCCAGAGCTTTGTGACCTCTTCTGACCGGGAATCTTATCAGAAGGTTTTGGTCGCTGCCAAGAGGCAGGAGCTGCTCGTGAACCAGAGGAAGGGGTCTGTAGTTGGTGCTGGGAGGAGGCCTGTGGAGCAGGCGAGAGCTGTGGTTAGACCTGGATTCAGGCCGAACCAGCCTGCTCAGTTTAAGAGGCCAGGGGGGCCCGTTCGGAGGACTTGCAATTTCTGTGGCAAGGAGGGCCATATCAAGGAATCATATAGGAAGTTCTTGGGGCAATGTATTATCTGTGGAGATCCTGCCCATGCTATCCGGGAGTGCCCGAGGTTGAGGCAACCTTGGAGGACACCTATTGCTGCCCCGCCGTTGCAGCAGAGAGCCCCGGTGCCCACTGGTCGTGGGGTGCCCCTCATTCCGCAGGGGCAGGCTTTTCGGCAGGCCGCTCCGCCGAGGAGGCAGGCATTTCTGATGACTGAGGAGGAGGTTTTGGCCATGGATGAGGTCATTGCAGGTAACTTTCGATCTAGATTGTTCCTTCCTTAATTAATTGATTGTTAAATTATGTGAATGCTTGTGTATGGTGTTGCTAGAATAAGATTTGATCGATTAGACTGTTTGTTAGGTGTGGTTTTGGTTTGCACGTTCCCTGCCCGAGTCCTCTTTGACTCAGGTGCGTCAATGTGCATTTTGGCCCAGAGCTTCGTGGAGAAGCATTCCTTGTCGACGTCCCCTCTCTCCAAGAGTTGGAATATCATCACAGGGAATGGAGTAGTCACGGTGCATCGTGGGTGCAGTCCTTGCTCTGTGGTGGTTTGTGGACATGAGCTTTATGCTGATTTTATTGTCCACAACATCACCAACTACGATGCGTTCTTTGGGATGGATTGGCTTGCGAGCTTCTATGCTACGATCGACTGCAGGAGGAAGAAGGTGGTGTTCGAGATTCCCGGACATCCAGTGTTTGAGTTCAGTCGTGGTAGCAGTTCGCTTGGTCCTGTCAGATTTCGGGCCAGGCCGGTGGAGGCTGTGGCTTTGCAGATGGAGCTGGAGTGGCCAGCTGTGGTGCGTGATTTTGGCGACGTCTTCCCCGAGGAGATGTCTGGTTTGCCGCCTGATCGAGCTCTGGAATTTTCTATCGATCTTGTTCCAGGTGCGCAGCCGATTTCGAAGGCGCCGTATCGTATGGCACCTGCTGAGTTGGAAGAGTTGCGGAAGCAGTTGGATGAGCTGTTGCAGAAGGGTTATATTAATCCTAGTGTGTCTCCGTGGGGAGCACCGGTGTTGCTGGTTAAGAAGAAGGATGGTTCGCGCCGCATGTGCGTGGACTATCGGGAGTTGAATGCGGTGACCATTAAGAATAAATACCCGTTGCCTCGTATCGATGATATTTTTGATCAGCTTGGAGGTTCGAGGGTGTTTTCTAAATTGGATTTGAGGAGTGGTTACCATCAGTTGAAGGTGAAGAAGGATGATATTCCGAAGACAGCGTTTAGGACGAAGTATGGACACTATGAGTTTGTGGTTATGCCTTTCGGCGTAACTAACGCGCCCGCAGTTTTCATGAATCTGATGAACCTGATTTTCTACGACTTTTTGGATAAGTTTGTCGTTATCTTCATCGACGACATTCTGATCTATTTGAAGTCGGAGGAAGAGCATGCCTCGCACTTGAGGACGGTATTGGAGATTTTGAGGAAGTATCGGTTGTATGCTAAGTTTTCGAAGTGCGAGTTTTGGCTGGATAGAGTTGCTTTTCTCGGGCATGTGGTGACTGGAGATGGTATTTCAGTGGATCCCGAGAAGATTTGGGCCATCAGGGAGTGGCCTGTTCCGTCGTCAGCGTCTGAGATTCGGAGTTTCCTTGGACTTGCTGGTTACTATCGGCGATTCATTAAGGACTTTTCTCGTATTGCTGAGCCGATGACCAGGTTGACGCGGAAGGATGTTGCTTTTGTTTGGTCGGGTGATTGTGAGGGTGCTTTTGGTGTTCTGAAGAAGAGGTTGACGACTGCCCCTATTCTTGTCGTGCCTGATCGCAGCGGTGGATTTGAGATCTTTTGCGATGCTTCTGGCAAGGGTCTCGGTTGTGTGTTGCATCAGCACGGGCATGTTGTGGCGTATGCGTCTCGTCAGCTTAAGGTTCATGAGAAGAACTATCCGACGCATGATTTGGAGTTGGCTGCCGTTGTGTTTGCTCTTAAGATTTGGAGGCACTTCTTGCTGAGTGAGAAAGTGAAGATTTTCACCGATCACAAAAGCTTGAAGTATATTTTCACTCAGAAGGAGCTCAACATGCGACAGCGTCGATGGTTGGAGCTTATGGAGGATTATGATATTGATTTGCAGTTTCACCCTGGCAAGGTGAATGTGGTTCCGGATGCTTTGAGTAGGCTTCCAGCGGTGATGATGTTGACCTCGCAGTGGAGATTGCAGCAGGATTTTTGCGAGTCTGGCATGGAGATTGTTCTTCCTGGGGAGGCTTCTTCGTTGATGTACATGCAGGTACAGTCGACGATCGTGGATCGGATTAAGGCCGGCCAGGCTGAGGATCCGAAGCTGGTGAAGATTCGGGAGCAGGTGGAAGCCGGTCTGCGGACTGACTTTTTGATTCATGAGGATGGCTCGCTGAGGTTTGGAGCCAGGTTGTGTGTGCCTGCTGGGGATATCAGAGAGGAGTTGATGGTGGAGGCACACAGTTCGCCGTATTCTGTGCATCCTGGTGGCACCAAGATGTACCAGGATCTTCGTCTAAATTATTGGTGGCATGGCATGAAGAGGAGCATGGCTCGGAGCGTAGCCAAGTGTTTGGTTTGCCAGTAAGTGAAGGCGGAGCATCAGCGTTCGGCCGGGTTGCTGCAACCGCTTCCGATTCCGGAGTGGAAGTGGCAGCACATCACTATGGATTTCGTGACTGGACTACCTCGGAGTCCGAAGCAGAATGACGTGATTTGGGTGATCGTAGATCGGTTGACCAAATCTGCGCATTTTATTCCGTTCCGAGTGGGACAGTCCACTGAGGTGCTAGCAAGGAGATATATGGAGGTAAAATTCTTTTACTCTCCGTTTTATTTCCTTTTCCTAGTTTAGATAGTGATGTAACGTGAATCGTGCAGGAGGTTGTGCGACTTCATGGAGTCCTCGTGAGTATCGTGTCTGACAGAGACACGAGGTTCACATCTCAGTTCTGGCAGAGTTTGCAGAAGAGCTTGGGTACGCGTCTGAGTTTCAGCACGGCATACCACCCGCAGACGGATGGCCAGTCCGAGAGGACGATTCAGATTTTGGAAGACATGCTGAGGGCGTGCATGTTGGATTTCAAGGGTTCGTGGGAGGACCATCTACATTTGGTGGAGTTCTCTTACAACAACAGCTTCCAGGCGAGTATTGGCATGGCGCCTTTCGCCGCTCTTTATGGGAGGAAATGTCGATCGCCATTGAGTTGGGATGACGTTGGTGATCGGGAGTTGTTGGGGCCTGAGATGATCGTGGAGGCCGTGGATGTCGTCAGGAATATTCGGGAGAGGTTGAGGATTGCTCAGGACCGTTTTAAGCATTGGGCGGATGCTAAACGTCGTCCTTTGGAGTTTCAGCCAGGCGACCATTTGTTCTTGAAGATTTCCCCGAATCGTGGTGTGATTCGTTTCGGGAAGCGTGGAAAGTTGAGCCCGCGATACATTGGACCGTTTGACATTTTGGAGAGGGTTGGCGAGGTAGCTTATCGCTTGGCCTTGCCGCCATCTTTGGAAGGGGTTCACGATGTTTTCCATGTGTCGCAGCTTCGTCGATACATTAGCGATCCGTCTCATGCGGTGGATTTTTCGGAGATTACCGTTCGCCCCGATATGACGTATGACCAGCATCCAGTGCAGATTCTGGACAGGCGTCAGAAGTCACTTCGGAACAAGGTTGTCAATCTTGTGAGGGTGATGTGGCGACACGGTTCGCCGGGAGAATCTACTTGGGAGAATGAGGATGAGATGCGAGAGCGTTTCCCACTTTTGTTTCCGGACTCGTGAGTTTTTGGAAATTCCGAGGACGGAATTTTTCTTAAGTTGGGGAGGATGTAACGACTGCTTTTCATGTATCTGGATTTAATATAATATAATATATGTTTTGGTGGATTTTCTCCTCTTGTGTGGTTTTCGTCTCCGTAGTTTTCATTTTCGATCGATTCGTCGTATTTTCTCGATTCTTCCTTAGGATTGTCGATTTCGAAGTATGTCACTCGTGACGGACTTCATAACGGTCGTATCTAACTATTATATCAAGCCTAGGAGTCTTAGGAATCGATCCCGGGGCCGCGCGCTCCGTATCGGAACTTTTCTGTGCTCATTAGCCGGTGTAAGAAGGGCCACCGACCGACTAGATGACGATCCAGTCGGTCGGCAATCCTTCTTGGACCGACTAGTTAGCTTTCTAAATTTCTCAGGAGTTACTGTTTATCGTTAGTCGGTCTAAGAACATTAGTTGACCGACTAGGTTGCAAACTAGTCGGTCAGCAATGCTTCTTGAACGACTAACTTATCATCTTATTTTTGTATCAGCTACTGTTTACTCTTAGTCGGTCTAAGAACGTTCATCGACCGACTAGATGCCAAACTAGTCGGTCAGTACTTGTTCATGGACCGACTAACTCTAGAATCCTATTTTCGTTCAGGAGTTACTGTTTGCACTTAATCGGTCGGCGTTGATCGACCGACCGACTAGTTGCCAAACTAGTCGGTCAGTGGTTGCTCTTTGACCGACTAACCAGTGTTAAAACCCTAATTTCTGGGCAGCCGCCAGCCCAACCTATTTATACCCAACCCAAACGACTTCTTCTTCTCCAACACGACCCAAAACCCTAAAAACTTCCCCCTTCAGCCCCCATCTTCCTCCAAGCTCCATTTCTCCATTCCAAGCCCTAAATCCATCATCCAATCCATCCATTCACCCTATCTACCTCTCACCATCCCCAAAATCTCACCCTCATCCATCAAAATCCCCAAATCCCCCAAAACCCTAGTTTCCCCAAACTTCTCCATTTGTTTCCAGATCTGGTCCTAGGGTTCCCCGGAGTGTTTCTTCCGCCTCCTCTCGGTAAGAAATCGATCTACCGTTGTTTTCTTATCCTATTGTAATTTTTATGAAACCCTAATAAAATACTTGTGTTTTGATGATTGTTCCCCATAACAGCGATTCCCCGTAAGCTAGCATCCGCGGTAACGAACTTTCGTAACCGTCATCCCCGGTGATAGGCAAGTGAAACTTGCATCTCTTGGTTTAGGCCATGTCTTAGGCCATTTCCCTTGTTTTAGCGTAAAAGAGACTAAACGGTGAAAGGATAGCCGTTTAGACGCCCTTGACCTAGCTTGACAACGAAGCTCGGTCCGTCACCCTCACCATGCTCATATGTCACGTTTACTTTAAATTATCGGTATGCGAATATGTTCATATCATTGCATTTTGCCTGTCACGTTTAAATTCCATTAACTGTACGCAATTATCTGTTCATGGCATTGCATAGTGATTATTTATCGTGATTGCGTAGCACACGCTACAATCCCATGTTTCTTGGCTCGTGTTCCAGAAGCAAGCCCTGTAGTTGGAAACCCCAACGCTCGAATGTCAACACACACTTATTTTCCTGGCTCGTGACCAGAAGCGAGCATAATGAGTTGGAAACCCCAACGCTCGTCACATGTGGGTGGGGTAAGAGATAAGCAGACTGAGCCCGAGTGGCTTGATCAGCCACTCCGGCCAGCAGGTGAAATCTCTAGTGTTTCAGTGTTGATAGTGATAGAGATAAACGAGCTGGCCAGTAAGTGGACTCTCTATGCACTAAGTGTTAAGTGTTAAGTGTTAAGTGTTAAGTGTTAAGTGATAAGTGATAAGTGATAAGTGATAAGTGATTAGTGATTAGTGAATTGGTAGCTTTTGCTACACCGTGCATGCTTGTCACTCTTTCAAACTGTTGCATCATATTTAACTGTCATGCCATTGTTTAACAATTAAATGCTAGGTTGTTAGTCACTTTCAGTTTCCTTGCCCAAGTCTTTTTAGACTTGCTGACATGTGCCCCTCTCTCTTTTGGGTGACGCATGTTAGACCTTGAGCCTGAGCTGCCAGCTGAGGGTGAGGTGTTTGCGGACGCCGAGCTTGAGCCCGTGTTGGACGGGGAGTACGTGGACACTGGGGACCAGTCCTAGTGTCTCCGTTGTGTTTTATTTTTGTTAGACAGATGTTTTGTTATCGGTGCGTGGCACCCATACTTATTTATGTCGTTGCTTTTGTTTGGCCTTGTTCTGGGCCCTTAGACTCTTTCTTTTAGCCTGGTGGCTTTTCTGTGATGTTGGATATTCTGTGGACAAACTTTGGGATTGGTATTTCATATCCGTCTCATACTATTATTATTATTGTTGTTGTTTCGATTACAATTACAGGGACCTGCTTATACTAAATTGACGCTTATCAGGTTTGGGGCTTCACCGCTCCACTCCCGTGCGGACCTTTTCACGTATCGCCTCCATTTTAGGGAAGCGGGTCGTGACAGTTGCACCTGAAGCTCTCGAGGCGACTAGATAACTAAGATGGGATTCGTCTCTTTCGTTAAAGGGAAGTTAGTGTCACAGGCTCAGTACGGTCTTTGTGTTAATCCTCAGCCATGGTACGTTGTAACAAGTACAACGTAAATACTACTGAGACCGCAGTATACTGACCAATGTGTTCTAATAGGGTTGACAGTAAACCATACCCTAGGCCAACAGGGACACTGTCTCGACGAAGGGACTATAGATAACGACATTCATCACTGACACAGCCAAAGTAAACCCAACGATGCTTTTGTCAATGGGTCGATCATTTTATGATGATTCTGAAACAGGAACGACAACTACTGCTCGTGATGACCATCGTCTAGGGGTTCCGAGCCCTAACCTGTAGTAAGGTCAGGCTGTAGGGTCTCACACTGAGTAGCGTTCGTGTCTTAGTAATAGGAAGATTAATTCAGAGAGAGATTCATTTGATGATATTGAATAGTTGATATTCACAAAACTAATTGTGAAAATAAGTCGTAAATGCAATAGGGACAATGTTGCATTTGATGCAAACAAAGATTAAACGTGTCGTAAATTGGTTATGAAAATATTTGTATGAACAAATACATTGGAAAGGGTTACCTGGATGACGGGATTGTCCTGGTCTAAACACAGGATAAAACCGCGTCAAAATCGGAGCTCAAATGAGCCCAGAAACGTGATAACAGTCGAAGGCAAAATGGGTTAGACCTACTGGGCTAACAAGACCATCCGCAAGGGCAAATGGGCACGGCCCGCTGGCTGCAGCGGGCAAACGCCTGCTGCATTGCAGGCGCAGCCCGCTGTAGCAGCGGGCCAACGCCCGCTGCTTGCAACGGGCGCACGCCCGTTGCCCGGCGGGCATGCGCCCGCCCTCCCTGCCTTGGGCGGGTGCGCCCGCTAAGTCTAGTGGGTGCGCCCGCAACTTAAGTGATTTAGGGTTTTTTGAAACCCCAAATGATGGCTACGAAAATTGATTTTTTGCCCATCTTTGGGCAATTGTTTGAGGGGTCAAACGAAGTCGAAATTCGTCGCCGTTGGTTCCTACGCGTTCATCATTCAAAGCCCTTCGAATTGATAGCTTGTTGGTGCCTAAAGTTTAATGGATAAGGAGAATTAATTCATTGAAGTTGGCAATTTATGAAATGCTCACTAAACTTCAATTAAAACCTAATTAGCTAAATTGATTTCTCCTATATTTGTTTTAGTCCCACATTGCTCACAACGAAAGTAGGAGTGCCGGCTCCCTATATAAATAGGGGTGCACTCTCTTCGTTGAAAAATGCACCAAGTCCTTGATGGAGTAGCTTCGAATATTTGAGCTAGCTCGATCTACAACTAAACTACTACTCTCTCTCTCTCTCTCTCTCTCTCTCTCTCTCTCTCTCTCTCTCTCTCTCTCTCTCTCTCTCTCTCTCTCTCTCTCTCTCTCTCTCTCTCTCTCTCTCTCTCTCTCTCTTCTTCCTATTCTCCGGACTAGTCCTAGCAAGACTACGAAGGGGGTTTGGATTCGGATCCAGACGTCTAAGACGCGGGTCTACTCAAGTGAAACTTTCTACCACGCATGATCGGCTTGGAGGCGCGAGTCGGATCGGGCAGATTGGTTCGAGGGTGCGAGGCGGCTCGGGTGGATCGAGCCAAGGCGGTTCGGCTACGAGGAGCATCAGAAGACGGTGCGGTACATCTTGCCCGCCCCAGGGTCAAGATTTCGGGTATGTGGTTAAGCAATTTTTAGTGTAGATTTAATTTTGTCGCTGTAGAATAGATCCCTCTTGGGGTGGTCAGATCCACCCCAAGTTGGCATAGATCGGGCTAGGTTCTGGCTCCCTCAGAGCCTAGCTAAATTGTTTAGCTAGCCTTAGTTTTTGTTTTTTCCGCTGCGCTTTTATGCCTCTGTGGTCGGTCCGACTTAGGACGTACACAGATCCGAGCTTTGAGGGTCCGCCAAAACCCCTACAGTGGTATTAGAGCTTGTTGAGCTTGAGTACGGGTTCTCGGGTTATGAGCTGACCCGAAGTAATCGCTCTTATTGTACCAAGTCCTGATAAGATGGAGATCTTTGATAGGTTGGGCGTTGTCGAGAGGCATGCCATAAAACAAGTTCTGAGGTATCTTGTGATGGGTCTAGGGTGCCATGGATGATGGGCCTTAACAGCGTCGCAATGATATCAGAGTGATAACCCTACAGTGGTATCAGAGCCACAGGTTATGCTTGTAGATCTATTTTTTGTGACGATTTTAAATCCTTTAATTGCTTGTTTTGATCATACGGCAATTTTAACTTTATGTTAAAATAATGTTTTATGTTTTAAAATTGTTTTACAACATGGAAAAAAATTTTGGAATGATTTAAACTTTATGCGATAAATTTAAATAGGTCTCTTATGTTTAAATGTTTTAAAAAAATTTATTTTATAAGATAAAATAATTTTATCATACATTTAAAATTATTTTAAAGTTTGTGTAACACAAAAGGAATATTTTATTTCATGCGATGATATTGAAAATTCATATTTTTGGTTACATAAAGATTGAATTTTTTTAAAAAAAGGACTTTATCCGAAAGTTTATTACATTAATTTCAAATGATTTTAAAAGGGTTTTAGAATTGTTTTAAAAGAATATGTGATATAAAGAAAATTTTATTCTCATAAGATGAAATAATAAATTTGTTTCTTTTAAATTACATATTGGTTTTAAGATTATTCTACGCGATACTTTAATCTTAAAAGTGTATCGTTAAAATTTTAAAAGCCTAGGTTTTAAAATTATTTGATAATTTTATGAAACCTAGTTTTATGTGATAAAAATGCTTTAAGCTTTAAATTTTAAATCTTTATATTTAAATGTTAAATTTTAGAGTTGCAAGTTGTTCGATTATTTTATAGATAATTTTAACTTGCAAGCTTTAATTATTTGTCACTAAATGAACCTTTAATTTATGCGGTTAAATTAGTTGGTTTATGTTTCAATGGACATGTTGAATAATGTATTCTTGAACCTTTTAGGTTAGCCATTAATGGAATAAAATTTTATGAGATGAAATTTTAATGATTAGAGACATGTTACGTTTTTATAAACAAAACAACATCAAAACCTAATACCAGATTAGGGTAGTCCCTTTTGATTGACAATCATTGCAATAAATCGTTTAAATGATGATTATCATAAAAGACTATTTTTGAGAAAAAAATTTATTGTCTTATTAAAATCATAATAAGATTGGGGTAGCATAGTTGAACGTATGAACCTTAAAGTTGATAAGGACTCAATAAAAATTGTTCAACCAATCCATAAAATTTCGAATTTTAGGATCCACTAGTTGATAAGGATTAACTAGTTTTAATTAAAATCCATTTAGTTGTTGGACGAACATAGAATTGATGAAACTCCTTCAATGGATCATAATATCGGTCAATGTGCTTGGCTAAGTTTGCTAGACCACCCTAGCTAGACTAGGGGCCGAGTGGTCCCGGCTTAGTCAATTCCCTGGCCGCGTCCGCTGGACCGCAATAAGTCAAATCATGACTGTGTAAGTCCATCGACTATACCTAAGTCAAATACGATAATAATCTTATTCAAGATAAATCGTAGCCCTCCTTGTTTTAGGAGTTGGCAACTGTAAGACTCGTGTTACGGTTGTTGAGCTACACTCAAGCTGTGACATGGCAATCTTATAGAATCCGATTTCTTGATAAACATCTTGACTTGACCCAAACCTTCGTCTCGTCCCTATACCGAGCACCGACGTAAGCCTAACCAAAGATGTAGTCTAAGACCTGACCCAAACCGACGTGTCGTGCATACACCGAGTGGCGGGGCAAGTCAGGCTAGACACGAAAACAAGGGTACGACTAGGCTAGCCATTGTGATTTGGATGAGCACACTCATAATCACAAATGACTAGGGATAAAATCGATAGGGAATCATAATTTATATGATTGACGACGAGTTCGTCTATCGAATGCAGGGTCGGATAACTTGTTGAGACACACTCAAGGTTGTCAGACTCAGGGTTGTCGGATCCCTCTCTCACAAATGTTATTTTATAATAAACTGTTTATTATGACTTTAATAAATTTAGTGGGAGAATATAGTTTTATTAAAAATCATTGAAACTATACATCGAACATAAACTGACTAAAGTATCTACTAAATTGCAGAATGGATTCAGGTCTAAGATATATGGTAGAGAAGAACGTGCTCGATGGAACGAAGTATAAAAACTGGCTTAGGAACATTAAGTTGTCCTTTCTCTAGCCGGGATTAGATACGTGTTGTTCGAGGACGCTCCGGAGAAGCCCGATGACGATTCGACCTTTGAGGAAAAAGAAGCCTATAAGCTATACCAGAGGGATGCAGAGAAGGCCAGGTGCCTTACTCTGGCTTCGATGAATAACGAACTGCAGAGGAAGCATGAACGTTTGGATGTTCAAAGTATGCTTCTGAATGCACAAGAGTTATACGACAAGCGGTCTCGAGCTGCCAAATTTGAAGCCATAAGAAACCTCTGGGGCACAAAGATGGAGGCAGGGCCCGTACAAGATCATGTCATCAAGATGATCGGGTACGTGGACGACGTGAAGAAAATCTTTGACATTTCTCTGTTTTTGGAGGATCTGTAGAAGACTCCACTCGACCGAGTGAGCAGACTACTCGGTTGAGTGGTCTGAGGAGCCTAGAACGCTGATATTTCGATTTCGATGCGGATTCCTCACTCAACTGAGTGAGATGTTCACTCGGCCGAATGGCGCCGTCAGCCCAGATTGCAAACAAGGGTTTGAGGCCGACCAATGGCAGAATTGTCAGGATTTTTGCATCTTTTTGGGTACATATAAATAGCCAGATCTAGAGGCAGCCCAAGGAGAGACTACATACTTTTATTTTCAGGGTTTTAGTTCTAGTTTAGAGATTTTTTTTGACGAGAGATCAAAGACTTGGATCTTGATTTTATTATTGAAGCTTGTACTCGACATTGGTATCTCAAAAACTCTTGCAAGTTTACATTTTTATGCTATATCTCCTCTTAGATCTGAGTTTTGCAATGGGTTCTCTTGTCAATCTTATTTCTCTTGTGATTTTAATAATGATTTATGAGTAATTCCCTTGCTCTCGGGCATAGGGATGAACCATATGGATCTAAAGTAAGATTTGTGATATTAGTTAGATTTCAATGTTGCTAGAATTGCTAAATGTTAGATTATGATTGGATTACTACGGATAGGTAAGAATTTCCATCGGATCTTGAGAGCTCGACAGAGGATCTTGATCTATGGGAGTTCTAGTTATTCGATTTAGATTTATAATCGAGATTCACTAGATTTGGTGTGCGAGAGCGACCAAAGCTAGCATCTTTATTATACTTCTATACTTATATTCATTTGCACGATGGTGAAACGAGTACGAACTATCACGATCTAGATCCGAACTTAAGTTGCACGAGAGCGAGCTTGAGTTGGGATTAGATATAATTATCGATCTTAATGATAGTATTTTGAACTAGGCTTGTGCCACACCGTTGTCTTTTATTGAGATGAAAAATAAGCATTTTTGAATTGTATTTGGTTGTGTATTTTTTGGGAAGATCTAATAAGCAAATCGGGAAGACCACAGTCAAGCTCAGGTGACCTTGCACTCTTTTTTCATTCATGGCAGTAAGTGTGCCATTGTTCTTGCCACAAATCCAATACCTCGTGAGCGCACCAAACACATTGAGATAGACAGTCATATGGTTCACTAAGGGTGTGTTTGGATTAAGAGAAAATGTATAAAAGAAAAGTGAAATGAAAAAGAAAGAAAAAGAAAAAGAAAAAGAAATGAGATTCTTACTCATGTTTGGTTACCAAAGAAAATTTTGAAGAAAGTTGAAAGGAAAATGAGGAAATTTCTTCCATTATGTTATTATTAATTCAAAATACAAAAAAATTTAAGAGGTGTTTTTGTTAAATAATTTAAGAGGTGTATTTGCTAACTTTATAAATAATTTGCTTAAAATTTTTAAGAGGTACTTTCAAGCAAATAAATTAAAACTTTGTTAGTTGTTCTGAATAATTCAGAAAGTTAGCAAATAATTTACGAATTGTAACGAATAATTCTCTAACCCTACAAATATCATGATTCATAAATAATTTGATATTAAATATTATATAAATAATTTACAAATTATATAAAAACGTTGGAAATAATTTGCAAGCTATTAGAAAAATCGTGCATAATGCGCAATATTTTTCAAGCAAAACGCGAAAATTACACAAATTTTTCAAGAATTATTCACTGATTTTTCGAATAAGTTTATGAATAAAAATATATTAAATATTCATGATTTTCAAACGAAAATTTCCGAATTATTCACATACTATTTTGAAAAATTCAGGAAAAATTCGTGAATTTTGAATAATTTACGAATTTTAAATAATTCATGTGTAAAATTTTGATAATGATTTGTGATTTTTCGAAAAAATCATTCATACTTTTTTGAAAAATTCATTCATAATTTTTTGAAAAACTTCATGAATTATCTTGAATTCATTAAAAATAGCAACTAATTATATTTGTTAAAAACACAAATGCAGGAATGTGAGAATAGTTAGTTTTGCCTTCTTTTCCCTCATTTTCCTTAGGTCAAGAGGAGGAAAACTTGAAAGAAAAGTTTTACTATTTATTTTCCACTCTTTTCCCTCATTTTCTTTTTCTTTTCACTTTTCTTTTAAGCCAAACAATGGAAAGTCATTTTCCTTCTTAATTTCTTTCCCTTTCTTTCCTTTTCCCACTAACCAAACACACCCTAAGAATATATTGATGGGAATATTAACCTTTCATATATTTCCTACAAGAACCAAGTGGCATACAACTCCACAAAGTCTCATAACATCTCTCAATTTTGTTGCTTTATATCCAAACTCATATACAACCAATGAACATTGTAAATTCAGTACATATGTATAATCAAATAAACACAATGATAAAACATAAACACCAAGGTGACACAAGGAACTTGGTAACGCGGTTCGGTGCGCACACCTACATCAGTGGGGCCACGTCCAGAAAAATAAATTACTCCACTAAATATCAATGATTACAATCACTAATACCACGTTTCTATTAGGAGGAACAACCTCCCCTTCAATACAAACCGTGTTGGGTGGTCTCTACCAAACCCACGAAGTAATTTGCGCAAGCTCCCCTTGCGTGCAAGATCCCCTTGCTCAACTGACAAAGATCAACTCCCTTGATCCCCTACGTGTGTAGCCGTCAGCCTCCTCCCGGACTTCTTTGATCAACTTTTGTCAAAAGCCGTGCTCTAGCCGCAAAACTGCACAACCCATATATCCTTCGCTCCCCGTAATTGTGGAGTAGATATGTCACGACCCGCTTCCCTAAAATGGAGGCGAGACGTGAGAAGGTCCGCACGAGAGTGGAGCTGTGAAGCCCCAAACCCGATAAGCGTCAATAATACATAAGCAGGTCCCTGTAACCACAACGGAATAACAATAATAACACAAGGAGAGACTGAAATAAAATCTCGCATCACATACATTGTCCAACAAGAAAATAAGTCCAACATCCAGAAAAGCCACCATGCTAAAAGAGAAGAGTCTAAAGGCCCAGAACAAGGCCAACAAAAGCAACAACAACAAAGTATAGGTGCTATGCACCGATAACAAAAGAACCGTCTAAACAAAAGTAAAACACAACGAAGACACTAGGACGGGTCCCCAGTGTCCACGTACTCCCCGTCAAACACAAGCTCGGGCTCGGCGTCAGCAAACACCTCGTCCTCAACAAGGTACTCAGGCTCAGGATCTAACATGTGTCACCCAAAAGAGTAAAGGGGCACATGTCAGCAAGTCTAAAAGACTTGAGCAAGGAAACTGAAAGTAAGGCTCTAGCAACCTAGCAGTTTAGTATGCATGACATGGCAGTTATAACATGAGTGCACAATTAAAACATGGCAAGACAATTTGTACAAGAGAACAATCATCGGGACAAGACAAGAGTAGCCAAGCTACTATCAATCTCAATCATTTCACATTATTGTAGGTGTTTACGCCCTTCAGCTGAATGGTACATCATTCACACCGATCGGCACTAAACCCAATTCACGTTTCACGTTGTTTTGTAGATGTTTACGCCCTTCAGCTGAATGGTACATCATTCACACCGATCGGCACTAAACACTACCCCACCCCAGAGTTTACGCCTTACAACTGCAGTTGTTGATCAAACAGACCCCCAGTTGAATGGCCGCTTAACCCTTACCCCATCCCACACGTAATGGAGCCAGGGTCCCCGCACAATGAGCCCAGCTAGTGAGCCTGGGGTTGCCCCGCACATGAGCTCGCATTCTTGGTTCACAATTCAATATATCGAGCGTTGGGGTTAGCAACTCATTATGCTCGATTCTGGTCACGAGCCAGGAAACACAAGTATTGTAGCGATACTACGCAATCACGGGATCACTTAAAGAATGCAATGACATGACATTTAATTTGCGTACCGTTAATGGAAAGTAAACATGACATGGTAATTGTGCAACATGCTAAATGACGAAACTAGCTTCGTTGTCAAGCTAGTTCCCCAATTTGCGCCTAGGCGAGTATCATTTTGTCCCCTAGTCTCTTTTACGCCTACAACAAGCAAATGGCCTAAAACATGGCCTAAACCCTAAGTGGCAAGTTTCACTTGCCTAGCACCGGGGATGACGACCACTTCGTCACACGGATGCCAACCTACGGGGAAATCGCTGTTTTGGGGGAACAATCAACAAACAACATGAAATTTTATTAGGGTTTCATAAAAATATAAATAGGTTATGAAAACAACGGTAGATCGATTTCTTACCAACAGGAGGCGGAAGAAACACTCCGGGGAACCCTAGGTTCAGATCTGGAGAAGATTGGAGAAGTTTGGGGAAAACTAGGGTTTTGGGGGATTTGGGGATTTTGATGGATTTGGTGAGATTTTGGGGAAGATGAGAGGTAGATAGAGTGGATGGATGGTTTGAATGATGGATTTAGGGCTTGGAATGAAGGAATGAAGCTTGGAGGAAGATGGTGGCTCAAGGGGGAAGATTTTAGGGTTTTGGGCCGTGTTGGGGAAGAAGAAAACGATTGGGTTGGGTTTAAATAGGTTAGGCTGGCGGCTGCCCAGAAATTAGGGTTTTAACACTGGTTAGTCGGTCAAAGAGCAACCACTGACCGACTAGTTTGGCAACTAGTCAGTCGGTCGACCAACGCAGACCGACTAAGTGCAAACAGTAACTCCTGAACGAAAATAGGATTTAGAGTTAGTCGGTCCATGAACAAATACTGACCGACTAGTTTGGCATCTAGTCGGTCGATGAACGTTCTTAGACCGACTAAGAGTAAACAGTAACTCAACTAAAATTAAGATGATGTGTTAGTCGGTTAAAGAAGCATTGCTGACCGACTAGTTTGCAACCTAGTCGGTCAACCAACGTTCTTAGACCGACTAACGATAAACAGTAACTCCTGAATAATTTAGAAAGCCAACTAGTCGGTCCAACAAGAAGGATTGCCGACCGACTGGATCGTCATCTAGTCGGTCGGTGCCCCTTCTTATACCGGCTAATGAGCACAAAAAGTTCCGATACGGAGCGCGGGGCCCCGGGATCGATTCCTAAGACTCCTAGGCTTGATCTAATAGTAAGATACGACCGTTATGAAGCCCGTCACGAATGACTTACTTCGAAATCGACAATCCTAAGGAAGAAACGAGAAAATACGACGAATCGATCGAAAATGAAAGCTACGGAGACGAAAACCACACAAGAGGAGAAAATCCACCAAAACATATATTATATTATAATAAATCCAGATACATGAAAAGCAGTCGTTACATCCTCCCCAACTTAAGAAAAATTCCGTCCGCGGAATTTCCGAATACTCACGAGTCCGAAAACAAAAGTGGGAAACGCTCTCGCATCTCATCCTCATTCTCCCAAGTAGACTCTCCAGGTGAGCCGTGTCGCCACATCACCCTCACAAGATTGACAATCTTGTTCCGAAGCGATTTCTGACGCCTGTCCAGAATCTGCACTGGATGCTGGTCATACGTCATATCGGGGCAAACGGTAATCTCCGAAAAATCCACCGCATGAGACGGATCGCTAATGTATCGACGAAGCTGTGACACATGGAAAACATTGTGAACTCCTTCCAAAGATGGCGGCAAGGCCAAGCGATAAGCTACCTCGCCAACCCTCTCCAAAATGTCAAACGGTCCGATGTATCGCGGGCTCAACTTCCCATGCTTCCCAAAACGAATCACACCGCGATTCGGGGAAATCTTCAAGAACACATGGTCGCCCGGCTGAAATTCCAAAGGACGACGTTTAGCATCCGCCCAATGCTTAAAACGGTCCTGAGCAATTCTCAACCTCTCCCGAATATTCCTGACGATATCCACGGCCTCCACGATCATCTTATGTCCCAACAACTCCCGATCACCAACGTCATCCCAACTCAATGGCGATCGACATTTCCTCCCATAAAGAGCGGCGAAAGGCGCCATGCCAATACTCGCCTGGAAGCTGTTGTTGTAAGAGAACTCCACCAAATGCAGATGGTCCTCCCACGAACCCTTGAAATCCAACATGCACACCCTCAGCATGTCTTCCAAAATCTGAATCGTCCTCTCAGACTGGCCATCCGTCTGCGGATGGTACGCCGTGCTGAAACTCAGACGCGTACCCAAGCTCTTCTGCAAACTCTGCCAGAACTGAGATGTGAACCTCGTGTCTCTGTCAGACACAATACTCACGGGGACTCCATGAAGTCGCACAACCTCCTGCACGATTCACGTTACATCACTATCCAAACTAGGAAAAGGAAATAAAAACGGAGAGTAAAAGAATTTTACCTCCATATATCTCCTTGCTAGCGCCTCAGTGGACTGTCCCACTCGGAACGGAATAAAGTGCGTGGATTTGGTCAATCGATCTACGATCACCCAAATCGCGTCATTCTGCTTCGGACTCCGAGGTAGTCCAGTCACGAAATCCATAGTGATGTGTTGCCATTTCCACTCCGGAATCGGAAGCGGTTGTAGCAACCCGGCCGTACGCTGATGCTCCGCCTTCACTTGCTGGCAAACCAAGCACTTGGCTACCCTCCGAGCCACGCTCCTCTTCATACCATGCCACCAATAATTCAGACGAATATCCTGGTACATCTTGGTGCCACCAGGATGCACAGAATACGGCGAACTGTGTGCCTCCACCATCAATTCCTCTCTGATATCCCCAGCCGGCACACACAACCTGGCTCCGAACCTCAGCGAGCCATCCTCATGAATCAAAAAGTCAGTCCGCAGACCGGCTTCCACCTGCTCCGGAATCTTTACCAGCTTCGGATCCTCGGCCTGGCCAGCCTTAATCCGATCCACGATCGTCGACTGTACCTGCATGTACATCAACGAAGAAGCCTCCCCAGGAAGAACAATCTCCACGCCAGACTCGCAAAAATCCTGCTGCAATCTCCACTGCGAGGTCAAAATCATCACCGCCGAAAGCCTACTCAAAGCATCCGGAACCACATTCACCTTGCCAGGGTGAAACTGCAAATCAATATCATAATCCGCCATAAGCTCCAACCATCGACGATGTCGCATGTTGAGCTCCTTCTGAGTGAAAATGTACTTCAAGCTTTTGTGATCGGTGAAAATCTTCACTTTCTCACTCAGCAGGAAGTGCCTCCAAATCTTAAGAGCAAACATAACGACAGCCAACTCCAAATCATGCGTCGGGTAATTCTTCTCATGAACCTTAAGCTGACGAGATGCATACGCCACAACATGCCCGTGCTGATGCAACACACAACCGAGACCCTTGCCAGAAGCATCGCAAAAGATCTCAAATCCACCGCTGCGATCAGGCACAACAAGAATAGGGGCAGTCGTCAACCTCTCCTTCAGAACACCAAAAGCACTCTCACAATCACCCGACCAAACAAAAGCAACATCCTTCCGCGTCAACCTGGTCATCGGATCAGCAATACGGGAAAAGTCCTTAATGAATCGCCGATAATAACCAGCAAGTCCCAGGAAACTCCGAATCTCAGACGCAGACGACGGAACAGGCCACTCCCTGATGGCCCTAATCTTCTCGGGATCCACTGAAATACCATCTCCAGTCACCACATGCCCGAGAAAAGCAACTCGATCCAGCCAAAACTCGCACTTCGAAAACTTAGCATACAAACGATGCTTCCTCAAAATCTCCAACACCGTCCTTAAGTGCGAGGCATGCTCTTCCTCCGACTTCGAATAGATCAGAATGTCGTCAATAAAGATAACGACAAACTTATCCAAAAAGTCGTAGAAAATCAGGTTCATCAGATTCATGAAAACTGCGGGCGCGTTAGTTACGCCGAAAGGCATAACCACGAACTCATAGTGTCCATACTTCGTCCTAAACGCCGTCTTCGGAACATCATTTTTCTTCACCTTCAACTGATGGTAACCACTCCTCAAATCCAATTTAGAAAACACCCTAGAACCTCCAAGCTGATCAAAAATATCATCGATGCGAGGCAACGGGTATTTATTCTTAATGGTCACCGCATTCAACTCCCGATAGTCCACGCACATGCGACGCGAACCATCCTTCTTCTTAACCAGCAACACTGGTGCTCCCCACGGAGACACGCTAGGATTAATATAACCATTCTGCAAAAGCTCATCCAACTGCTTCCGTAACTCTTCCAACTCTGCAGGTGCCATACGATACGGCGCCTTCGAAATCGGCTGCGCACCTGGAACAAGATCAATAGAAAATTCCAAAGCCCGATCAGGCGGCAAACCAGACATCTCCTCGGGGAAGACGTCGCCAAAATCTCGCACCACAGCTGCAACTCCAGCTCCATCTGCATAGCCACAGCCTCCACCGGCCTGGCCCGAAATCTGACAGGACCAAGCGAACTGCTACCACGACTGAACTCAAACACTGGATGTCCGGGAATCTCAAACACCACCTTCTTCCTCTGACAGTCGATCGTAGCATAGAAGCTCGCAAGCCAGTCCATCCCAAGAACTGCATCATAGTTGATGATGTCGTGGACAATGAAATCAGCGAAAAGCTCATGTCCACAGACCACCAAAGAGCAAGAATTGCAACCACGATGCACCGAGACCACACCATTCCCTGTAACGATATTCCAACTCTTGGAAAGAGGGGACGTCGACAAGGAATGCCTCTCCACAAAGCTCCGAGAAATAATGCACATCGATGCACAAGAGTCAAAGAGGACTCGTGCAGGAAATGTGCACACTAAAACCACACCTAACAAACAATTAACAATCAAACCCTATTCTAGCAAGCAACCATGTTCAAGCAAACAACACAATCTAACAATAAAAACCAGCTAGGAAAGTAACAGCTAGATTGAGGATTACCTGTGATAACCTCATCCACAGCCTCGCTCTCCGCAGCGGTCATCAGAAAAGCATGCCTCCTCGGCAGGACAGCATACTGAAAAGCCTGCCTCTGCGGAACAAGAGCTGCTCCACGACCAGCAGGAACAGACGCTCGCTGCTGCAACGGCTGAGCTGTAACAGGAGCCCTCCGCAGCTGATTCGCATACCGACAATCCTTCGCGGCATGAGAAGCATCACCACAAACCAGACACTGGCCCAAAAACTTCCTACACTGATCCTTGATGTGGCCAGGCTTGCCGCAGAAATGGCAAAACTTCAGAACAGGCCCTCCCGGCCTCTTAAACTGAGCAGACTGATTAGGCCTGAATCCATGTCTAACCACAGCTCTCGCCTGTTCCACAGGCCTCTTCCCAGCACCAACAACAGACCCCCTCCTCTGGTTCACGAGCAGCACCTGCCTCTTAGCTGCTACTATAACCTTCTGATAAGACTCCCGGTCAGAGGAGGTCACAAAACTCTGGAGCTCCGAAGCAAGCCCCTGCAGGAACCTCTGAGCCTTCTCCTCAGCGTCCTGCACCATCTTTGTTGCAAACCGACTCAGCCTCATGAACTCTTGGTGATACATGTCCACCGACGAGCTCCCTTGCTTCAGATCGATAAAACGCTGCAGCATCTCCTCCCTGGCAGCTTTCGGGAAGAACTCACCCTCAAATCTAGCCTTGAAGGTAGCCCAAGCTATCGGCTCCACCAACAACTTCTCTTCCGCATCCCACCAATTCCGAGCATTATCCTTGAGTTGCCTCTTCGCCAAATCAACCCATCCAGCCGGGGCGATCTTGGCCATCTTCAGATTGTCCTCGATGTTCCGAACCCACTCATCGGCAGCCAGAGGACCCTCAGACCCATCAAAATACGTGGGACCCAGCTCCCAAAATTGCTTCGCTCCTGGCTCAGAGCGAGGGGCATCCGGAAGAGCCCGGGCAGCTCGAGCAAGTGGAGCATTCTGGACTTGCAAAAGCACGCCCTGCTGCACTTGCATCATCTGGAGCATCATCCGCATCATCTCACCGCTGGTGGGTTCCCGCTCAGGCTCCTCATCATGAGGGATCGCTCCACTACCCCCACCACGGGTGAAACGTCTTCCTGCCATCTAATGACACAGAAAACGAATCAGATTAGACTCATAGCTTATGACATCGGACGTTGAACTTATTTTATCGGACATTCTAATATTATTATCGCTATTCCAAAAATCGCAGTTACAGAAGGACCTGCATGGGCCACCAACAAAACCTGTCACGACCCGCTTCCCTAAAATGGAGGCGAGACGTGAAAAGGTCCGCACGGGAGTGGAGCTGTGAAGCCCCAAACCCGATAAGCGTCAATAATACATAAGCAGGTCCCTGTAACCACAACGGAATAATAATAATAACACAAGGAGAGACTGAAATAAAATCTCACATCACATACATTGTCCAACAAGAAAATAATTCCAACATCCAGAAAAGCCACCAGGCTAAAAGAGAAGAGTCTAAAGGCCCAGAACAAGGCCAACAAAAGCAACAACAACAAAGTATAGGTGCTACGCACCGATAACAAAACAACCGTCTAAACAAAAGTAAAACACAACGAAGACACTAGGACGGGTCCCCAGTGTCCACGTACTCCCCGTCAAACACAAGCTCGGGCTCGGCGTCAGCAAACACCTCGTCCTCAACAAGGTACTCAGGCTCAGGATCTAACATGTGTCACCCAAAAGAGTAAAGGGGCACATGTCAGCAAGTCTAAAAGACTTGAGCAAGGAAACTGAAAGTAAGGCTCTAGCAACCTAGCAGTTTAGTATGCATGACATGGTATTTATAACATGAGTGCACAATTAAAACATGGCAAGACAATTTGCACAAGAGAACAATCATCGGGACAAGACAAGAGTAGCCAAGCTACTATCAATCTCAATCAATTTACATTGTTGTAGGTGTTTATGCCCTTCAGCTGAATGGTACATCATTCACACCGATCGGCACTAAACCCAATTCACGTTTCACGTTGTTTTGTAGATGTTTATGCCCTTCAGCTGAATGGTACATCATTCACACCGATCAGCACTAAACACTACCCCACCCCAGAGTTTACGCCTTACAACTGCAGTTGTTGATCAAACAGACCCCCAGTTGAATGGCCGCTTAACCCTTACCCCATCCCACACGTAATGGAGCCAGGGTCCCCGCACAATGAGCCCAGCTAGTGAGCCTGGGGTTGCCCCGCACATGAGCTCGCATTCTTGGTTCATAATTCAATATATCGAGCGTTGGGGTTAGCAACTCATTATGCTCGCTTCTGGTCACGAGCCAGGAAACACAAGTATTGTAGCGATGCTACGCAATCACGGGATCACTTAAAGAATGCAATGACATGACATTTAATTTGCGTACCGTTAATGGAAAGTAAACGTGACATGGTAATTGTGCAACATGCTAAATGTCGGAACTAGCTTCGTTGTCAAGCTAGTTCCCCAATTTGCGCCTAGGCGAGTATCATTTTGTCCCCTAGTCTCTTTTACGCCTACAACAAGCAAATGGCCTAAAACATGGCCTAAACCCTAAGTGGCAAGTTTCACTTGCCTAGCACCGGGGATGACGACCACTTCGTCACACGGATGCCAACCTACGGGGAAATCGCTGTTTTGGGGGAACAATCAACAAACAACATGAAATTTTATTAGGGTTTCATAAAAATATAAATAGGTTATGAAAACAACGGTAGATCGATTTCTTACCGAGAAGAAGGCGGAAGAAACACTCCGGGGAACCCTAGGTTCAGATCTGGAGAAGATTGGAGAAGTTTGGGGAAAACTAGGGTTTTGGGGGATTTGGAGATTTTGATGGATTTGGTGAGATTTTGGGGAAGATGAGAGGTAGATAGAGTGGATGGATGGTTTGGATGATGGATTTAGGGCTTGGAATGAAGGAATGAAGCTTGGAGGAAGATGGGGGCTCAAGGGGGAAGATTTTAGGGTTTTGGGTCGTGTTGGGGAAGAAGAAAACGATTGGGTTGGGTTTAAATAGGTTAGGCTGGCGGCTGCCCAGAAATTAGGGTTTTAACACTGGTTAGTCGGTCAAAGAGCAACCACTGACCGACTAGTTTGGCAACTAGTCGGTCGGTCGACCAACGCAGACCGACTAAGTGCAAACAGTAACTCCTGAACGAAAATAGGATTCTAGAGTTAGTCGGTCCATGAACAAATACTGACCGACTAGTTTGGCATCTAGTCGGTCGATGAACGTTCTTAGACCGAGTAAGAGTAAACAGTAACTCAACTAAAATTAAGATGATGTGTTAGTCGGTTAAAGAAGCATTGCTGACCGACTAGTTTGCAACCTAGTCGGTCAACCAACGTTCTTAGACCGACTAACGATAAACAGTAACTCCTGAATAATTTAGAAAGCCAACTAGTCGGTCCAAGAAGGATTGCCGACCGACTGGATCGTCATCTAGTCGGTCGGTGCCCCTTCTTATACCGGCTAATGAGCACAAAAAGTTCCGATACGGAGCGCGGGGCCCCGGGATCGATTCCTAAGACTCCTAGGCTTGATCTAATAGTAAGATACGACCGTTATGAAGCCCGTCACGAATGACATACTTCGAAATCGACGATCCTAAGGAAGAAACGAGAAAATACGACGAATCGATCGAAAATGAAAACTACGGAGACGAAAACCACACAAGAGGAGAAAATCCACCAAAACATATATTATATTATATTATATTCAGATACATGAAAAGCAGTCGTTACAAGATATGGAAGGTAGCTTGAACAATCTGTGCAGATTCGGCAGTCCACAAGAATCCAAACCAATTTGTTGAGTATTGGACTTCTCCCTACTTGGTGTTAATGATGAGCAAACATAAATACTTGTGACTAATCTCCTATTTTACAGTTAATCCATTGCCTAAGCATTATATGAAGATCTACTTGCAATGGATGACTCTCAAAGTTCATTGAAGGCAAATGACATGGATTGGATGATCATAGATGATGATTGAAGCTCCATGAAGACTTCAAGCTCATACGATGGATTGAAGAGAGAATTCGTCAATGTAAATTTCGTTTATCTCTTCTAGTAAGTAGCTTAGAAGCAGAACATTGATGGAGCACTCACACACATCTTCAATTCAGTCTTAGGACATCATTAGATCATTCGTCCTTAGACTCCAATTTATTTCTTTAGTTATTGTGCTTGGATTGTTCATAACAGTCGACTGCTGAACACTTTACAGTCACATGTCTCAAAAACAGTCGACTGGCTTTTGTTCTACAGTCTCCTGATATGCACAAACTTTTACAATTTAGTTTTGGGCCTCTCTGTTTTATTTCACACATGCTAATGATGAACGATTCACAGGCGCTTGTCCAAGTGACAGTCGACTGTGTTTTGTAAATCAGTCGCATGTCTATCTTCTGCCCAAACTTTGTTGATCTGACTTTTACGGCCAGTCGACGAATGTTGAATATACAGTCGACTGTCCATTGGATCAATCGACTGTCTATGCTGTAACAGTCGACTGTCTTTGAGCCAATTTGTTGACTCAGCTCTCTGGAAATTCTCAGTGTATTTGACAGTCGTCTGTATAAGGATTTACAGTCACCTGTTCTGATTAACAGTCGACTGTTTTATCCTCATCAGTCGTCTGTCCTGTTATCTCAGAAGATTTCCAGAATTCTTTAACTTACCCATCTTTTGGCCAGTCTCCTGTCGAATGACTTACAGTCGCCTGTTGGTTTAACAGTCGATTGGCTCTCCTTCATCAGTAGACTGTCCACGTGGTAAGTTACAGTTATGAATTCTCACCTATCCTTACTGACTGTGCAACAGTCGACTGTGGTTTCTTCAACAGTCGACTGTCGCAAGCACAGATTCTATCTGTTGAGATTTTTCTCACAGATTCCTAAAGGGTTTTTGCCTAAACTGTTTTGTGGATTTTAGAAACCTATATAAGGGCCTTCTACTGTTCCATTGAAAGGTTAACAAGGCTTTTGCAAAATCTCTCAAGCTTTCATTCTCAAGTTTTAAAGCTCTCAAATCCAAAGCCCTAAGAATTCCAATCTTTGATCTCTTGCTCTCCAACCTAGAATCAAAGAGTTATCTTCTAGGCATTTGGTGCAGTCAAGAGAAAGGGCTTTCTCCTCTCTTCCAAGAGAGTCTTCAACACACAACACACCACTCCTTCAAGTTCTACTTCAAGGCATATGTGATTGTAAGTGTTGCTTTCATAATTTCATAACTTTCGTTATTTGAATTTGCTCTCGGGTTGTGAGAGCGGTTTGCTTGCTCCTAAGTTGTGGGAGTCAAGGTCAATCGATTGTACTTCGATTTCACTTGTAGGGTTGCTACAAGAGGGTTTTAAGGAAACCTCAAGTTAGGGTTCTAACTTGAGTATCCGGAGGTATCCGGGTGGAAGGGACGTAGGATTACCGGGAACAAGTCGGGAAGTGACTTGGGTAATCTGAACCCTTGAAACATCTCTGTGTTTGCGTGTGTTTCATTTTGGGTTTAATTTCTATTCCGCATTATTTTGTTGGATTGCATTTAAATTGGTGTAACTATCTTTTTAAATTGCATAAACACTATTCTACCCCCTTCTAGTGTTTTTCCCATAGACAGGATCCTTACAATTGGTATCGGAGCGCAAGGTCATAGCTATGTCATCCAACAACAACAACGTTCCTCCGCTGACTTCGTACAATAATCACGATCGTGATGGAGCGTCCACTCTTTTCGAAGGTCAATCTACGGTGCGTCCTCCACGTCTCAATGGCACTAACTTTGGCTATTGGAAGTGTAGGAAGGAGACGTTCGTAAGGAGCACTTCACTTTGGAGAACCCTTCACAAGGAATACGTCGAACCCACCAAAGAGGATTTCGAAAAAATGGACGTCTTCCGGGAAATCCGCCAAAATCAACAACGCTAAAGCAATGAACGCTCTTCATTGTGTGTTGGACCCGAATGAGTTCAACAAGATATGCACATGTAAGAGTGCATATCAAATTTGGAACCATCTCATCGTTACCCATGAGGGAACGAACAAGGTAAAACTTTCAAAGTTATCTGTTGCCGTGCAAAACTTCGATTTGTTTCATATGCAGGAAAATGAGAGCATTGCATAGATGTACGGACGTTTTACCGACATCACCAATGAATTGGAAGCCATTGGCCAAACTTACACCGAACCTGAAAAGGTAAAGAAGATCATCATGTGAATGACCTCCAAGTGGGAAAGAAGAGCGATCGCCATCGAGGAGGTCAATGATTTGAAGAATTACACAGTTGTGAATCTTATCGGGACACTCATGTCTTATGAAGTAAGACGGGAGTACCGATTAAAGATTCAAGCTATGATGAATCCTTCGGAGGCCAAGAAGAAGGTTTTGGCATTCAACGCCAATTCATCATCCTCCGATAGTGAAGAATCAGAGAATGAGATGGATTTGGGTGAAATGGCCCAAATGGCGAAGAAGTTCCAACGCTTCTTCCGCAAAGGTAAATTTTCCTCTAACAAACGATTTGAGTCTACTAATGCTACTTCCACTCTTTGCTTTAAATGTAATAAGCCAGAGCACATCAAGAGGGATTGCCCAATGCTAAAGAACAAAGAGAAGTGGAAAGCTCCGAAGTACCACAAGTCCGACAAGAACAAGAGAGATAAGAAGAAAGGACTCGTCGGTACATTCGATGACTCTAGTGAGGACCCATCAAGTGATTCCGATGATAAGAAGGGTGAGAGCGCTCACATGTGCTTCATGGCCCGAGAGGATCCACTCTCCGACGAGAGTGATTCCGACACGGATGAAACCGAGGTAACAATGGATGAACTTCGTATTGCCAATGAAGAATTATTTGCTAAATATCAATCTTTAATGCTTAGATATACTAGCTTAAAGAAATCAAAAGTTAGCAAGTCATCCATTCCATGCATTATCAATAATGACACCATTGTTGATACTTTAACTCTTGAGAAAGCAAACTTAGCTTCTCAAAATGTCACTTTGAGAGATGAGGTGAATAACCTCAAATCTCAACTAGATCAAACACATCCTAAGGATAATAGTGATCTAGTTACACGACACACACAATTGGGTTTAGAGAATGATTCTCTTAAAACTCAAGTGCACGAGCTCAAAGCACGGGTGTCCACCTTGGATACCGACATTTCTTCTCTAAAGGAGAAATATGAGCTCATGTCCTCCCGTATTATGAGATTCAATAAGGGAAAAAGGACAATTGGACGATTTGCTTGCAAACCAATTTCCGGCCACACATCGTGTTGGTCTTGGTTTTGTAAAGCAAATGCATCCAATGATCGCACCTCCTATAGTGGTGTCACTATAGACTTTGTGAGGCCTTCCTCTGGTGCATCCACAAGTGGTGTCAAAGACACTATAGGTAGCAAACCTTCCAAGAAAGTCACCACTTCACCTTCTCTTCCTTTTGGCAAGAAACCCACTAAGGGTGGAAACCAAAAGAGAAGTCATGCTTACATGTACACTAACATTCATCCTCGTAGGAAACTTCATAAGTGGATAATCATGGAATTTTTTATGCTCTACACCCATGGATACGTACAAACCCACACATGAGAAATACTCATGTACGTGCTCCTATACACCCGTATGCCCATACGCATCATTCTTACATGTATGCTCATCCTCCACATGTCATGCATGATCCATATGCTTCATACAACATGCATGTTCCCAAACATACATATCATTCTCGTATGTTCAATGCATATCCTCCACCACATTTCTTTGCTAGAAACCATGTTCCTAAGAAGCATGCACCACATAGAAATTCAACAAGTATGCATGCAACTAGGACAAGGACTCCCAAAACATACACCATTTGGGGTCCTAAGAACACTAGCCTAAATGATAGGAATACTTATGTTGATTCCTATTTTCATGATGTTATTAAGAATAGTAATTATGTTGGGAAGCGGAAGTCCACTTGGACTTGGCTTCCAAAGGGCTAATCCCCTTGGACCCAACAAACATTGGGTACCATGAGCTTATGGTATATTATGTAGGTACCCAAGAGAAAGAAGAAGAGCAATAAAGGTCAAACTAGCTCTAAAGGGAAAGGATGGATTCTCGATAGTGGTTGCTCCAAACACATGACGGGAGATCCCTCATTGCTCTCCGAAGTGATTAGCATCAAGGATGGTGCAACGGTCACTTTTGGAAGTAATCAAAAGGGAACCATCATTGGACTAGGTATTGTCGGTAACACTTCAAAACCCTAATTACTAATGTATTTCTTGTTAGTGGTTTGTGTCACAATCTCATTTCCATAAGTAAACTTTGTGACAAAGGTTACAAGGTTAACTTTGGAGAAGGATTGTGTACAATTGTTGATTGTGATTCAAATATTTTATTTTCCAGTATTAGACGTAAAAATATTTATTATTTGAGCTTGCCTAAAACCGTTAAACATTGCTTAGTTGCTAATACAAGTGAACAACTACTATGGCATCGCCGTTTTGGTCATGTTCACTTCAAGCACTTATATAAGTTAGCTAAGCATGATCTAGTCAAAGGTTTTTCTATTGCTTTTAATAAGAAACACTTTTGTGATTCGTGTCAAAGAGGTAAACTTAGTAAATAATCCTTTAAGCTTAAAGAAGGGATTACTTCTAAGAAGCCCCTAGAACTTCTTCATCTAGATTTGTTTGGGCCAACTAGAACCACTTCTTTAGGTAATGCTCATTATGGATTAGTTATCGTTGAGGACTTTTCTAGATTTACTTGGATTTCATTCTTAACTAATAAGAATGAAGCTTATGAAGAGTTTACCAAATTTGCAAAGAAGATTCAGAATCTCTTAGGATCCACCATTATCACTATCCGTAGTGATCATGGAGGAGAATTTGAGAATGAATCTTTTACTCAGTTTTGTGATGACACCGAGATAACTCATAATTTTTCCTTCCCTCGGGCACCACCACAAAATGGTGTTGTAGAGAGAAAGAATAGGACTCTTATTGAGTGTGCACGCACTATGCTCCATGATAGTCATCTTGGACTTCAATTTTGGCAGAGGTGGTACACACAACATGTTATGTGCCCAATAGGATCCTAGTGAGACCCCGAACGAACAAAACTTGTTTTGAGCTGTTTTATGACAAAAAGCCTCAAGTAAAATATTTTCGTGTTTTTGGTTCAAAATGTTTTATCAAGAACACTTTCGGTAATCTAGATAAATTTGAGCCAAGATCCGATGAAAGAATTTTTGTTGGATATTCCACATGTAGCAAAGCCTACCGGATATACAACAAAACTTCTTCAACGATTGAGGAATCACAACACGTTTCATTTAATGAAGATTTTGATTTTCCTCATGTTGATGATGATAGTGTAGATGTTATTTATGATTCTCTTAGTAATGTTAAGATTAATGATTCGATTATTGAGACTAACACTACTAATGAAATTGTTGAAGATGTTCCAAGTGATGTAGGAATACCCAAAACTTATCCGACCGTTCGCAATCATCCCCATAACCAAATTATCGGAGATATTGGTGTGGGTGTTTGAACGAGGTCGAGGATTGAAGAATTCTCTCATTGCGCATTTGTCTCTACCATTGAGCCAAAGAACATCCAAGAAGCTTGTGAGGATAGCTCTTGGATAGTGGCAATGGAAGAAGAACTAATGCAATTCGAGAGAAATGAAGTTTGGAAACTCGTTCCTCTTCCAAGTGGTCACCAAGTCATTGGGACCAAATGGATCTTTAAAAACAAGACCGATGAGAACGAGGTAATCACAAGGAACAAAGCAAGGTTAGTAGCTCAAGGCTACCGGCAAGAGGAAGGTATTGATTTCGAAGAATCTTTTGTCCCCTAGCTAGATTAGAAGCTATTAGATTACTTTTATCTTTTGCATCTCATAATTAAACCATTTCAAATGGATGTTAAAAGTGCTTTTTTAAATGGGATTGTCAATGAAGAATTATATGTCTCTCAACCTCCCTGTTTTATTCATGAAAAATTTCCAAATCATGTTTTCAAACTTAAGAAAGCGTTGTATAGGTTGAGACAAGCTCCTAGAGCTTGGTATGATCGACTCAAGACCTTTCTTTTGAATTTAGGTTTTAAAATGGGAGAAGTTGATTATACACTCTTCATTAAAGATTATGAAAATGACATTCTTTTGATTCAAGTTTATGTAGACGATATAATTTTCGGTTCTACTAACTTTAATCTTTGTCAAGAATTTTCTAAGTCTTTGAAGGATGAATTCGAGATGAGCCACATGGGAGAGCTCACTTATTTCCTTGGACTGCAAATTCGACAAATGGAGAATGGAACCTTCATACATCAGACAAAGTACACATGGGAGCTTATTAAGCGATTCAGGATGGAATCGTCTTCAAGAAAAAGGACTCCCAGGAGTACTACTACCCATCTACACAAATATAAGAGCGGAAAAGATGTAGACGTTTGTCTATATCGAGGTATGATCGGTAGCTTACTTTACTTAACCGCTAGTATGCCCGATATCATGTTTTCTGTATGCTTGTGTGCTAGATATCAAGCTAGACCTAAGGAGTCACACTTGATTGCAGTTAAACAAATATTTCTTTATCTCAATCAGTCTCTAGATTATGTGTTACTTAACCCTAAATCTAGCACATATGAGTTAATCTCATATAGTGATGCCGACTTTGCCGGATGCAAGTCCAACAGGAAAAGTACTAGTGGCACTTGCCATTTTCTAGGAAATTCCTTAGTTTCTTGGTTTTCTAAAAAACAGAATTCGGTGTCATTGTCCACGACTAAAGCGGAGTATATTGCCGCGGGTCTTGCATGTGCACAAGTCCTTTGGATGAGACACACTCTTAGTGACTATGGTGTCAATTGTGATAATTGCCCTATCATGGTTGATAACCAAAGTGTTATATGTCTTTCCAAGAACCCGGTACATCACTCCCGTACCAAAGACATAGATGTGAGACACCATTTTATAAATGATCATGTATCTAAGAAGGACATCATCTTAGAGTACATTGAAACCCAAAAACAAATTGCCGACATCTTCACAAAACCTCTTAAAGAAGATTCATTTGTGAGGTTGTGTGGAGAAGTAGGAAATATGGGTAAATCTGAAATTTAGAAGCTCAACATACATGTTGTTAGGATTTATTCATGTCTGCATTCATGATTGCATTGTCATAAGTGGCACTATGATAATAGTTGGTTTCTCGTAACTATCTTGAAGAAGAAAGACGGTTTCTCTTGATGATGTTGGAAGATTTGTTGAACTTGATGTTGTATCGGAGCAACAGTATTTTGAAGGAGAGAAACGACTCAGCCTTGTATATTGAAAGAATTGTTGAACATTATGTTGCACCATAATGTTCAACATGTTGTGTCTATATGCAGCATTGTCTGCTAGCGATATACTTGGATCCAGGTTTGGGTATCTCGTGATCTTAACTTTCTATCTTTAATTGTTCAGGTATTTACGTTGATTAAATATGGTTAAAGATTTGTTTGGCTATTTTTATCTCTCAGTTATTTTGTTGAAAGACGGTTAGAGAGATGTTAGCGGGCAATATCTTCGCAATGGGCTCTTGCGGATTTTGTGGGATCACATGCTTGTTGGGAGTTGCGGATATTGTGGTTGCCTAGCTGTTACCGATTGGATTGGAGACTTGCTGATTGAACCATTGATTCAGGGGGAGCGAAGGCTATTAGGGTTCAAGGACGGTGACGGCTAGGTTACGGCTTTTGAGTAAAAAGTTCTGTGAAAACTCCAGGTGGGAGGCCGACGGCTACGCACGTAGGATCAAGGGAGTTGATCTAGTCGATGGTGCAAGGGAAGCTTATCGGCAAGGGGAGCTTACCGAGAATACTTCACAGGGTTGATTGTGATCACCCCTCGCGGTTTGTATTAAGGGGGAGTGTGTTCCACCTAGTTGAATCGTGATTATTAGAGTTTGTACTCCTTGATTATTTTAGTGAAGTATTCTATTTTTCTGGGCGTGGCCCCGCAAATGTGGTGTGCATACCGAACTGCATTACCAAGTCTTGTGTGTCGCTGATTGACGTGTGTTATTTCGTTGGATTTATATTTCATTACTGCGTACTGAATTTCAATTGGTATCAGAGCAGGTCATCCGCATAACTTTGTTCTATCAAAGTGGGTATGATCTTGTATGTCAATATGCACATGATGAATACTAAAGAAGGTGCCTCTGTTACTCGTCCTCCCTTACTCACCGGATCCAACTACACTTACTGGAATACGCGTATGTGAGCCTTTATCAAGTCCCTGGATGAAAAGGCTTGGGTGGCTACGGTTGAAGGATGGAGCCCTCCAACTGAAGTTAACAAGGAAGGCAAGGAATATCTCAAACCTGTGAGAGACTGGGATCCAGAAGAAGAGCGTGCGGCATTAGGAAATTCAAAGGCAGTGAATGCCATTTTCACTGCAGTCGATGAAGAGCAGTTCAAGTTGATATCAACATGTGAGCACGCAAAAGATGCCTGGGACATTCTTCAAAATGTTCATGAGGGGACCAGTACAGTTAAGGCTTCTAAACTTCAAATGCTTGCATCTCAGTTTGAGAATTTGAGAATGAATGAAAACGAGACTGTGGCGGAATTCAATGGAAGACTAAGAGATATAGCTAACCAGGCATTTCAACTGGGCAAGAAATACTCTCAAAAGAAGCTTGTGGAGAAGACGCTGAGGTCTCTACCCGATAAATTTTCTGCTAAAATTGCGGCTATTGAAGAAGTGAGAAATACCTCCACCATGAGCCTGGATGAACTCATGGGTTCTTTGCAAACCTATGAGATGAATCTCAAGCAGAACAGAAGGGAGAAGGGAGTAGCTCTAAAAGCTGAGGCAAGTGAATCTTCCAAATCTGATAATGAGTCAAAGCTTGAAGATGACATTGTGTTACTCACCAAAAACTTCAGTATGATGATGAGGAAGATTAGTAACAGAGGTCAGAATCTCAAACCTACAAATAAGGTGTTACGTTCAGGTCCTCCTGCTGGTGAAAAGACTACTAGCCGCTCTACTCAGAGGCATGATTCCAAAAACAAAGGAAAGGGAATTCAATGTAGAGAGTGTGAAGGATTTGGCCATATACAAGTTAAATGTGCCAATACTCTTAAAAAGCAAAAAAGGAAAATCTCTAGCCAGCACCTGGAGCGATGAAGATTCTGAAGGAAGTGCGGAAGATGAAGACATAACCAGCAACTATGTTGCTTTCACAGCTACCCTGAAAAACAAGTCTGAGTATGACCATTCTAGAAATGTTGAACATAATGTTACAACATTTGCTCCAACATCAAGTACTAAACAAGGAAATGTGATACATGATGTTGAAACAAATAGTACAACATACGACACCAAGGTCGACTCCGAAGGTGAAAGTGAGGGATATGTTGGTGAAGAGGATATTCGGTCAGCCTATCAGACTATGTTCAACAAATGGATGGATATCTGTGCAGTGAACAAGAAGTTGAAGAATGAATGTGCCAAGCTGAGAAGTGAGAAGGATGAGACAATGGCTAAACTGTTGAAGACAGAATTGAGTCTCCGAAATCTTGAGAATAGTCTGAAGAGAACACTGCTTAGAGCTGAGAAGGCGGAAAGCACCCTCAACAGATGGAACTCTGGGAAGTCTAAACTTGATGATATTCTCAACATGGGTAAGGTGTCTGGAGATCGAATAGAAGTTGGATACAACAGAGGGAGCCACCTACATACCTCCAAGACAAGTCATGTACCCATTACTAATGAGCATGAAAAACAGAGACAGCTCAACGGGGATGAGTCAAAAGGGAAGAAAAGAAAAGGTCCAACAAAAGGTTCAACAAAAGGTACAACATACAGGCGGCCGATATGTGACTACTGTAGGCAAGTTGGACACAGTGACTGGAGTTGCTTCAGACGCATGAAGCACTGGAATGAAGGCAAAAGTGTCACCCATCCCAACAAGAGAACAACCATGAGATGAGTTAAGAAATCTGAGCTGGTAAGCATGGTGGCATATACTTCACTTGTTACATTCTCAAAAAATCTATGGTATTTTGATAGTGGGTGTTCTCGACACATGACTGGAAACAAGAGACTTCTTTCTGAGTATACTGTCGGTAACAAAGGTCATGTTACCTTTGGCGATGGTCAGAGAAGCAAGGTAGTTGGAAAAGGGAATCTAAATGTGACAAGGTTGTTAAAGCTGAAAGACGTGATGCATGTAGAAAACTTGATGGCCAACCTCATCAGCATAAGTCAGTTGTGTGACCAATGATTACTTGTTCGCTTTACCAAAGATGAATGTCTTGTTTTCAATGGAGATGATGTTTGTATTCTTACCGGAAAAAGGTCAAACGACAACTGCTATCTTCTGCAAGATCTTAACAAGTGTTTCAATATCACTGCTGATGTTTCAGAACAGTGGCATCAAAAACTGGGCCATGTCAATTTCAAGACATTGATGAAGATCTCTCAAGCCGGTGCTGTTCGTGGAATGCCAACCCTAACAAAGAAGAAAGAAGGTGTTTGTGAATCATGTCAACTGGGAAAGCAGAAGAAGATGAGCCACAAGTAAATTCAGATAATCACCACCTTGAAAAATCTGGAGCTGCTACACATGGACCTGATCGGACCCACATCAGAAACTAGCGTGGGAGGTAAGAAGTATATCTTCGTTTGTGTTAATGATTTTTCTCGGTTTACTTGGGTAGATTTTCTTAAGGAGAAATCAGACACGTTTGATGCTTTCAAAAGACTGTGCACTCGTCTTCAAGTTGAAAAAGTAGACATCATTGGCAAAATCATCAGGATCCGGAGTGATCATGGAAAGGAGTTTGAGAATCACTCCTTCTCTGAATATTGTGAAGCACATGGTATAGGACATGAATTCTTGGCTCCGAAGACTCCTCAACAAAACGGAGTGGTTGAAACGAAGAATCGCACGCTTCAAGAAATGGCACGAGTTATGTTGAATGCACGAGGCGTCAATGTTAAGTGGTGGGCTGAAGCCATCAATACAGCTTGCTATACTATCAATAGGGTCTATTTTCGGCCAAGGACTGAGAAAACACCTTACGAGATCTGGAAAGGTAGGAAACCTGATGTGTCCTACTTCCACATCTTTGGAAGCAAATGCTATATCTTGCAAGACCATACTCCCAGACGGAAGTTCGATGCCAAGAGCGACAAAGGAATCTTTCTTGGATATTCTACAAGGAGTCGTGCCTTCATAGTGTTGAATCAATGCACAGATGTTATGATGGAATCCATCAATGTAGTGTTAGATGATTTTGATCAGGGAGAGGCCATCCTAAGTGGAGAAAAGGTTGTTCAAGAAGATAGCACTGATGAGGAGAGTCGTGTTGAAAATGATGTTGCAACAATTAAGACTAATCATAATAATGTTGAACAAAATGTTGCAACAAAGGATACAACCACAGTTGAGATAACTCAAGCTGAGGCTGGAGATGCTCAAGATACTGAGGGAATCACGAAAGTTATACGCGATCATCCTCCTGAGCTGATCATTGGTGACGTACACGACAGCCGCCGGACAAGAGGTACTAGCCGTGTCAACTACAGAGATTTGGCCGGGTATGCGTGTTTTCTCTCTACTGTTGAACCCAAAAATGTGAATGAAGCTATTGTTGATGAATTCTGGGTTTCTGCCATGCAAGAGGAGTTGAACCAATTTCAACGTAATGATGTCTGGAGCCTAGTGGAGAGACCTAAAGAAACAAATGTCATCGGAACAAAATGGATCTTCAAGAATAAAACTGATGAGAAGGGAAATGTGACTCGCAATAAGGCCCGTCTAGTGGCTCAACGATATACCTAAGTCGAAGGGGTTGATTTTGATGAGACGTTTGCTCCAGTCGCTCGGTTGGAATCCATTAGATTGCTGCTGGCAGTTGCGTGCAGCCTGAACTTCAAACTACACCAATGGATGTGAAGAGCACGTTCTTGAATGGGCTATTGAATGAAGAAGTATATGTCGAACAACCAAAAGGCTTTACAGATCCTTTTCTTCCGAATCACGTCTACCGTTTGATGAAGGAACTTTACGGATTAAAACAAGCACCGAGGGCCTGGTACGAGAGATTAACTACATATCTTTTGAAAAAGGGATTTGAACGAGAAGGGGCTGATAAAACCTTGTTTGTTCAATGGACAAGGTCAAGTGTTATGGTTGCCCAGATCTATGTCGATGATATAGTCTTCGGGTCAACGTCACAACAGTTGGTTCGTGAGTTCATCACTCTCATGCAGAAGGAATTTGAAATGAGCATGGTTGGTGAATTGAACGTATTTCTTGGGCTTCAAGTTAAATAGTGTGCTGACGGCCTATGCATCTCACAAAGCAAATATGCGAGGAACCTAGTTAAGAGATTCGGTCTGGAAAGTGCAAGGCATGTCCGCACTCCCATGTCCACCACTGAAAAACTCTCCAAGGACGAAGGAGGAAAAGATGTTGAAGTTACCCTATACAGAAGCATGATCGGTAGTCTCCTGTATTTGATAGCCAGCAGGCCGGATATCAGCTTCAGTGTCAGAGTTTGTGCTCGCTATCAAGCGTGTCCCAAAGAATCACATATCATAGCTGTGAAGAGGATTATAAGGTATGTCAGTGGGATGACAGACTATGGTATATGGTACACCAAAGATGCTAACACCCTTATCTCGGGATACAGCGATGCTGACTGGGCAGGAAATACTGATGATAGAAAGAGCACAACAGGAGGTTGCTTTTATGTGGGCAACAACCTTGTATCCTGGTATAGTAAAAACAGAATTCCATTTCATTATCTGCGGCAGAGGCTGAGTATATCGCAGCAGGGAGTTGTTGCACTCAGCTCTTATGGATGAAGCAAATGTTGACATATTATGGTTTGGAACAAGGAACTTTGACTATTCTATGTGATAATCAGAGTGCTATAAACATCTCTAAGAACCCAGTTCAGCGCTCCAGAACTAAACACATCGACATCCGCCATCACTTCATCAGAGAGTTAGTCGAGAAGAAGTCTCTTGTCATGGAATATGTAGCTACTGCAAATCAACTAGCAGATATTTTCACGAAGCCCTTAGATTCTGCCAGGTTTGAAGAACTGCGACAAGCCCTAGGGCTGTGTCTTATCTGATGTTGAATATTATGTTGAGAAAATTGTTGCAACATCAGGTTGCAACATTTTGTGGAACGGGCGGTCAAGTGTTATTGGGTTAGTTATCTCACTAATTTTTTACGCCCGTTATTAATATTCTTCTGTTTCACTTTCGCTACCCAAGGCGCTATTTTCTCCCTCAAATCTTTTCAAGATTCTCTGAGCAGTTCTTCTAAGGTTCTTGCTCTCTTCTTTCTCGTGTGGAATTCCTCTCCTAGTTCTAAAATGGCAAGAGATCGTAAAGAAAAATCGTCGCAGACCCCTCGACGCTATTCTCGTCGGACCGCCTCATCGCAGAATATTGCTCCTTCTTCCTCTCCACCTCCAACCAAACGGAAGGGAGTGAGTCCACGATCTTCACGTGCGTCCTTTAGTGGTATTTCTCCCTCCTCTCAATCTCATGTATCTCACAATGACATGCATTCTCTTGGTGGTTCGAATTTGGAGTTGGTGAGGTTTTCCCCAAATTTTGAAATCCCCCTTCTGCGGAAACCCTTGGAAGATGAATCTTATGATGATGAAGATTTTCCTGCACCTGTCACAATTCAAGATTGGCTCTGCTATTTGCGTAGAACTGGAAGGAGGTTAGACCTCTCTTGGGTAGATGTCTCACATATTCACTTTGATAAAATCATGCGTAAGAAGATTTTGGGCAAGGTAATGAGTGTGGAAGTGCCCCGAGATCGCAAGATTATCATCCGTACATGGAATCCAGAAGTTTTCGTGAAAATATCTGAAATTATTGACATTTCTGATTCGGACTTGTCTGTCTCTGATGGGAAGACTGAGACTGGGGATGCTGATGAAGCTTCATCTTGCCCCAAGGATACTGAGGGTTCAGATGACCCAAATACTGAAAAGATGAATGAGGGTGTTGATCCTGAGGATGGGGTCAATGTTGAAGCTGCATCTGTTAACCCATCTCAGGAAGAGGAACCTGTTATTTCTACTCTGATGTGTGTGGATGATTGTATCCAGAGTTTGGATGAAGAAGGAAATGAATTCACAAGAGAGTCTAATGAAGACGTCAGTTGTCACAATGTCTGTTTTGAAGATATTTCCCTCACGAGTCAAGATAATCCCTTATTGAATTTGCCTCGTGTTGATGTTCCTGCAGAACAGATTTCATCACATGATGGTGTAGAAGAGCATGTTCAGAGTATGGTTGATGAGGATGATGTTGGGGGATCTCAGAAATCTGTTGAGGAAGAAAATGTTGAATGCTGTGCAGTGCCAAATGTTTCTTCTGAGCCTGGCGTGGCTCATGTTGGTACCAATGTTGAAACTGTTGTCGAGACTGACCCCTTGCTGTCAGAAGATGAAGTCCATAATGTTGCACAAAATGTTGCAACAATAGATGCAACATGTGAGGATGCTACTCCAGATGATACTCCCGTGAACTCCTTCATGCAGAAGGCTCGATCTGCTCCTAGAAAGCGCTCTACTCCTTCAAGTCATGCTGCTGCATCTCCCTCCAAGAGGTCCAGAAATTCTGCATCTGCATATGGTCCATCTCGCTTACCCTTGTTTACATCTTCTGATGCATTCAGTAAAGTTTTCTTCGACAAGGCCTGTAAGAATAGGTGGGTCTCGTACTCTGAAAGATCCTTCCTCCCTGAGAAAGTTCTGAATATGTCATCATTTGACAATACCCAGATGGCTTCTATTCTGAAAGACATTGGTTTGTTCCATACTGCCTCATGCTTCAGTACTTTCTATCTTGTGTTGGTGCGTGAATTCTACTGTAATCTGTTTAAATCTGCTAGTGATGCATCTTCTCGATGGGGATTCAGGAGTTATGTGAGAGGAAAGATCATTTCTTTCTCTCCAACTATGCTGAATAAAATTTTAGAATGGAAGTGTCCTCAGTCAGTACCTGCATTCGGAGAGTCAGTAGGAGATGACTTCAACATGTTTATTCATGTTGTGACCGCAGGAAAGCTTAAGGGCTGGCCCAAGAAGTCGTCCACTTTTCCTTCCTCCGCTCTTACCGCCAAATTCTTTGTTCTGTACCGGATTGCCACGAGAAATTGGCTTCCCACATCCAATATTTCAGTAGTCACGAAAGACATGTGCAAGCTCTTGTTCTCTGCCGGCACTAAGAAGCCTTTCAACTTAGGTAGAATCATCGTTGACTCTATTTTGGCTTTATCAGAGTCATCCTCCCCAGCGTCGTATCTGCCCCATGGCTGTCTTATCTCCATGATGCTTTTGGGACAAAGAGTGTACCTATCTGCCTCTGATCTTCCTACCTCGGTCGACAGTATATCGTACACTGCTAAATCTGTTGTTGGAAAGTTCGATGATATCTCAAAGGAGATACCCTCTCTTTATGATGCTCCGACTTCATCCTCACCTCCGCAGGGTGCAGATCCCGCATCCTTTGTGTTTCATGAGATACCTTCTTCTGCTTCTGCTCAGGCCGTTGCTGGTTCTTCTTCAGTTTTGGAGGATATTCAGTTCTTAGAAAGGGCAATTCAGAATGTCGATGATCAATTGTTGATGCTCCAAAGTCAGAAGGGTCTTCTGGATAGTCACAAAATTATGTTGAAGAGCAAACTGTCTGCTCTGAAGAGTAAACTTACTGAGGAGCAGTGATTGCTACATCTCTCTACTCTGGTGGTATTTTCCTTGAGGTATGTGTCCTTCTTTAGTGGCTCAAAGGGGGAGATTATGATAATGATAATGCTTTGTGATGTTGATCTTGCTTGGTGGTTTGATGGTGTTGGAAATTTTTTTTTTGGAGTGCTTGTGGTGAAGGGGAATCTCCACTGTCTGAGTTGTTAAAGTTGTTCTGGTGGCGGTGTTATTGGCTTTGGTATGTTGGTATGCTGTATATGTGATGATGTTATGATGTTTTGAGAACAGCAGTTTCTGTTTCTGGATCTGTGTCTACCCCATCTTTCTTCAGTTTGTATCAGTCTCATATCATACCGTGTTGTGCCACTAAATGACAAAAGGGGAGATTGTTAGGATGTATTCATGTCTGCATTCATGACTGTGTTGTCATAAGTGGCACTATGATAATAGTTGGTTTCTCCTTACTATCTTGAAGAAGAAAGACGGTTTCTCTTGATGATGTTGGCAGATTTGTTGAACTTGATGTTGTATCGGAGCAACAGTATTCTGAAGGAGAGAAACGACTCAGCCTTGTATGTTGAAAGAATTGTTGAACATTATGTTGCACCATAATGTTCAACATGCTGTGTCTATATGCGGCATTGTCTGCTCGCGATATACTTGGATCCGGGTTTGGGTATCTCGTGATCTTAACTTTCTATCTTTAACTGTTCAGGTATTTATGTTAATTAAATATGGTTAAAGATTTGTTTGGCTATTTTATCTCTCGGTTATTTTTTTGAAAGACGGTTAGAGAGATTTTAGCGTGCAATATCTTCGCAATGGGCTCTTGCGGATTTTGTGGGATCACATGCTTGTTGGGAGTTGCGGATATTGTGGTTGCCTAGCTGTTATCGATTGGATTGGAGACTTGCTGACTGAACCGTGGATTGAGGGGGAGCGAAAGCTATTAGGGTTCAAGTACGGTGACGGCTAGGTTATGGCTTTTCAGTAAAAATTTCTGTGAAAACTCCGGGAGGGAGGCCGACGGCTACGCACGTAGGATCAAGGGAGTTGATCTAGTCGGTGGTGCAAGGGGAGCTTGCCGACAAGGGGAGCTTGTCGAGAATACTTCACGGGGTTGATTGCGATCACCCCTCGCGGTTTGTATTAAGGGGGAGTGTGTTCCTCCTAGTTGAATCGTGATTATTCGAGTTTGTACTCTCTGATTATTTTAGTGAAGTATTCTATTTTTCTGGGCGTGGCCCCGCAGATGTAGGTGTGCGCACCGAACTGCGTTACCAAGTCTTGTGTGTCGCTGATTGACGTGTATTATTTCGTTGGATTTATATTTCATTACTGCGTACTGAATTTCACATGTTATAACACCTTTTGAGCTCATTTCATCATATTGCCTATCTTCATTTGATTTATCTTATATATGTGTTTAAGAAAGGCAATTGAGATTTATGTGATTTCATGATTTCTTTGAGATTGATCTTAGAGATTTGTGGTTCAATTGATTTATCGTATTACATTGTTTTTATGATGAGTCTGTGATTAGAATATATGTCCTGGGTGAGTGTTCTTATCCTCTGGATTTTATCTCATTGTGCATTTTTGGACCAGGACAGACGACTGTCTTTCCTTCGACAGTCGACTGCCCTACTCTATCTTATCCGTCAGAAATTTCTATCTTTCATACAGACGACTGATGACAATTATCCAGTCGACTGTTGTTTCAACAGGCGACTGCATTTTGGTCATCAGGTGCCTATCGTTTCTGTCGAAATTTTTCCAGTACTCTCTGTCTTTTTGATGAAGTTTTATTGATTCTCAGTCAGTCGACTGATGTGTATTGTACAGTCGACTGTTTCACGGACAGTCGACTGTATGTTACACAACAGTCAACTGTCTGTCTTCCTGAGTTTATTTCTTATCACTTCATCCAGTCGACTGAATTTTATTCATCAGTCGACTGTCTACTGCTGTGGCGATTCACTGCTTCGATCTGAGCCGTCAACTCTTTGATCCAACGGCCCAGATTATTTCGCCCTTTCTTATAAACTTCAAGACGTTTCATTTCAAACCTCATATTTTCTCTCTCTTCCGACTGAAAATCACTCGACTTCCCGCTCGAAATCTCCTATAGATCTCTCTTCTGATCTTCTCCGTGTCAACTTGATGTTCCTCCTTCGTGTGTTGCTCACCTGTTGATCGATTTCTCGTCGGAATCGTGCCCTAGCTTGCTTGACCTAGCCTTCGATCGTTCGAGTGAGCTCATGGATCCTTTTGATCGTCTGTTTCCTAAAGGATCTTTCGATTTCCTCAATGATCCGGTTTCTTCTTCTCAACCCACTGAACCGGTTCCCTCCTCGCCTTCATCTTCTGGGGGTTTCCAAAATATCACTGTCGGTGACCCCATTCCTTCCGAGAATGTTGCCGAACATACTTCTCTGCAGACCGAACATCCTCCGAGTACTCCTCCTTCAGTATCCCTTGAGGATTTTCTCCTCAGTAGGTTGTGTGATCGTGTCACCGCTCTTGAGAAGCTGTCTACTTCTATGGATGAGAAGCTCAATCTTCTTTTGGAGCTTCAGTACAAATCCTTCATGCTTCATGGTTTTCCCATCCCCGTCGAGCTTCAGGCTCTGTTTTCTAAGTCTGAGGACACTGCCCCTGTTCGTGTTCCTCCTCCAAGCTTTGTGCATGTATCTTCTTTGGTCCAGACCCCTGTTGTCTAGACCCATGTTCATGCTCTTGCGGAATCTTCTGCCGCTCGTGCATTGTCTTCCAAGAGGAAGACTCCTGCTTACCCTACTCGACGCTCTGCCAGGCTGATGTTCCGCTCTTCTGGACATCCTTCGGACACATCCATTTTCACATTGATTGAAGTTGCTGTTGCTTTTTGTTCACTCACCCGGAGACCTAGATTTTGTTTTGGTCTGTTTTTGGTTGGGTTGAGTGGTTCATAGGTGTTTGTTTTTGTTTGTATGCTAGGTGTATTTTGTATGTTGATGTATGATGTCTATCATGATGTATTTTTGGATCATGGTGTATGTATTTTTGTTGGACATGTTGATGTCCATATGCTATGTACTCATCTTTTGATATATATATATCAAATGTTGTTGTTTAATCTTATGTGTCACACCATGTATAATTGTTAATCATATCAGTGTGCTGATTGTGATATTGTCTCCATGAATCATTTATTCTCTTCTAATGTGATGTTGAGACAATTTGGGTTTAATATTGGATTATTCATGCTATCTCTGATGTGATGTATTTTTGAAACTATTTTTGTTTCGCATATCTAAAATGTTGATATTGGACTTCCATTCCTATATTCACATAAGTATTTGATGTGATTTTTATGAGTTTTTGATTCTATATATCTTTATACTCCTTGATTGTTGTTAGTTCGTATTTAGTACGATTATTGTTGTTGTTATTTACTCTCACCTTTTTGGATAATGCCATAGGGGGAGAGAAATAAACATACAAGATTCATAATGAATATGCTAAGTATGTGCTAACACTTTGAATCTAAGATTGAAGTTGCCTTAGATTCAGGGGGAGTAAGATTACAATGAATAGGGATTTTAATTCCTAGATTTCTTGAATTAAATTCACGCGTAACTAACTCATTTGCTTCAATTGATATATAGATGCCCTAATATTTGTTGACTAACTTGATTGGCATCTATGTAGGGGGAGTAAGTTTTCATTACGCACAATTATTTATCTTTTTGTTTATGTTTGTTTGTCATCATCAAAAAGGGGGAGAATGTTGAGTATTGGACTTCTCCCTACTTGGTGTTAATGATGAGCAAACATAAATACTTGTGACTAATCCCCTATTTTGCAGTTAATCCATTGCCTAAGCATTATATGAAGATCTACTTGCAATGGATGACTCTCAAAGTTCATTAAAGGCAAATGACATGGATTGGATGATCGTAGATGATGATTGAAGCTCCATGAAGACTTCAAGCTCATACGATGGATTGAAGAGAGAATTCGTCAATGTAAATTTTGTTTATCTCTTCTAGTATGTAGCTTAGAAGTAGAACATTGATGGAGCACTCACACACATCTTCATTCTGTCTTAGGACATCATTAGATCATTCGTCCTTAGACTCTAATTCATTTCTTTAGTGATTGTGCTTGGATTGTTCATAACAGTCGACTGTTGAACACTTTACAGTCGCCTGTCTCAAAAACAGTCGATCGGCTTTTGTTCTACAGTCGCCTGATATGCGCAAACTTTTACAATTTAGTTTTGGGCCTCTCTGTTTTATTTCACATAGGCTACTGATGAACGATTCACAGGCGCCTGTCCAAGTGACAGTCGACTATGTTTTGTAAATCAGTCGCATGTCTATCTTCTACCCAAACTTTGTTGATCTGACTTTTACAGCCAGTCGACTAATGTTGAATACAGTCGACTGTCCATTGGATCAGTCGACTGTCTATGCTACAACAGTCGTCTGTCTTTGAGCCAATTTATTGACTCAGCTCTCTGGAAATTCTCAGGGTATTTGACAGTCGTCTGTATAAGGATTTACATTCGCCTGTTCTGATTAACAGTTGACTGTTTTATCCTCATCAGTCGTCTGTCCTGTTATCTCAGAAGATTTCTAGAATTCTTAAAGTTACCCATCTTTCGGCCAGTCGCCTGTCGAAGGACTTACAGTCGCCTGTTGGTTTAACAGTCGACTGTCTCTCCTTCATCAGTCGACTGTCCACATGGTAAGTTACCGTAATGAATTCTCACCTACCCTTGCTGACTGTGCAACAATTGACTATGGTTTCTTCAACAGTCGACTGTCGCGAGCGCAGATTCTATCCGTTGAGATTTTTCTCACGGATTCCTAAAGGGTTTTTGCCTAAACTGTTTTGTGGATTTGAGAAACCTATATAAGGGCCTTCTACTGTTCCATTGAAAGGTTACCAAGGCTTTTACAAAATCTCTCAAGCTTTCATTCTCAAGTTTTAAAGCTCTCAAATCCAAAGCCCTAAGAATTCCAATCTTTGATCTCTTGCTCTCCAACCTAGAACCAAAGAGTTATCTTCTAGGCATTTGGTGCAGTCAAGAGAAAGGGCTTTCTCCTCTCTTCCAAGAGAGTCTTCAACACACAACATACCACTCCTTCAAGTTCTACTTCAAGGCATAGGTGATTGTAAGAGTTGCTTTCATAATTTCATAACTTTCGTTATTTGAATTTGCTCTCTAGTTGTGAGAGCGGTTTGCTTGCTACCAAGTTGTGGGAGTCAAGGTCAATCGATTGTATTTCGATTTCACTTGTAGGGTTGCTACAAGAGGGTTTTAAGGAAACCTCAAGTTAAGGTTCTAACTTGAGTATCCGGAGGTATCCGGGTGGAAGGGACGTAGGATTATCGGGAACAAGTTGGGAAGTGACTTGGGTAATCCGAACCCTTGAAACATCTCTGCGTTTGCGTGTGTTTCATTTTGGGTTTAATTTCTATTCATCATTATTTTGTTGGATTGCATTTAAATTGGTGTAACTATTTTTTTTTAAATTACATAAACAATATTCAACCCCCATTCTAGTGTTTTCCCCATAGACAGGATCCTTACACAATTCGGACAATTGGTTCCGCAAAATCCTCTAGCATTAAACAACTGATTTACGGGCGAGAATCTCTCCAACCGATTCTATAACAAATTTCGAGAGATAGCAACTTCCATTTACATCTCCAACCGATCTTCAATTGCAACAATATATACCAGAATACTTAGAAGATTCTGAAAGGAGATCTGAGGAAATCACCTTCAATAAATGCTAAAGACCGTCATTCGATTCCAGCCTTTTAACACAGCATGTTGGACCTTATGTTCTATCATAACGTTCAACATATTATCCAACATGGCCACAAGACGAGATCTCTCATACCATATTTGCAGATTAATACCTTAAATCACATTGTCAGCAAATCTTATGCGTACCAGCATACAGCAGAATATCTGGAGAAGATCTAAACAATAATGCAAGATCTGAAGCCATTCAGATATAAAATCTTCAACCGCACAAATCTTCAACCGCACATACCGTTCAGATATGAAACCAATCAGATTTTGTAACCACTATTTCCGGGTAAATAACTTCCTCTTTAATGCAGAATATCCGCCAATATTTCTAGGATCACTTCGGATAAGAAATCCCATATTCAAGGAACCACCGAATCTATTTCGGGTAAAATGATTAAAACAAATCTCATGCGGATATTTTGCCCAAAGAATAAGGATCTATTCCTGGTAAATAGAACCAATAAATCTCAGCAAATATTTCCTCCCATCAATTAAGGAACTAACCTGCAGATTCCCAAATATTCTCAGCAAACCTCCATCAATTAAGGAACTAATTCGGGTAAGAAGGAATATAAAAATCTCTCCAAGATATTCCATCAATCAATTCAGGAATCCCCAACATTCTAGGCAACAAATTAGATCTGAGATCACCACAACAGATCTGTAGACCAAAGCAGCGTTTCTGCATACGAACCAATATTCCAGATCCCGAATGTTGAACATTATGTTGCAACATTATGTTCAACATTACTGCTCAAACTGCTCAAAAACAATTCTGATTCCTCAACCTGAACTCTCCAGATGTAGTGCCACTAATGCCAACTTATATCAACAGAAAAAACAACCTAACAATCTCCCCCTTTGGCATTATATGGCACAGCCCAAAGCACGGGCACCAACCAAGCACATTCTCCCCCTTTGAGCCACAATAAGCCAAAGCACACTCTCCCACTTACTAATAAAAATCCGAGCAGTGATAACCTCAGACGAGACATCCACTTCATACGGTTTCTAAGACAATAGTTGCTAAGAGATAAGAAATGGATGGAAAGGGTTGGAATGCACACCTGGATTGTAGGTCTCCAACAGATCTTCTTAGAAGTCGACATAGAAAAGGAAGGAGTTGGAGAACTAGACTGAGCACCATGTCGTTTGCCAGAACTATGATGCCGGTGACACGAATGAGGAACTTACAGAGCTGGCATGGTCAAATCAGGAGCATGTGAAGCTGTACAGTCACCAGGTGCAGAAGACGTGCGTGTTATGTCCTGTGTCACAGCATGATCCATGACATCAGGTTCAGCATGAGCCAATGTTGCAACACCGTGTGCCACATCAGATGCAACATGAGCATTTGTTGCAACTGGGAAGCAACACCAGACGAACATTCCCAATACTTTTCAGTGGACGACAGAAAAGGTGTGACCTCATCGATGACTTTAATACTTTTCAGCTAGCCTCCAATAATACACATCCATATCTCCAATAGTTAATCCAAAGACAACAACAACTGAGACACTTCTAAAGGATCCCCTATCTCTCTTAGTAGCAAATAAATCCTCAGGCACAGCGGAATAAGAGGAAGAAAAGTATACCTCACAATAATAGGGCTGCAAGAAAGATGAAATGAAATACAGAGTATTAGACAATCTCTAAGAGGCCGAAAAGTAGTTGGAGAGTTGAAAACATCGGCGGTGTTGACAGAGAATCTTCGATGGTCTGCATGTCAAAATTTGGAGACGTGGATGCGATGGAACCAGCTAAGAAGTGGTCAAACTTAGGGGAAGTCAACCGGTATAGGTGAAGAGGCCACGAAAGATGAAACGGCGGTGGATTGCCGTGCTGGAGAGGGTATATGCAAAGATCCGATGGCAGTGGTGGAGGATAAGCAGTGAGCAGAGCAGCGAGATAACACTCTGATAATTCTGGAGGAAGATTCATGAGAATTTGGCGCAGGTTGCTCACTTTGATTGTCGAGGGGAGATGTCAAGTCTGGTGTCACAATATCTACAGCAACATCATTCTGTGATGTATCTAATGTTACAACATTAGTCACAACATGAAGTGTTTTCTCTGAAGCTGTAGTGTTCTTGCTGTATAATTCAGACTTCCTGACCCATTGCTTCTTCATCTTCATATAAGGGTGTCTAACATTTCTTCCTTCTGACCAATGTCACATGCGACTGAAGCAGTTTCTCTCAGTATGGCCTATGAACTTGCAGTAAGCACACATAGGACGACCACCTTTTATGCCTCTAGTCAGTTTCTTCTTCTGATCATGGCATTAGTGGCACTACATCTGGAGAGTTCAGACACATTCTCTCAAGTTCTTTAGTAACTTGACTTCTTCTTTCAGCAGACACATTAAAGAAAGCTCCTCTATTGTATCCCACTCCGGTGCGATCTCATGAAATCTTACCCATGTTTTAGATATCATCCAGCTTTGCTTTTCCAGAATTCCACTTATCCAATGTACACTCAGCTTTCTTAGCCCTGAGAAGAACATTTCTGAAGTTGCTTTCCAGATCTCTAAAGTTTTTCTCAACTTTCAGAGATTTGATTTTGACTTCATCCTTCTCTTTCTTCAGTCTGTCATTCTCCTCTTTTAGCACTTTGTAATAATGCAGATTTGCATCCACTTCTCATACATCATCTGGTATGATGTTCAGATATCATCATCACTAACTTCCTCATCGCTGTCAGCTTCAGAATCTGATTCGGTTGTGGATGTTGTACATGATGTTGTACATGATGTTGCAACATTCTATCTGACATTGGCTAGTTTGTTGCCAGATGTTGTTCCTGATGTTGCAACATCTGACCCAACATGACTATGAGTGTTGTAATCAGGTCGCTTCTTCTGAGAGGCCGCGATGGCAATGTAATTACTGATGATGTTCTCATCTTTAACACTCCCATCAGAATCATCTTCACTCCAAGTACTAGTCGAGGACGTCCCTTTTTGCTTCTTTAAGGTGTTTGCACATTCAGCTTGTGTGTGCCCAAATTCTTCATATACTCTACACTGCATACCTTTTCCTTTCTTTTTTCCTTTACTACTGATCTTCTTCAGCATTCTACTAATGTTTTTAGTCAACACGAAAATATCCTCATCTACACCCGATTCATCATCTTCTTTAGAGACATCTCTAACTTCTACTTTCAGGGCCACTACTTTGTCCATTTCCTTCTGCTTCAGATTCATTTCATAGGTCTAAAGTGACCCCATAAGTTCATCCAGTCTCATGGTGGACGTATTTCTGGCCTCCTCAATGGCTGCAACTTTGGCTGAGAATTTGTCTGGAAGAGATCTCAAGGTTTTCTCACCTAACTTCTTTTGAGAATATTTCTTCCCAAGCTGGAAGGCCTAATTGGCTATATCTCTCAACCTTCCAGTAAATTCAGCAACAGTCTCGTCGTCATTCATCCTTAGATTTTCAAACTGAGAAGCTAGCATCTGGAGTTTAGAAGCTTTTACCGCATTAGTTCCTTCATGCACGTTCTGAAGTATGTCCCAAGCTTCTTTAGCATACTCACAGGTAGAGATAAGTTTGAATTGTTCTTCATCAACAGCCGAAAAATAGCATTAATTGCTTTAGAATTGCACAGGGCCGCATGTTCTTCAATCCGACTCCAGTCTCTTGTCGGCTTGAGGTGTTCTTTGCCATCTTTGTCAATTTCGATCAGCGGTGTCCATCCTTCAATGACAGCGATCCAGGCCTTCTCATCAATGGACTTAATCAATACACGCATCCGAGACTTCCAGTAAGTGTAGTTTGTACCAGTGAGCAATGGAGGACGAACAACGGAGGCACCTTCTCGTGTAGCCATGATTCAAGTACTGGAATCCAAGATCACTCCTTCTTTGATAACAAAGTTACACGGGTGACCTGCTTTGATACCAATTGAAAATTCAGTACATATGTATAATCAAATAAACACAATGATAAAACATAAACACCAAGGTGACACAAGGAACTTGGTAATGCAGTTCGGTACGCACACCTACATCTGCGGGGCCACCCCCAGAAAAATAAATTACTCCACTAAATATCAATGATTACAATCACTAATACCACGTTTCTACTAGGAGGAACAACCTCCCCCTCAATACAAACCGTGTTGGGGGGTCTCTACCAAACCCATGGAGTAATTTGCGCAAGCTCCCCTTGCGTGCAAGATCCCCTTGCTCAACTGACAAAGATCAACTCCCTTGATCCCCTACGTGTGTAGCCGTCAGCCTCCTCCCGGAGTTCTTTAATCACCTTTTCTCAAAAGCCGTGCCCTAGCCGCAAAACCACACAACCCCTATTTCCTTCGCTCCCCCTTAATTGCGGAGTGGATATGGAAGGTAGCTTGAATAATCTGTGCAGATTCGACAGCCCGCAAGAATCCGAACTAATTCGGGCAATTGGTTCCGCAAAATCCTCTAGCATTAAACAACTGATTTGCGGGCGAGAATCTCTCCAACCGATTCTATAACAAATTCCGAGAGATAGCAACTTCCAATTATATCTCCAATCGATCTTCAATTGCAACAATATATACCAGAATACTTAGAAGATTCTGAAAGGAGATCTGAGTAATCCACCTTCAATAAATGCTAAAGACCGTCATTCGATTCCAGCCTTTTAACACAGCATGTTGGACCTTATGTTCTATCATAACGTTCAACATATTATCCAACATGGCCACATGACGAGATCTCTCATAGCATATTTGCAGATTAATACCTTCAATCACATTGTCAGCAAATCTTATGTGTACCAGCATACAGCAGAATATCTGGAGAAGATCTAAACAATAATGCAAGATCTGAAGCCATTCAGATATAAAATCTTCAACCGCACAAATCTTCAACCGCACATACCGTTCAGATATGAAACCAATCAGATTTTGTAACCACTATTTCCGGGTAAATAAATTCCTCTTTAATGCAGAATATCTGTCAATATTTCTATGATCACGTCGGATAAGAAATCCCATATTCAAGGAACCACCGAATCTATTTCGGGTAAAATGATTAAAACAAATCTCATGCGGATATTTTGCCCAAAGAATAAGGATCTATTCCTGGTAAATAGAACCAATAAATCTCAGCAAATATTTCCTCTCATCAATTAAGGAACTAACCTGCAGATTCCCAAATATTCTCAGCAAACCTCCATCAATTAAGGAACTAATTCGAGTAAGAAGGAATATAAAAATCTCTCCAAGATATTCCATCAATCAATTCAGGAACCCCCAACATTCTAGGCAGCAACTCAGATCTGAGATCACCACAACAGATCTGTAGACCAAAGCAGTATTTCTGCATACGAACCAATATTCCAGATCCCGAATGTTGAACATTATGTTGCAACATTATGTTCAACATTACTGCTCAAACTGCTCAAAAACAATTCTGATTCCTCAACCTGAACTCTCCAGATGTAGTGCCACTAATGCCAACTTATATCAACAGAAAAACAACCTAACAACCATGATATGCACGAATATGCAATTCTATTTGTTCGGACCATACTTTTGTATGGAATTCATCCTTGATCAATGCAATGAATTAGACCCTCCAGCACTCTGATTAAACTCTGCATGTACAGAAAGCATGACCACCAACTATGAGAAGCTAGTTTTAGTGTCATGGTCGGTATTTGTTAACCATGTTGCCTAACAATGTTGCCATTTAAGTTAATCTAAAAACTGCAAATTGGCTTAGTAGTATTCACCATTTCTCTTTTGTGAGAGGTTGTGGGTTCTATTCCTGCTAACCAATGTATCAACAAAATCTGCAAATTGAGTCGATCTTAAATATCACCAATGCATGCCAAATAATAATATCACTAATGCATTAAAACGTGTTGCTGGTGAGAATCTTGATACAAGCTGTTACGCCTATTTGGCCGACGCCCGAAAGACACAAGCCCGGAAACCCAACTACCGATCAGAAGCCCATCTGCGCTATCCGGCCCGCCCGACAAGGCCCTATAGGGGGCCCCCAAGTATCGATCCGACCCGGCCCTGACAACGCGCTGGTCACTCGCCCACTCCTGCGGTAACCGCTCCCCCAGACCCGTGATCATTTAAGGGCCGTTATGGGGAGGAGCCAGGGGGCGTAGGAAGCGGCGAAGGGGCGGGTTGAGGGGGCACGATTGAGGGCGAACGTGAGACGTGAGTCGTGGGCAGACTCGGTGGAAGGTCGATAAGAGGGCTAGGAGGACGACAGAACAAAGGACCGCATCTCAGGTATCTAAAACCTAAGGTACTCCATCAACGACCTTGTTCCCCCATTTCATCTCCTTCCTCCCCCGCTCGCGCCGTGAGACGCCGTTCAGATCTCCTCTCGAGTCGAACCGTCTCCGCCGGGCCTCCTCTTTCAGATCACTGTCTGACTTAGGCATCGGAGGGGATTTGGCCGGAACCAAGGTCCGGCCCCCTGACGAGCGTTCTCGTCTACGCAGGAGGACATCAGACCCACGGGCCGAGGCTTCCCCTCCGCCCCTCGCCGACCGCGCAACCAGCTGGACGATCGAGGCTACCCCTCGTCGTCCGACCGCCGAGGCCGAGCACGTCCGACCGAGGCCGAGCGTCTCAACCCGGGCCGAGGCTTCCCCTCGCCCTACCAACGACCGAGGACATCGATTCAGCCCAGCCGACGCGCTCCACGTCGTCTGCAGTTCCGACTCACGCCTCGTCTGCACCGACTCGACACACCCGAGGGACCCAAGCGGGCCCCTTGACCACGTTGACCGGGTTGTCCACGGTCAATGTCACACCCCGCTTCCCAAAATGGACGGAAGCGAGACGTGACGAGGCCCGCTTAGGCCAGAGCTTTAGAAGCTCGGACCCAATAAGCGTCTGTAGAGGTACCATTTTAAAAAAATTTCAGGTTCTTGCATTTTTATAGTTCGAAACAACAAAAGTACGGAAAAGATATTGCATTCATTAAATTAGAGTTATGATATCCAACAAGTACAAGGTCTAAAAGAAAGAAGCCTAAGCGTGGCAACAAAACTATCTAAAAGAAACGGAAAGTAGTAACCTCTGAAAGTGGCGACTAAAAGACCTCAAGGTCTGGTCCTCGTCAGGCACGTGCTCTGGGTCGACGTCCTCGGCTCCACGTACTTCAGTGAGACTGCCTCGTCCACGAACTCTGGCTGAATACCTGACGTACAGCACCCAAAAGAAAGGAACTGTACGTCAGGTAAAGTCTACAAGAAGGGTTAGACTTTACTGCAAGTGCACCGAACTTTAAATAACGGTTTACTGGTTGATTAGCATGCTGAGGTTACAACAAGTACAAGAGAAGTAACGTAGCAGGAAAGTAAAGCGTAGCAGGCAGTAGTCGTAGCATGTGCTACCGGCTAGTCGTAGCATGTGCTACCGGCTACGGGACTAACCTAAAGGTGTCAGGACAAGTCTGGACGTGGCGGGACAAGACAGGACAAACAGGACGGGACAAGACAAGACAAGTGTGACACGAAGGGTTCACGCCTTACGGTTCGAGGGGGATCAAACCCTCTTGCCGTGCGCACGCTCAACCCTACCCCAACCCCAGGAACTCAGGACAAGAAGTACAGGGATCACTTCCGCTAGGGAAGCATCCGAAACGCCCGAAGGCTTTTTGTATAACAGGGATCACTTCCGCAAGGAAAGCATCCGAAACGCCCGCATGCTTTTTGTATAACAGGGATCACTTCCGCAAGGAAAGCATCCGAAACGCCCGCAGGCTTTTTGTATAACAGGGATCACTTCCGCAAGGAAAGCATCCGAAACGCCCGCAAGCTTTTTGTATAACAGTCACGGGGATCACTCTCGCATGGAGAGCATCCGAAACGCCCGAAGGCTTTTTGTGTAACAGGGACATGACATGACAAGTGTAAGGAATTGTTATTCTAGGGTGTCCACACGCACGCACACACAAGATAGCCCTATGGTGTCAAAAGTTGTTGTTTGTCGAGCTTAGACTTCGTCGTCAAGTCTAAGTCGTCAGGGCGACCCGGACGCTATCATTTCACATCCGGTTCTATACACTCACAGTCTAACAGTTCTAACAATTTAAGACCAAAGCACGGTCAAAAACGCAAGTGAGTACACTTGCCTGCGATGGCGAGTGTGTCGTCCGTCCGGGGTGTCTGGTCCAAGCGTCGCGTCGGCGGAAGTCCGTCTGAAATAGGGTCACGGCGACAGTGTCAGGTCGCGTTTTCAGTAAATCCTATTTAGGTTCATTTCTAGGTTATCAGGACTATCCAAATTGTCACAAGTCACATTTTGATGTTTTATCAACCTAAATCGACTTATATCCTATGTGCACAGAAAGTTTGTCTGATGGTCGATTTATACGGTGAGCAACGTTTTACTGGTGCGGTAAAGTAAATTTAATTACAGTTGTCTGATTTTAGTTAGGTTTTCAGTTTTTGCTACGGTGTGGGTTGCTATGAGTTCGGGGTACCAACCTGAATGATGATTAACCGTGAATCTGGTGTCGGGTCTGAAAACAGTGGCGGTGCTCGTGTCCCCGACTGCGGGTAGCGCAGTGGAGGTCGTCTCGGGGTCGCCTCAGGATCGTAACGACGGCGGGTAGCGCAGTGAAACAGCACAGCAATGGGAACGGCGTCGGAACCGCCTTGTTCACGAGTAGTGCAACGACACAGCTACGAAAACGCCTCGGTTGCGAGTAGCGCAACGAGACGACATGTGAATGGTAGCGGTAACGGCCACAATGCCGGAAGATCGTGAGCCCTGTGGCGTCAACGGCGTCTCGACTACGGGTAGCATAGTGAAACACGCTCTGGTAGCGGACGAAGGGTGCGTACAACGGGCACGGTCAGACTTGCGAACGAAAAGCGTCGTCAAAGCGCCCAACGACTTCGGAAAGAGATCAGTGGGGGAAAAACACAAAACAGTGAACACGGGTTCGCTATACAATGCCGGGAGTCGAGGGGGATCATCGGTCGGATCTGAGGAGAGGTCGTGGGGGGTGCTTGGCCGTCCGGCGGTGGCGGAGAGATCGCAGCAGCAAGAGTGCTGCTGCTGCTGGCTGTTCGCGCAAAAAGAGACGGCCCGCGGCGTCTTAGTCGGAGGCGGGTGGCCAAGGGGGCTGAGCGGAGGCGAGGGTGTCTGAGGGAGGCGTCGACGGCGACTAGGGGAGGCCTCCGGCGGAGCTGGCCGTCGAGCGGAGGCGGAAAATAGCAGCAGCAGCGGATCTGCTGCTGCTGCGGCTTGCTCGAGCGAAGGGGAGGCCGGGCAGCTACGGCTGAGGCGATGTCGGGGAGGCAGGCTGCGGCGTTGTGGGTCGTCGGCGGACGGTGCGGGGCTCTACGGCGGCGCTCGAGTGTCGGAGAAGCCGACGGGGTCGCAGGCGGGCGGGGTCGGCGTTGGGTGACGCCGTGGAGAGGGAGATCGGAGCGAGGGGGCAGCGGCGGCGTACGGCGGTTTGAGCGGGGCGCTGCGCCATGGACGGGAGACGCGACGGCGGGGCGCTGGAGAGCGCGGTGGTGGCGGAAAACGAGGGGCGGCGGCGCTCGGAGAGCCTGCGTCGGCGATCGAGCGGTTGGGGGCTCGGAGGTCGGAGGGGATCGCCGGCGGTGGGGTTGCTGCTCCTGTGCGGTGGCGGGAACCCCTGCCGGCGGCGGGCGGCGCTGGGGAGCACCGACGATCGGGATCGACGAGGGAGGCCACGGATCGGAGGGTCCTTGCCGGCGTCGGAGTCGGTGGAGAGAGATCGGGGGAGGGTGCTAGGTGGCGGCGGCTGAGTGATTCTAGGGTTAGGGATTAGGGTTTCAGCTAGGGTTAGGGTAAATTATTATAAATAGGGTAATGGCTAGCTAAATAGACCTAAATTTAGGGTTAAATGAGTGAGGGGCAAGGGATAGGGGTGTACAGTTAGGGGTAAGTCTAGGGGACGATAGAGAGACAGATTAGGGAAGATTTTAAAACGATTTAAATAAGATATTTAGCCAAATTTGGCTAACAATTTCGAAATTTGAACTGATTGGGGAGATCGACGGTCGAGGTTAAACCGGGTGATAATTCGCAATCCGGGTGTCAGAAAAATAATCCGAAAATACCGGGGCGATCGTGGAGACTAGACGCACAGATCTACGGAGCCTGATCGTGCGTGACACCTACCGAGAACTTACGTAAAATTGGGAACGGCGTTTTTGAGTCAAATGACTAAAACGCCCCTATCGTCCAAAGTCGTTTTGCAAGAAAACGAGCAGTGAAAAGATGTTCCCAAATATTACTATAAAATTCTACATCCCAAAACGATCGCAACGGCATATCACATCGCATATGCCGGAGCTCAGAAATGGCCAAAATAAAATACGTGCACGCAGAATCTACGAACGGTCGGAAAGCGGCCGTTACATTCTACCCACCTTAGAAATGATTCCGCCCTCGGAATCACTCACACTAATAATAATATTACCCATATAACCTTATACCTGCAACTATCATATCTACTCATAAAGATTTCTAATCCTGTAACCTCGAACAACGTTCCTCAATAATCCATCATAATCCATCTTTTCACTGGACAATGCCACGACTAAACTCACCTCTTAATTCTTAACGATAGACCCATCACTACTGTTCAAATTTCCAACTCCAACTCCTCACCAAAGATTAATAATCATATTCCCATACCATACCACTCCACTAAACCTCATTGCTCAAAACAATCTTCTAAACTCTTGATCTCTTTCCAATATTTATCAATCGATGAAAAGGAATTTTTTTTTTAGTCGATCACCAATCTAAGACAACACTTTGTCTATCTTATAACACCTTTCACAAATCAAGAATCGTCGTGTCCTCAATACATTCCGTGTCATATCTTCCCATAAATTTATCCGCCAAATAATTGAACTATCAAAAATCGCATCTCCTCCTACTTATTATAATTATTTTCAACTAATATTAAATCCGACAACCTAACCATCCGTTTATCTCGACACGTCGTGTTATTCCCAATGTCTTCTCATGTCAACTTAACAATCAAATCTCGATGCTAATAAAAGCTCTACTCAATCTCATAATCACCCTAACTCCTACCATACTCTGCAGTTACTCCTATCTACCACCCGTCTAAGACTCAAGTCTGATAGTTCTCATCTTCACGCATATAATCTCATTCAACCAGAATTCTCCATTGAGTCCGTCTCACATCGGTATTATAAATAAGTCTTGGACAGCCCATTCTTTTCATCCGAAAGAAATCTATTCCATTATCCTATTGTTCCAAAATCGGTCAACCATTGCCATAGTAAAACTCATCTCCCTACAAGCCTACCTGCAAACAAAATCCTATAAGATAATAGCTAGTCCTAATTAATATAACAACCATAAACACGAAAATTTTCTTTAAGGGAGAAAGAGACTTAAGGCCAAAATATTTTAAAACATTTGGAAAAAAACGTGTGGTGTTACGGTAATGGATGAGGGAGGATAAGTGATTTGTGATCTTGTGAGCTAGTTTTAAAACTTTAAAGATTTGGTTTAAAGAAGCAAAGTTTTGATACAGTCACATACAATCAAGGTAAACCATTCATTAAAACTAAAACTAAGTCTAAGGATCTGACTGCGATGACACCATTCATATAAGTATGAATACCGTCATTCAGACAACTTCCAGCATACCATGGTTAACACTGAGTACACATTCAAGACACAAAAGGCAATCATCGGGATCCTAAAGAACACACATTCATACAGGTCTATGCACTCTACCTATGCTCAACCACCACGACGACATCACCTACCAAAGGACCTATTCATAAACCAGAGACAACGTAGACAACTACAAGGACTAATGTCTACACTAGCTAAAGAAAACAGAAGCCAGGAGTGTAACGAAATGAATCGGAAGGAACGAGTTCAAACAAGGCGAGATAAGGAGGTAGTTGGATGGGTGTGACGAAAATATTTCTCAAAATAATTAGATAGATGGAAAGAGAATTATGTGTAAAATATGATATCATATACTTTTATAATTATAAAAATATGTGGGGAAAGGTGAACGGATCATTATCATTTGGAAAAGAGTTAGATGAAGAAATAAAAGTAGGATGAGGTAGCGATTGTTTTGCAAATGAAAAACAAATAAATAAATAAGTTATACAAATTTTTTTTTTGTTTTTGTTTTTTTTTTTTGAAATGTGATCACGATGATCATAGAATTGATATTTATAAAAATTTGAAGTCCCCTTTAGTCTAGGAAAAAGTATGTAAGGTAAGTGGTTAGAAATAAATTTTGTAGTTTAGAAAAAATAATATATGTATTGAATTATCAAAATGTTAACAAGGTTTTAAAACTGAAATACGAAAGATGCCGATTTGAAAATAAGTACGAGATAGTAAAATAATTTTACAACCAAGGAGATTTCAAAAAATCAGTGAAAGAATTTTAACTCAACCGAAAAACAAGAATTTTTTTTTTTTTTGAAATATATAATATATGGGTTTTCAAAGAAATCAAGCTGAGCAAAAACTTAATAATGAATTTCGAAAATACTTTTAGTGGAAGCAGAATTGGCCAAGGAAGGGATTCGAATGATCGACGATAATCGTCAGAAACAGGAAAATGATCGCTTGAAGGATACGCGTAAGATACGAATCGTGAAGAGCTACGATGAAGCCCTACGGTCGATAACACAAAAGTGTAATGATCAGAGAGACGCTAGAAGTCAGGGGTTCTAATCATCGGGTCGTCTAAAGATCCGGATAACTCAGCTCTATGACTTCCTAAGGAGCTAGACTATAATCAGGATCTAAGTGAAAGGTTCCTAAGAGAATCCAGGTTAGTCCTGTTGGGACCGAAGTCGATGGACCCGAGCGAACGACTAAACTAGAAGAAAGACTCTAGAAATCTAACACGGTCAGAGTCAAATGGGGACGCTAAGGTATCCTAGGACGAGGATGACTAGATCTTTAACAAGGGGTCTGACTAACCAACTGGGTCGTCTACCTAAGTCTTCCTACCTAATTCAGACTTGTACGTGGATATTAAATGAATGCAGTACTTTTATTGTTCCGAACTTTTGCATGACCTGCATGGGCCACCACTAAAACCTGTCACGCCCCGCTTCCCAAAATGGACGGAAGCGAGACGTGACGAGGCCCGCTTAGGCCAGAGCTTTAGAAGCTCGGACCCAATAAGCGTCTGTAGAGGTACCATTTTAAAAAAATTTCAGGTTCTTGCATTTTTATAGTTCGAAACAACAAAAGTACGGAAAAGATATTGCATTCATTAAATTAGAGTTATGATATCCAACAAGTACAAGGTCTAAAAGAAAGAAGCCTAAGCGTGGAAACAAAACTATCTAAAAGAAACGGAAAGTAGTAACCTCTGAAAGTGGCGACTAAAAGACCTCAAGGTCTGGTCCTCGTCAGGCACGTGCTCTGGGTCGACGTCCTCGGCTCCACGTACTCCAGTGAGACTGCCTCGTCCACGAACTCTGGCTGAATACCTGACGTACAGCACCCAAAAGAAAGGAACTGTACGTCAGGTAAAGTCTACAAGAAGGGTTAGACTTTACTGCAAGTGCACCGAACTTTAAATAACGGTTTACTGGTTGATTAGCATGCTGAGGTTACAACAAGTACAAGAGAAGTAACGTAGCAGGAAAGTAAAGCGTAGCAGGCAGTAGTCGTAGCATGTGCTACCGGCTACGGGACTAACCTAAAGGTGTCAGGACAAGTCTGGACGTGGCGGGACAAGACAGGACAAACAGGACGGGACAAGACAAGACAAGTGTGACACGAAGGGTTCACGCCTTACGGTTCGAGGGGGATCAGACCCTCTTGCCGTGCGCACGCTCAACCCTACCCCAACCCCAGGAACTCAGGACAAGAAGTACAGGGATGACTTACGCTAGGGAAGCATCCAAAACGCCCGAAGGCTTTTTGTATAACAGGGATCACTTCCGCAAGGAAAGCATCCAAAACGCCCGCAGGCTTTTTGTATAACAGGGATCACTTCCGCAAGGAAAGCATCCGAAACGCCCGCAGGCTTTTTGTATAACAGGGATCACTTCCGCAAGGAAAGCATCCGAAACGCCCGCAGGCTTTTTGTATAACAGGGATCACTTCCGCAAGGAAAGCATCCGAAACGCCCGCAGGCTTTTAGTATAACAGTCACGGGGATCACTCTCGCATGGAGAGCATCCGAAACGCCCGAAGGCTTTTTGTGTAACAGGGACATGACATGACAAGTGTAAGGAATTGTTATTCTAGGGTGTCCACACGCACGCACACACAAGATAGCCCTACGGTGTCAAAAGTTGTTTGTCGAGCTTAGACTTCGTCGTCAAGTCTAAGTCGTCAGGGCAACCCGGACGCTATCATTTCACATCCGGTTCTATACACTCACAGTCTAACAGTTCTAACAATTTAAGACCAAAGCACGGTCAAAAACGCAAGTGAGTACACTTGCCTGCGATGGCGAGTGTGTCGTCCGTCCGGGGTGTCTGGTCCAAGCGTCGCGTCGGCGGAAGTCCGTCTGAAATAGGGTCACGGCGACGGTGTCAGGTCGCGTTTTCAGTAAATCCTATTTAGGTTCATTTCTAGGTTATCGGGACTATCCAAATTGTCACAAGTCACATTTTGATGTTTTATCAACCTAAATCGACTTCTATCCTATGTGCACAGAAAGTTTGTCCGATGGTCGATTTATACGGTGAGCAACGTTTTACTGGTGCGGTAAAGTAAATTTAATTACAGTTGTCCGATTTTAGTTAGGTTTTCAGTTTTTTCTACGGTGTGGGTTGCTATGAGTTCGGGGTACCAACCTGAATGATGATTAACCGTGAATCTGGTGTCGGGTCTGAAAACAGTGGCGGTGCTCGTGTCCCCGACTGCGGGTAGCGCAGTGGAGGTCGTCTCGGGGTCGCCTCAGGATCGTAACGACGGCGGGTAGCGCAGTGAAACAGCACGGCAACGGGAACGGCGTCGGAACCGCCTTGGTCACGAGTAGTGCAACGACACAGCTACGAAAACGCCTCGGTTGCAAGTAGCGCAACGAGACGACATGTGAATGGTAGCGGTAACGGCCACGATGCCGGAAGATCGTGAGCCCTGTGGCGTCAACGGCGTCTCGACTACGGGTAGCATAGTGAAACACGCTCTGGTAGCGAACGAAGGGTGCGTACAACGGGCACGGTCAGACTTGCGAACGAAAAGCGTCGTCAAAGCGCCCAACGACTTCGGAAAGAGATCAGTGGGGGAAAACACAAAACAGTGAACACGGGTTCGCTATACAATGCCGGGAGTCGAGGGGGATCATCGGTCGGATCTGAGGAGAGGTCGTGGGGGGTGCTTGGCCGTCCGGCGGTGGCGGAGAGATCGCAGCAGCAAGAGTGCTGCTGCTGCTGGCTGTTCGCGCAAAAAGAGACGGCCCACGGCGTCTTAGTCGGAGGCGGGTGGCCAAGGGGGCTGAGCGGAGGCGAGGGTGTCTGAGGGAGGCGTCGACGGCGACTAAGGGAGGGCTCCGGCGGAGCTGGCCGTCGAGCGGCGGCGGAAAACAGCAGCAGCAGCGGATCTGCTGCTGCTGCGGCCTGCTCGAGCGAAGGGGAGGCCGGGCAGCTACGGCTGAGGCGATGTCGGGGAGGCAGGCTGCGGCGTTGTGGGTCGTCGGTGGACGGTGCGGGGCTCTACAGCGGCGCTCGAGTGTCGGAGAAGCCGACGGGGTCGCAGGCGGGCGGGGTCGGCATTGGGTGACGCCGTGGAGAGGGAGATCGGAGCGAGGGGGCAGCGGCGGCGTACGGCGGTTTGAGCGGGGCGTTGCGCCGTGGACGGGAGACGCGGCGGCGGGGCGCTGGAGAGCACGGTGGTGGCGGAAAACGAGGGGCGGCGGCGCTCGGAGAGCCTACGTCGGCGATCGAGCGGTTGGGGGCTCGGAGGTCGGAGGGGATCGCCGGCGGTGGGGTTGCTGCTCATGTGCGGTGGCGGGAACCCCTGCCGGCGGCGGGCGGCGCTGGGGAGCACCGACGATCGGGATCGACGAGGGAGGCCGCGGATCGGAGGGTCCTTGCCGACGTCGGAGTCGGGGGAGAGAGATCGGGGGAGGGTGCTAGGCGGCGGCGGCTGAGTGATTCTAGGGTTAGGGATTAGGGTTTCAGCTAGGGTTAGGGTAAATTATTATAAATAGGGTAATGGCTAGCTAAATAGACCTAAATTTAGGGTTAAATGAGTGAGGGGCAAGGGATAGGGGTGTACAGTTAGGGGTAAGTCTAGGGGACGATAGAGAGACAGATTAGGGAAGATTTTAAAACGATTTAAATAAGATATTTAGCCAAATTTGGCTAACAATTTCGAAATTTGAACTGATTGGGGAGATCGACGGTCGAGGTTAAACCGGGTGATAATTCGCAATCCGGGCGTCAGAAAAATAATCCGAAAATACCGGGGCAATCGTGGAGACTAGACGCACAGATCTACGGAGCCTGATCATGCATGACACCTACCGAGAACTTACGTAAAATTGGGAACGGCGTTTTTGAGTCAAATGACTAAAACGCCCCTATCGTCCAAAGTCGTTTTGCAAGAAAACGAGCAGTGAAAAGATGTTCCCAAATATTACTATAAAATTCTACACCCCAAAACGATCGCAACGGCATATCACATCGCATATGCCGGAGCTCAGAAATGGCCAAAATAAAATACGTGCACGCAGAATCTACGAACGGTCGGAAAGCGGCCGTTACAGTCAACGTTCTTGTAGTGAGAAAACACTCTGAAACATCTGACGCCATCTGTGGGAATGAACTGTCCCACGAAGAAACAAACCACACCTGCAATGATGCGTCTTCACCCGTCTCGACGAAAGGAGAGCAAGGCTTTGACGCGAAGCGACCGGGCCCGCCATCCTTGGCGAGAGTGGGCCCGGGCCCGACGCGAGGAGGATCACGAGGAGAGGACCGGGAGACCCTCACCATCCCAACCGATTGGGAGACCGAGCACATCTGTAACGGCGCGTAGCTCGGACGCAGCTTTGGTGGTGTCGGTGATCATCGACACAACCATGGTACGGCGACTGCTCGTCGACACCGGCAGCTCCTGTGACGTCCTCTTCATGTCAACCCTGGAAAAGATGGGGCGGCGGAAGGAAGACTTACGACCTCGCTCAGGTCCCGTGGTGGGATTCACGGGTCATTCCACCCCCATCATCGGCATGATCCACCTCCCGGTAACACTCGGAGGCCCACCAGACTCGGTGACCTTGGCGGTGGAATTCATCGTGTTGGGGATCGGGTCGGAATATAATGGGATCATCGGCTGACCCCTACTCAACGCCATCGGCGCGGTGGTCTCGACCCTCCATCAGACTATCAAGTTCCGAACGCCCGGGGGGATGGGGCAAGTCGAAGGCGACGCAGGGAGACCGAGTACCTGCTATCAACTGGCGGAGGAAGGTCCCGAAGATCGTCTAGCCGACCGGATGGCCACGCTCGACTTAAGGGACGGGCCGAGGCCCACCCCTGCGGAGGAGCAAGAGCAGATCCCGGTCACGGACATCGAGGGCCGGTTCGTCTCAATCGGGAGAGGGCTAAGCCACGACCTGAGGGACCAACTGGTCGAGTGCCTGGAGGCGAACCTAGACATCTTTGCTTGGTCACCGGAGGACATGCCCGGCGTAGATCCCCAGGTGATCGTCCACCAGATCAACGTCGACCCCAACTTCAGGCCGGTCAGGCAGAAGAAGCGGAACCTGGGCGGCGAGAAGATGAAGGCGGCCTCCGAGGAAGTGGAGCGTCTCCTCGACGCCGGCTTCATACGGGAAGTCTGGTACCCGGAGTGGCTGTCGAACGTGGTGATGGTCAAGAAACCCAACGGGAAGTGGCGAATGTGCGTGGACTTCAGTGACCTCAACAAGGCCTGTCCCAAGGACAGCTACCCCCTGCCGCGCATTGACCACCTGGTGGACAACGCCTCGGGGTACGAGATGCTCAGCTTCATGGACGCCTACTCAGTGTATAATCAAGTCCAGATGGATCCCCGGGACGAGGAGATGACAGCCTTCACGACGGACCGGAGAACATACTGCTACAAGAAGATGCCCTTTGGCCTGAAGAACGCAGGGGCCACCTACCAGAGAATGGTCAACAAGGTTTTTAGCTCCCAGATCGGGAGGAACCTGGAAGTCTACGTCGACGACATGCTTGTCAAGTCAAGACAACCGGAGGACCACATCGCTGACCTTCGGGAGACCTTCGAGCGGTTGCAGCGACACCACATTCGACTCAACCCCGCGAAGTGCACGTTCGGGGTAAGATCTGGCAAATTCTTGGGGTTTATGATAACTAACCATGGCATTGAAGCTAATCCTGACAAGATCGAGGCTCTAATCAACATGTGTGAGCCGACGACGATCAAAGAACTGCAGAGGCTAAATGGGCGCATCGCAGCCCTGGGGCGATTCCTTTCCAAATCGGTGGAAAGATCGCTCCCTTTCTTCAAGGTCCTGAGGAAAGCGATCGCGGAACCTTCAGACAATAGGAAGGCGATACTATGGGACAAAGACTGCTCCAGGGCGTTCGCGGATCTCAAAGAATATCTCCGCAGCCCGCCTCTCCTGTCCAAGCCACGAGAAGGGGAGTCGCTGAGCCTTTACCTGGCGTGCGCGGAGGAAGCTGTGAGTTCGGTGCTGATCCGGGAAGACGGCGGGGTGCAGTGGCCAGTGTACTACACGAGTCGGATCTTGAAGGGGGCGGAGGTGCAGTACTCGCCCATGGAGAAACTGGCATACGCCCTCGTCCTCTCAGCACGAAGGCTCCGACCCTATTTCCAAGCCCACACCATACTCATCCTGACCGACTCATAACTGGAGCAGAACCTCAAGAGATTCGATCGAATGGGGAGGATGCTGAACTGGGGGGTGGAATTGAGCGAGTTCGACCTCCGATTCAAACCGCGCACGGCCATCAAAGGGCAAGCTCTGGCCGACTTCATCGTTGAGTGCACGACGGAAGGAAATGGCCCCCCGGTAGAAGAAGGCCCAGCAACGGTAATTGCCCAACCCTTGTCCTTTCTTTCGGCTGACCACCTCCAGCCAGGAATTCCAGGAGCGTGGATAGTCCATGTGGACGGATCGGCCACACAGTCAGGAGGCGGGGCGGGGATTGCGATCCGATCTCCGGAAGGGAACGTCGTGGAGTACGCGTTGCGGTTCGAGTTCCCGGCCACCAACAACGTGGCAGAATACGAAGCGGTGATCAACGGCCTGAAACTAGCCCGGGAGCTTGGGGCCGAATCTGTGCGCCTCCTCAGCGACTCGAAGCTCATTGTCAACCAACTTCTGGGAAGTTATGAGGCGCGGGAGGAGACAATGCAGAGGTATCACGCCGTCGCCAAAGCTGCGCTCTCCAGGTTCAAAAGCACGGAAGTCTTGCATCTTCCGCGGTCGGAGAACACACGGGCGGACGCATTGTCAAAGCTAGCCTCGTCCTCGCCTAAGGAGTTGGGCTGCACCATCTACGTGGAGAACCTGCAGTCCCCCAGCACGGAGGAGCGGGAGGTGATGGCGGTCGACCAAAATCCCACCTGGATGGATCCGATCATCCGGTACCTCACTCATGGGGAAGTGCCGACGGATTGGGACGAGCGTCGGACCCTGGAGAGGACGGCGCTCCGATACGTGATCCATGAGGGGACGCTCTACCGGAGGCGCTGGACGAAGGCTGATGTCCTCCCATACCTAAAATGCGTCGGACCACATGAAGCCGACTACATCCTACAGGAGATTCACGAGGGGATCTGCGGGAATCACCACGGGGGCAAGATGGTTGCACAGAAAATCTTGAGGCAGGGATACTACTGGCCGACCCTGGTACAAGACGCAATAAGCTACGTCCAAAAGTGCCAGGAATGTCAGAGGTATGCCCACCACTCCTCAACTCCCCCTTCGGAGCTCATCCCTAACGTAAGCCCCATCCCCTTTGCGAAATGGGGGCTCGACATCCTCGGACCGTTTAAACCGGGCCGGGGGCAGCGGAAGTATCTGATAGTGGCGGTGGACTACTTCACCAAATGGATCGAGGCGGAACCGCTGGCCACCATCACATGGAAGAAGGCGAAAAGCTTCGTGTGGACTTCCATCATCTCCAGATTCGGAGTCCCCCCGGTCCATCGTCACAGACAACGGGAAACAGTTCGACTCCGCGGGGTTCAAAGACTTCTGCGCGGAATGGGGAATCAAGCTTCTCTTCGCCTCTGTAGCACACCCCCAGACCAATGGAATGGCGGAAGCGGCCAACAAGTGTATCATAGAGCCCCTCCGGAAGAAAGTGAAGGACGCCGAAGGAAGCTGGCCGGAAGAGCTCCCCGGGATACTCTGGTCATACCGGACGACCCACAAGGAGGCCACCGGCGAGACCCCGTTCATGCTTGCCTACGGGGCTGAAGAAGTGGTACCGGTCGAGTTGGGCGAGGAATCTCTCCACCTCAAATACTTTGACGAAGACAGGAACTCGCAGGGTCTGGAACTCAGCCTGGAGCTCCTCGGCGAACGACGGGAACAAGCCCTGGCCACCATCATCCGCCAGAAGCAGAAGGTGGCCCGATACTACAATGCTCGGGTCAGGGGTCGAAGCTACCACCTGGGAGACCTGGTCCTCCGGAAAGCAGGCTTCAACCCGGATACCGCTCGCAAGGGGAAGCTCGCGGCTAAATGGGAGGTGCCCTACAAAGTCGTCGAGTTCCTCGGACCTGCGACCTACCGTCTAGCCAATATGGAGGGGAGGATTCTCACTCACACTTGGAATGCGGAACATTTACGCAAATACTTTCAATAAATGTATCGTTTCTTGTGAAATAAATTTATTTGAATTCGTTCCTTTCCAGATAAACAAAAAAGATGTACAGAGGGACGCACGAAGAGGCCGAGGGGCATTCCCCTCCCTCATTCATCTCCAGGGGCACCTGTGGGGCCACCAGCTGGCAGCCCACTTGGGTCATCCCCCACATTCCGTTCGGCGTCGGGATGCACCCGGAGATCCTCGAAGTTGACCCCCGAGAGTGGGAACTTCTTTTGGATCTCGGACTGACACCGGGCGAAACCCTTCTCGAACGCCTCCGTCAAGGCGGTCTCAACGAAGGAGGTGGCATACTCGGCCACGGCATCCTGAGCGATCCGGGCCGGATCCACCTCCTCAAGCCCGGGCATCCGGGCCTCTAAGGTCTCGATCTGGCGTCGGTGCTCCGCCCTCTCCTTCTCGATCTCCCGGGATCTCTCGCCGAGTTGAGCAAGGAGAACCCTCACCTGCTCCTCCTCCGCTTCCAGACGATCGGAGAGCTCCAAGGCCTCGGGGGCAGCAACGGAGACGGGGATCCTTTCGGCTTCCCCAGACGTGTTGGCATCTCTCAAAAGCTCGGCGACCCGCGCCTCGGCCTCTGACTTTGCAGTCAGGGCCAAGGCCCTTTCCCGGTCCGCCTCCTCCAAGGCAGAGGACAGCTCAGCTTCGCAGGTCTCCCAAGACCTGACCCGCACCTCCTCTAGCTGACCTGCCTCTCCTTCCTCGCCATGGGCCTCAAGATCCCGCCCGGCATCGGACTTGGCTTTGGGAAGCGCCGCAAACTGACGCCTCATCGAGAGACCCACCGAGGACAACTGCACCAAGGCAACAAAAATAAGACGGCGAGAGCAGCTGGAGGAAGGACGAGCAGAGGCACTCTACCTGTTGGCCGGCCTGAATCACGAAGGTGGCCAGACAGTCACCTCTAACTCCATCCAACGCAGCCTGATCGGGAGGGAGGCAACTATTCTCGGCCACTCGTGCGGCGGCTCCGCGGCTCGAAAACACCGATTCCTTCTCCCCTACCGGGAAGCGTGGACGAAGAAGACCCTCCCCTGACGAAGGAAACTCCCCCGGGTTGGAGCGGAACGCGCCCAGATACCGATCGTAGGCATCAGGGAGAGAACCGTCCGGGAGAGGCGAAGGGCCGACCCACGGCCAGGCAACCTCGACAGGGGCGGGTTGGAGCTGAGGCAGCGGGGCATCAACTTCCTCGACCCCCTCACGGACCCTCTTGGAAGACACCAACAAGGGGACGGAGGGGGATGGCCCCTTCTTCCTTTTGGAGCCCCCAGTCAAGGTCACGGCCCGCTGCTTCTTCCGGACCTCCAGCACATGATCCATCCTACACGGATCCGGATCTGAGGCCTGCACATGAGCGCCGGCGGGGGAAGGACCGGGAGGGAATCCACCTACACTCAAGGGAGAAATGAGAGCCCAGGCAGAGCCCAGGCAACCTCGAATGGCGAATACACGGAGAACTTACACAAGGGCCACACCGTCTTGCGCAAGTTATGGTCACTAAAGAGGACGTCGACCGACCGCTCCCTCGCAGGAATCGCCAGCATGTCCTTCGCCATCTGCTGCTCGGCGACAGTCGGCTCACCCAGATCGAGGATGACTGCGCCGGCCGCCTCCCACCGAACCGGGAAAGGAACACTCGACGGGAACGTGACAAACACGTATTCCCCCTTCCAGCGTTTCAGGGAGCTCGGCAACCCCAACACCAGGGTCATCTTCGGGCGGGCGCTGATGTAAATCCACGCCCCCGATTGGTGGTGACTCAGCCGGTAGAACTGGGCGAAGAGACGAAGAGAGGGCGCCACTCCCCTCAGCATGCAGACGACGACGAACCCGACGAGGAGCCCGACGGCGTTGGGACAGAATTGACACAGGCACACGTTGTGGGCCCGAAGGAACTCAACGATGAAGGGGTGGAGCGGAAAACGAAGCCCGAAGCGGAAGCACTTCTCGTATATTCCAACCTCGTTGGGACCCGGGAAGGCAGATCCGCTCGTCAGACCCGGGAGCACGAGCCGAGTAAGGCGGAAGCAGGTAGGCGGAGCGCATGCTCCCAATGGCGGTGGCACAGATCGACGAAGGCCACGACAAAACCTCTGGGGGCACCCCTGAAAGTTCACCCCCGTGCCGACGAATCGCCGAAGGGGGGCTACTCCCCAGGCCAGGAGCAACATCCCGCTCCGGCCGACCCGAACCCGTGGCAGAGGAAGATGACATGAGGCAGAGCTCAGGCAGGATCGGGATCAACGCAAAGAAGAAAATAACGAGACGGCGGATCACAACCCCCTCGGCTTCTCAACCTAAGACGGCCCCGCGAGCGGTGGGGATAATCTTGTAGCTACACGTGGCAGCATCAGAGGACCGACGGCGCTTCGGTGCCCGCGCCATAAAAGTATCGAACGGGCCAACTCATGAGGACGACTAATAAATGAGTCGGCATCGACTGACGAGCCTGTCAAAGTCGACGGAAGTCACATCGGCCGAGCCGAACCGGACGAGGCCGATCGACCCGACCGATGGGGGCAATTGTTACGCCTATTTGGCCGACGCCCGAAAGACACAAGCCCGGAAACCCAACTACCGATCAGAAGCCCATCTGCGCTATCCGGCCCGCCCGACAAGGCCCTATAGGGGGCCCCCAAGTATCGATCCGACCCGGCCCTGACAACGCGCTGGTCACTCGCCCACTCCTGCGATAACCGCTCCCCCAGACCCGTGATCATTTAAGGGCCGTTATGGGGAGGAGCCAGGGGGCGTAGGAAGCGGCGAAGGGGCGGGTTGAGGGGGTACGATTGAGGGCGGACGTGAGACGTGAGTCGTGGGCAGACTCGGTGGAAGGTCGATAAGAGGGCTAGGAGGACGACAGAACAAAGGACCGCATCTCAGGTATCTAAAACCTAAGGTACTCCATCAACGACCTTGTTCCCCCATTTCATCTCCTTCCTCCCCCGCTCGCGCCGTGAGACGCCGTTCAGATCTCCTCTCGAGTCGAACCGTCTCCGCCGGGCCTCCTCTTTCAGATCACTGTCTGACTTAGGCATCGGAGGGGATTTGGCCGGAACCAAGGTCCGGCCCCCTGACGAGCGTTCTCGTCTACGCAGGAGGACATCAGACCCACGGGCCGAGGCTTCCCCTCCGCCCCTCGCCGACCGCGCAACAAGCTGGACGATCGAGGCTACCCCTCGTCGTCCGACCGCCGAGGCCGAGCACGTCCGACCGAGGCCGAGCGTCTCAACCCGGGCCGAGGCTTCCCCTCGCCCTACCAACGACCGAGGACATCGATTCGGCCCAGCCGATGCGCTCCACGTCGTCTGCAGTTCCGACTCACGCCTCGTCTGCACCGACTCGACACACCCGAGGGACCCAAGCGGGCCCCTTGACCACGTTGATCGGGTTGTCCACGGTCAACGCTCTTGTAGTGAGAAAACACTCTGAAACACAAGCAATACATGCAGGTAAGCTATTTGGTAGTGAATATCCTGATATATACAAAGATTACATACTGGTTCTCTGATAAGTATACTCAGCCTCACTATAATACATTGTCGATTTGTATCTTCGAATGATGCATACAGTACAAGATCGATACAAAAAATTGCAGAGCAAGAGAAACAAATAGGACCGAAAGGAGGCAAGACTAGCATTAAAAAAGGAAAGAAAAAGACATTAAAAATAAGGGGGGTTAATAAACTTTCCCATGGCCACAGCCAAGGATGCAAAAGCGTGTTTAAACATTGCTGGGGTAATTGCATCAAATAATCAACAACTGCTCTGGAGATCTAGCTCCCTCCCTCATCCCCTGCTTCGACTCAATGCCTGCGATGTTAGAAGTTTTGCCGATATGACAGACATCAGCCCGTTGATTAGAAGGACCATCTCGAACGAAGGGGGGAAATAATGAATTAAAAGATATGGGGGTCATCTAGGTAAGAATGATCTTGATGCCGCTAAATTGTGCCTTTGGCTCCCTTGGCAACTGTAACTGACGCAAGTCCTGTTTGCCAGCTTCAGCAGATACCATGTGCCACAAATAATCTACATTATGGTACATATGCAAGAATCTACGTACTCATCCTCGGAATCACTGGAATCACTGCAATTGAGAGCCCAAAAAAAAGGTCAGTGTTGGCTGAGAATATTACGTTGCACAATAACCAGAAAACTTGCCCCATGGAAGTGTCTGACTAAAAGATAAGCAGAAATTAACCAATCAACAATTATGAATTGGGCCAATACATAATTTTGTAGCATTCGTACAAAGAGAGTAGTTCACTACGCGTTATATGTGCACATATCAAGAATTTCCAGTGGGAATGTTAAATGTTTGGTGACAGATCGGAAATTGCTTTTACCATAGCCATAAAAATTTGGATACATATAATCTTTAAAAGGAAAATCCTTTACCTATATCGGTTTTAAAAAGGACTACGGATATAAATCGGATACAGATAATGATCAGAATAAAGAATACTCATTGGATAGAGACATATAGACAAAGCACAAGTGACAAAACAGAGACCATATTGTTGAGTTTGGCCTATTTAACGAGTAAATATGTGTGAATACATGCTCATAGACTAGGGTGACTAATTACAAATGAGTCATGGATATACTATATAATCATCATACGAAAACCCCTATTTTGATATTCGTGTCTGTACCCTAACAGATAGGGTATTTAGATATCCGCATGGTTATCCTAGTATATGTACCCTAATAGTTAGGGTATATTGATATCCGCATCCTTTTCCTAAAGGATAATTATATAGGGTTCAGATAATCCGAAACCATTTACATTCCTAGTCTTCAGACACGTGAGGAAAATGACAGTCTCTTGTGACATCCTATATCTCTAATGAATATATGACCATATCACGTGTAAAATATTCGATGTTGGTCATATGTGAAGTTACTGGCATTACAACTCCCATGAGCGTTTGAGCTTATCTAATAAGACCAGATCATTCAAGTGCATTGTCACACTACCCGTCCAAGCAATTAAAGTTAGCAATCAGATTATAGTTTACCTTAAAAACAAAATCCTGGGGGCTAGTGTCGCCAAATTTCTATGCGATTAGACTTCGTTACAGTTCCTTTGAGGTATGAAAGTAAAATTTATGCATACCCACAAAGCTTATGAATCCTACTCTCAACTTGTAACGGTTAAATTCTGTTTTGAAATTTCTTAAGACGTAATAATCACTTTCCAATTTATGATCACTACAGTTACGCATTATTCAAATTAAGGCTTTTGCAATTTTTGTAAAGAATATTGTATTTTAACCAAAAGTAGCTCGGGCTCCCATATACGAATATATGAAATTTACTTGCATGAAACCCAGCCATAAAAAAAGTACATAGCATAAGAAATCTACTTCTAGAACTTAATTATTAGTCTCTCCTAAGTTAATTCAACAATATTGCTAAGAAAAGAAAATGATTAATAATAAGTGAATAAGAAACACTTTGGTAGTCATCTACAAGAATAATAGAGATATAAAGCTGTATAGGATGTTACGGTACCAAGCTTATAAGTGATATAATGATACCTTTGACAAGAGATGTAGAGACTTAAACAAGAATCATTTTGTCTGGAAATCAATTTGCTTCACTCTAGATAGATCCATAATATATGTTCTACAACTTATCAGAAGATTGTTTATTCGGACGATTTTCGGAAGAATAGAAGGGCACATCATATTATTTTCATTTATACATAAAAAGCTTACAACATGGTACCTTGGAAGAGTATGCGGCAAGTTTTAGAAAGAAAATGACTATCAAATGCAATTAACGATTCCCAAGTAGTGCAAAACACTCGGAGGGTTAGATAAGGGAAGATATGTATGAAGAACCTATTGTCACACGTTTACATTAAGCAGATAGCATCGCTTTGGTTTAGTTATGGATGTACTTATTGTTGTGATAGTGACTTAACAATCAATTTGGATCTCATACATAATTGATTTCTGACCTACAAACCATACAAACTATCAGCACCGAATTATTTGGACCACCAAATTATTAAACCCAGCAACAAAATAAAGCATTTATCCCCCTATCCCACTTTGTCTTCATTTGAATGCATCCCAACTTCAAGCCGGTTTGAACGATGATGTTCGCACTTTGAAAGCATGTCATGTTATCACTTTCCCTCTGACAAGTTCAATGACGACATCTCGAGAGATGACACATCTATAAAAGGGGGCCTTGGATTAAGAAAGAGTAGAGTGGAGTTAGCGGGTTAGCGAAGCAGAGCAGATTAGGAGTTGTTTGGTTATCTCCTCGTGTCTTGAAAAAAATATGGCCTTCTTCTATGTCTTCTCTTATATAAGAAACTTAATCGTTTCTTATGTAAACTTCTAGTTATTGTATTTAGGATATGTGATAAAAGATTTTAGGATCTGTGAGAACAGTAATTAATCACTATATTAGCTACTCTATTATTTGTTATTCTCTACATATATTATAATAAAATATCGACTGTTGCTGTCTATGGACATAAGCCATAGTATCAAACTACGTAAGTCTCTATATCTTCTATGTTACTATTTTTTCTCAATTTCTTTTTTCTGCAATTAAGACATGCCTCTGTATTCAGGCCCTTCTGATATATGTACCAGAATCTTTGGTCACCTGATCTAGTACACGTCTATGTACAGCACATGATCGAGAAGTTCGACGAGGAAAATAGTTTTAGTTCAAGGCATATCAAGATGTGTACTCTGTTGATATAATTAAATCTATTAGAAGCATGGTCATAAAGGATAAAATGCCAAGTTCGATATTTGAGCTGAGAAAATCACCACTGAATCTAAAGCACCTGCTACCATCCGATTATACATGTCTAATGAAGTTCTCATGAAGATCGCAGATGAGAAATTTGTAGCTAGCTTGTGCCTCAACTTGAAATCAATGTATATGACAAAGTTGTTAACACACCATATATCAAACGTCTGTTCACTCTTCACATGAAAGAAAATATGTGATGCGTCTAGGGCTTTTTGTGGGGATAAAGGTTGGATTTTTATGGCTTTGGACTACTATTTCTAGGGATTTAATGCGAAGACCTGATCTGAAAATACTAAATAAACCTAGAACAATTAATCTAAAATCACGAGCAAGAGAAATACCAAAGGAAAATAATCTAGGGTTCTAGGGAAATAAAATACCTTCTCAATTCTTCGATGAAAATCCAAGCTAGGGCCGGCCGGCCCTTGATTAGGAGAGGGATTAGTGAAAAATGTCGAATTACGAAACGATCCTCTCCTTGGATGCGTAATTACAAGTTTGGGACCGGGTTCGTGATGGACCCGAATTGCCTCCTCTGTTGATACTCGAACCGGACCCTCTTCGTGAGCCGGCCCCCTATGACCCGTGCTGCATCACTACTCCCCCCAAAGTGCCACCTTTTCCTTAAGGTGGAATTCTGGAAATTGGTTGCGTATCACCTCAGTTTGGTTCCTTGCACCTTGAAAAGCTCCTGCCAAATCTGCTCATGAAGACCTTATCACGATCTGACACTATGGAAGCGGGAAAACCATGCAGGCGTACCACCTCCCGCATGAAAGCTGTAGCCACTGTCACTGATGTGTAGGGATGTTTAAGGGGGCACGAAGTGGGCATACTTACTGAGCCGGTCTACCACCACCAATATATAGTTGTAGCCCTCTGACCGGGGAAGTCCCTCAATGAAGTCCATGATGATATCCTCCCAGACTCTCTCCGGTAAAGCCAAAGGCTGTAGAAGTCATGCGGGTGTCATTGCCATATACTTATGACGCTGGCAAACGTCACACTCCGATATCATCTAGGCAATGTCCTTCATTCTTGGCCAGTAAAGCTCCCTAGACATCCTCTTGTAGGTCTGCTGTATACCTGAATGCCCTCCGATGGCACTGCCGTGGAACTCCTGAAAAATCAACGGAATATGGGTGGAGCCCCTGGGGATCACCAGTCTCCCCTGATATAGAAGTTGCTACCCGCTCATGGTGTATCCCGAAAAATCTGCTGATCCCTGCTGCAGTGCCTCTCGTATATGTGCCAAATCTGTGTCGGTCTCAATCTCCCTGCCCAGCGGCTCCCAGCCTAGGACTGGTACGGAAATGACTCACTTCTGCGAGCTCCTCACGGCGAGACAAGGCGTCCGCCGCCTTGTTCTCCAAGCCTGGTCGATACTGTATTTCAAAGGTGTAGAGCCACTTCTGATGCTCTTCTGTGACCAGGCGCTGCTCTAGTAAATATTTCAGGCTCCGCTGGTCGGTTCGTACTATGAATCTCCTTCCCAACAAATAAGGCCGCCATTTCTGTATCGAGAATACGATCGCCATCAACTCTCGCTCGTATAGTGACTTCAGCCTCGCTTGTGCTGACAGAGTCTGGCTAAAGTATGCAATGGGCCTCTGGTCCTGCATCAACATTGCGCCCAACCGATGTCCAGATGCGTCTGTGTCTATAATAAAAGGCTTGCTAAAGTCTGGTAGTGCCAGGACGGGCACTGTCGTCATCGCCTGTTTCAAGGCCTCAAAGGCCCTGGCGGCCTCCTCGCCCCAATTGAATCTGTCCTTTTTGAGCTGCTTTGTGAGTGACCATGCAATAGAGATGTACCCCTGAACAAACTTCTTGTAATACCCCGTCAGACCCAAAAAAAACCCCGTAGACCTCGAAGTGTGGTGGGTGACGGCCAATCTAACATCGCTGCGATCTTGGCCCGATCTGCCGCCACTCCCTCAGCTGAGGCAATATGTCCCAAATACTCCACCTGAAGCTGACCAAATAAACACTTCTTATTAGCACACAGTTACTGGTCCTGTAGCTCATGCAACACCGCCTGTAAGTGTCTGACATGCTCCTCCACATTGCGATTGTACACAAAGAATGTCATCGAAGAATACCGGCACAAATCTCCGGAGGTAGGGCTGGAACACCTTGTTCATCAGTGCCTGAAAAGTTGCGAGAGCATTCGTCAAGCCGAAAGGTATGACGAGGAACTTATAGTGCCCATCATAAGTCCTGAAAGCCGTCTTGGGCACATCAGCTGCCCTCATACTTATCTGATGATATCCAGACTTACGATCGATCTTCGAAAAACATGCAGCTCCGTGGAGCTCATCTAGAAGCTCATCGATCACCGGGATAGGAAACTTATCTGCAACGGTCTCCTTATTTAAGGCCCTGTAGTCCACACAGAATCTCCAGCTGACATCCTTCTTCTTTACCAGTAAAACAGGACTGGAGAACAGGCTAGTACTCGGCTGGATCACCCCCGCCTGCAGCATGTCCTCTACTAACCTCTCGATCTCGTCCTTCTGCACCTGTAGATATCTGTAGGGGCGCACACTAATGGGAGACACGCCCTCCCGTAAGACGATGGCGTGCTCGTGGTCTCTGTGCGGTGGTAATCCCTGTGGTGTCTGAAACACCTCATACTGAACCAACAGCTGCTCGATCTCTGGTGCTACCACCTGTGTCTGGTCCTCTCTCTGTTCTGATGCGGTCACTGCTTGTAGCTCAACCATAAAGCCTCCCCCTACTGTGTGAATCGCCCTAGTCATGGCCTTATAGGACACTAATGAACGACTGAGGCTGGGATCCCCCTGTAATACCATTGTCATCCCCCCATCCTGGTACTCCATCCTCAGCATCTTCCAGTTCGTCCTAGCCTCCCCTAGTGTATGCAGCCACTTCATCCCCAGGATGACATCGGTGCTCCCTACCTCCAGAGAAGAAAATCTGTAACAATCTGTACTCCTTGAATCGTCACGATCACTTCGCGACAGACACAGGTGTTGTGTCACCTGCCCAGTGCCCAGCATCACTCCATACCTTCCCGTGCCGCTCAGCTGTAGTCCCTTCTCTCCCACCAACCTGCTGGAGATGAAGTTGTAGGTGGCCACACTGTCTACTAATACGATCACCTCCTGACCGCCCACCTGTCACACCAATTTCATGGTGTGGTTCGGTATGAACCCTACCACAGAATTGAGAGATACCGCTGCCAAGTCCAAGTGCTGGTGCTCAGTCTCCTCATCCTCTCCTGCCTCTAGTATGACGACATCGTCCTCCTCCTCATCGTTCACTAACAGTATCTGAAGAGTCCGATCCACACATCGGTGTCCTGTGGTGAATTTCTCATCACATCTGAAGCATAATCCCTTCGCACACTTCTCCATCATCTCTGCATCTGTCATCCTCCGTACCTGCCCTCCTGCTCGGGGTTCCTGTCTCCTGTCTCCTGTCTCTGTTGCCCCCGGCAACGGCTGTAACTCCCTGGGCAGGCGCGGCCCTTGGTGTAGGCGCAGTCCTCTGTCCGATAGCAGACGCATGTCCCCAAAAAGTGGTACCTCTCCACACCCCGCGGGCTCTCCGCTCCGTCTCTTGATAGTCCTCCACCTTTCTTGTCAATGTCATCATCCCGTGCAGACCCACTGGCTGTAGCTGTCTCAGTCCCTATCTAATAGTGAGCTTCAGCCACTTCATAAAGCAGCCATCTAATGATTCCTCAGACACTCCTCGAACTCGGTGGCAGAGCGACTCGAATTTCTTAATATAATCTCCGACGCTCCCCTCCTGCTTCAATGAATAAAGCCTCTCAAACACTCTGTCAAACTGCCCTGCACCAAAACGCTCCACCAAGAGCGGCGTAAACTCCTCCCAAATCTGAAAGGGCTGCTGCTGGTCAGTCCACCTGAACCACCCCAAGGCTTCTCCCTCCAAACAGACCCCTATCGCTCGAAGCCAGTCCTCCCCAGGTACTCCCGACACGTCGAAGTACCTCTCCATCCGGTATAACCAGTCGGCAAGATCTCCTCCCTCAAAAATAGGCACCTCCAGCTTCTTTAGCGGTCTATCCCCCGCGAATCCACCTCTCTCTTGCTGTTGAAATCCTCCCCTCGGCTGATTTTCCAGTGGTTTGTCAGGTAAATATGCCTCTACACGATCTCGCTTGCCTCCATCTGCTCCGTCACACTGCCAGTCTCCTCTTGCATCTCTCTGTGGAAGTTTATACACTGCCTGAGGACCCCTAGGTGGCCCCGAGTATGCTCTCCAATCTCCCGTCACCCCCCGAAAGGCGGAGGCTGAGTCGTCGGGCCCTCCGAAAACTGCGGACGCCATGTAGGCTGCTGAAAACCTGTGCCTGGCTATTGAAATCTGACCGTATGAGGTGTTCGGGCCCCAAAGTGGGCCCCATGTGGTGCCACGAATGTCTGCGGGTGCTGTCGGGATGCCGGGAAGGCCGACGGGGCACCTCGGGGCTCTGTCGGTACCTGGAAATGCCCGAAAAAGCTGGGCAACACCCCCCAAAGGGGCGCCTGGGGCTGCCGGCCCCAGTTTTGGGCCGGCGGCCCCCAGGCTCTCCCACCTGAGGTCACCGGGGCCGTAGGGAGGGGCGGCTGTTGCTGCCGCCCCTCCTGGGGGTGTGGCGGGACCCCGGGCCATCTGGGGGTTCGTCGGACCCCCCGGGTGGCCGTGGGAGGTCGACGGCCACCCCCAAGGCTGCCGGAGGGGCAGCCCCCCCTCCGGTGGTTGCTTCTCCGACACGCGGCGACATTGAGACGTGATACGCCTTCCACTCCTTGTCGCGAGGGTCAAAAATCTCGTCGTCGTCATGTTCTGGCCTTCTTCGTTAAAAACCACCTTTTTACCCTTGTCTTTCGTCAAAGGTGGCTCCTTTTTGCTTGTATCCACCTTCGGGTTGAGATTAACGGACAACACCGCTATCGCGCATCCGCTATCGCGGTCAATTTTGTCTCCATTTTCTCTTGGTTCTCCTTCATCTCCTCTCTGATCTTTGCGGCGATCTCGGTGTCCTCTTTTCGGGCTTCGAAAAATCCTTCGCTAACTCGCGTTTCGATCCTCTCCATCCTCTCTTCCAACGACTCGATCCGCTCCATAGATCGAGTGTTCGCCATGGATCTGATGCTCTGATACCAAATTGATGCGTCTAAGGCTTTTTGTGGGGATAAAGGTTGGATTTTTATGACTTTGGACTACTAATTATAGGTATTTAATGCGAAGAACTGATCTGAAAATACTAAATAAACCTAGAACAATTAATCTAAAATCACGAGCAAGAGAAATACCAAAGGAAAATAATCTAGGGTTCTAGGGAAATAAAATACCTTCTCAATTCTTCGATGAAAATCCAAGCTAGGACCGGCCGGCCCTTGATTAGGAGAGGGATTAGTGAAAAATGTTGAATTACGAAACGACCCTCTCCTTGGATGCGTAATTACAAGTTTGGGACCGGGTCCGTGATGGACCCGAATCGTCTCCTCCGTTGATATACTCGAACCGGACCCTCTTCGTGGGCCGGCCCCCCTATTATGACCCGTGCCGCATCAATATGTTGCTCAAAAACCACCTTAATGAACTGAATAAGAATTTGATGGATATGAACAATACAGATGCTAAGTAGATGATGAAGATGAAATCTTAATTGCGTTATGCTCTTTACCTCCACCTTTTGATCATTTTATCAATTCCATGATTCATGATCGAGACACTCTGCTGCTGGACAACGTGAGAATTACTCCAACTTCCACAAGCAACGACAGAAGATTTCCCGTCTTGCCAAGAAGGTTCTAGTGTACGGCTTGATTGCAAAGAGAATAGTGAATTACTCTTTACCTCCATCTTTTAATCGTTAAGAGAAGGATTTAGAAGCTTCACCCAAAGTAAGAAATAGATCAAAATCCTGGCTAAAAAATACTGGCTGTTACTACCGCAAGCAGGAAAAACATATGCAATATGATTCCCTAAAGAAGAATGCAAAGGACCATAAGGAAGCATCAGATGACCAATCTGTTGTAGGCCTTATAAGATTCCTATGATGGTGTTGATGCCGTTCTCTCGATTACATATCGTGCTTACGTAGTTAATTGGATGCTGGATTCTAGATGTTCCTTCTATATGCATTCTCATCATATTCATGATTGGTTCACTACATATGAGAAGATTGATGTTAGAGTTATTTTGATGGGATGTAACACATCTCGAAAGATAATAGGCATTGGGGCTATCAAAATAAAGATGCACGATGGTATATGGATGACTCTTGGTAAGTTGATATATGCCAATTTTGAAAAAAAAAAATCTGATCTCTCTGGGCATCTTGAACAAGACGAAGAACCTGATACTTGTTTTTGAAGGTGGAGTCCTACAAATTGTTAAGGATGCAATAATATACAGATCAATTTATATTTCTTTTAAGGCACCATGAGTATCAATCCAATAGCAATGGAATCGACACTATCGGTTTGAAAGATTCAATTCTTTCGTGTAAATTCCCCAACTGCTTCAACTTGCTCAGTTTTTTCAGTGACACCGGTTGAGCCACGATGTGCATTGGCAGTATCAGGGGCAGTAGTTTGTTCAATGAACCATGTCGGAAAATCCGATGCTTGTTTGAGACAAGATCAAAATTTGTTATGATAGTGACCCAAGGGCCAAGACCAATCAAATTGCATCACATACATAATATAGTTTAAACTCATAAGCTATCATCACTGAATTATTTGGACCACCGAATTATGAAACGCAACCACCAATAAAAGCTTTTGTCCCCTTGTCCACCTCTGTCGTCATTTGAATTCATTTCAAATTCAAGCCACGTTGAGTGATGATGCTGATACTTTGAAAGCATGGCATGTTGTAACTTTCCCTATAACAAGTGCAATGACGACATCTCCAAAGAAGACGCATTTATAGAAAGGGATCTCAGATTAAGTGCATGTAGCAGGCTAGAGAGTAAAGGAGATTTGGGATTATTTAGTTATATACTACTGTTTAAGAAGTGTCTTATATACTACTGTTTACGAAGTGTCTAAGAAGCCTAATGTTTTTTTTGTGACTTAACCTGTATAAGAAACTTAAGAGTTTATTATGTGAGCCCCTACTTGTGAATTTTAAGGTCTATAAGAATAGTGAGTAATACCCTGCTAACAATTATTATGCACCAATAGTATGTCCCTTGGTGCATTTTTATGGTGATGTATTGTACGCGAAAGAAGGATAATTTCTACAGTTTAAAGGATGTACAATTAGTCGAATAAAAATGGAACATATGGACTTTAACTTCAGCACTAGACTAAGAAACAATGGTATTATCTACATTTATGACCAAGATAACCTAGTGTGACAGGACCTAGTGGCGCGCGTTATTGGTACTTAGGATCAAGTCAATTATGTGACGACCTCGGCTCCCTTCAAGGTCGCCCCCGGATCGATGAGATCAGCTTGGATGAATAGGCTCGGGCAATCTTGAGCTCAGCAAACCACAAGATCGGTAAGACCTCCACCACAATATCACTTCGTGGATCTCCACCAATCAACCAAGTACAACAATATGCAAGACAAAAGAGAAAGAACAAACAACATAGCACATGCAAGAATGGATGAGCAATTACCAATCTTTATTCAAAGTCATCAAGACACCATACAATGATTTAAGCCCAAATCCTCAACATCTTACTTCTCCTTTTCCAAAGCTCTCACTCTATCCTCAACATCTTACTTCTTTTCCAAAGCTCTCACTCTTTCATAGCCTCTTTTGTTTATGTTATTCTCCTCTTTTTACAAGATTTCTCTCAGGATGAAAAGCACTAAACAAAGAGACTATTTATATGGTCTACCGAAGGGTTACAAGCAATATACAAGTATACCACAAATAAAGACACATATTTACAACTAGAATTTATGAACCAAGGAAAATGCATTTAGAAGAGTGTAATCTATTTCCTTGCCACTCCACGCCTCTTCGGACACCTTGAGATTAAGAGCTTTGAAGATGATCTATTCACAACATAGCAAGCATGATTAACAGCCTCTGCCTAAAAAGACTTTGGCAACCCCGCATCATGCATCTAGCCCTCTCCATGAGAATTCTATTCATACTCTCGGTCACACCATTTTGTTGAGGATTTTTTGCTACAGTAAAATGCCTTTTGATCCCTTCATCATTGCAAAACGGTAGAAACTTTCTATCTCGGTATTCTCCCACTTTATCAATTCTCAAGCACTTTATCTTTCTTCCCGTTTGGTTTTCAATCTCCGCCTTCCGCTCCTTGAACTTAGAGAAGTCGTCGAACTTATGCTTCATGAAATAAACCCAAACTTTCCTTGAGAAATCATCTATGCATGTCACAAAGTAGGAAGCTCCACCTTTTGACATAACCAGGCTCGGCCTCTATACATCAGAGTGAATGTAGTCAAGAACACCTTTACTTTGGCATTCTTTCTTTGTGGTATTGAAGGACACCTTTCTTAGTTTGCCCGCCAAACAAAATGTGTATAAATCGAGCTTATATGTTTTCATTCTCTTCAACAAATTCTACTTGTGAAGTTCCCATATGTCCTCGCTAATGTGTCCTAACTGCATATGCTGCAACATACATCATCACAATCATCATCTTTCTCCATTGTAGAGATAGAGGCTCCACCCAAAATGGTGCTCCCACGAGCTTGTAAAGATTGTTGCACACTCTTATACTTTTCATTAGTACCAAGACACCTTTAGACAACTTAAGAGTAGCATCCTTTCCATTGAAAGTGCATCTCTTAGCCTCATGCATGCCCAAAGAAATTAGGTGCTTTCTGAGTGCCGACACATGTCTAACTCCTCCCACTGTACAGACCACACCATCATGCATCTTGATTTTTATTGTCCACATTCCAAGTGTATTACATGGTGCATCATTTCCCATCAACACCTAGCCACCATCGTATGCCTTGTAAGTGTCAAACCATTCACGATTTGGACACATAAGATAAGCGCAACCAGAATCTAAAATCCACACGAGTGAAGATGGGTTACCTTGAGAAACGGATAGGAGATCCACTTCACTTTCAGAAGCCATACTAACAGAATCCTCATTCTTCGACTTTTTCCCATCCTTTTGTGCTAGCCACACTTTGCAATTTCTCTTGAAATGCCCTTTACCATTGCAATAAAAGGGTGCAACATCTTTCTTGCTACTTGACTTGGACCAGAAGTTGTACATTTGTTTTTGACTCTTTCTTTGCTTCTTCCTCTATCACTTGCTTCCACTTTTGACTAAGAGGACTTCCACAGTGGAATCACCCTTGAAGGATCTTTCCCTTGGGATATTCGAGATTATATCTTGGGTCACATCTTCAAACTTGAGTCTCTTTTCCATACAACAGAGTAGTAACAAAGTAATCATAAGAGTCCGAAGAGAACTCAACAACAAAAGTGACTTGTTTTCATCATCAAACTTCACATCTAACCTCAAGAGGTCGCAAATCATCTTATTGAAGATGTTCATGTGTTCCAACACATCCTTGTCTTCCTACATCTTCTACATCTTCAACATATAGAGTTGCTTCTTGAAGTGTAGCTTGTTTGATAAAGACTTCTAAATTTAAAGCTTCTCAAGCTTCTCACATAGATCTTTTGTCGTTTCCTCTTCACTGGCATTGTACAACACATCATCCGAGATATACAATTGTATTGTGCTTATCGCCAATTTATCTAGATCAGACTATATTGTATAAGAACATTTCTTATCTTTATTTTCCATAACATGAAGTTAATACGACCATCAAACTTCGTTACCTCAAATTTGATCGCTCCAGAAGTGAAAGTTCCCTTAAAAACCATGTATCAAACACACTGTGTGCACCAAAGTTTTTGCAAATCAAAAATCCAGAAATTGCCGAAATTTCTTGACCAAAATGCTCTAAATGAGTAGAATTAAGGATAACAATTGAAACTGAGCTCCGATACCAATTGTGAGGACATCGGCTCCCTTCGAAGTTGACCCTGGATCGATGAGATCGGCTCGGATGAATGGGCTTAGGCAATCTTGAGCTCTGCAAACCACAAGATCAGCAAGACCTCCACCACAAGATTACTTCGTGGATCTCCACCAATCAATCAAGCACAATAATATGCAAAACAAAAGAGAAAGAACAAACTAAAACACACACAAAAATGGAATATCAATTACGAAGCTTTATTCAAAGTCACCAAGCCATCATACAAGGATTTAAGCCCAAATCCTCAATCCCTAGCATCTACTTCTCCAAATCTCTCACTCTTCTCTAGCCCCTTTTGTTTAAGTTGTTCTCCTCTCTTTACAGGATATCTCTCAAGATAAAAACCTCTAAACAAAGAGACTATTTATATGGTCTACACAAGGGTTACAAGCAATGTACAAACATACCCCCAATAAAGACACATATTTACAACTAGAGTTTATGAGCCAACTTTAACAAATTATCATTATAATGAAAGCATGACATGTTCACAGAACAAAAGCAGGATTACTAAATTGAAGAAGCGATTTGTTGACTTTTGTATGAATGACCATATGAACCTATGAACTTGAAGCAAAAAATTACAAGGCCATAGGACCAGCTATGCTTTATGGATTAGAAAGTTGGGAAATCAAGAATCTGTTGTGCGCCGACGACGCACAACACAGCGGAATACACATGATTGTCGATGACTGAGGACAATGACAAGCAACCAAACAAACGAGAAGCGCTAAGAGAGATCACAACGTTAGACTGTTGGTCGACCAAGTGAACACCAATGAGCTTTATTACGAAAGGAAAGAAAGGATACAAATCTTCTCTTCACAAATGAAGGAGAAGCACACAAGTTTCTCCCCAAAAGCTCTCTACAATATCTCTCTAAGTTGGCTCTCACAAATGGCGGCTCAAGAACTCTCTAATGTGTTCCACACCGAAACCATCTTCTAAAACTTCCTATATATACCAATAGGGTACAATATGTGCCATCATTGAGGAGTCCCCAAAAGATACGAATCCCGACTTTAACAGAATTCATATCACATTATAGCTCTATGCATTTAATGCACCGAACCCTAGTAGGCGTGCGTTGCACCCTACTGGCCTCCATCACATCCAAGTAGGCCCCGCACCACACGACCATGCTTTCTCCAGAAGACCGAGCGATCCAAAAATGCTGACCCAAGCTGTTTGACCCATTAGGTAGGTCGAACCGTAGAGCTACCGATCCATCTGAGCTGTCGACCCTCACGACCGAGAGTCCAATACGCTGCTGAAATCCCATACCTCGGCATTCGACCTATCTGACTTGTGTCGAGTCAGATGGGTCGTATTCGAGCGCAGACGAGCTATCTTGGCACAAGATAGCTCGTCTGAGTAACCAATGACTCATCAGTGCCGAAATCGAGTCAACTTCCACAAATCTCCACCTTGGCGAGATTTAGGCCTCCGGCACACGATCACGCATCGCCTTGGTCAAGCATCATCTGGTGTTCCTGCCATTTTGCTCCAAATAGCACAATGCCCCTAAGGGCTACAACTGGCTCCACCAAGCGAATGCCCCCTCCTGGGACCGACACCAGCGTCATCTCGGAACCACATTGAGCAAGCCCAAATAGTGCTTGAACTTGACTCCCGATACAACCTTCGTCAGCATGTCTGTCTGGTTGTCCTCTGTTTCGATCTTCAGTAAGTTGATGTCGTCTTCTTCTTCTCTCACATAGTCACGGACAAAGTGAAATCTCACATCAAAATGCTTGGTGCGAGCATGAAAGACACGATTCTTGGCCGAGTGCACTGCACTCTGACTATTACAACAGGCGTCATACTTCTTCTGGTAAACTCACACATCATCCCATCAAGCCCATCAGCCATATCGCCTTCTTCACCGCTTCAGTCAATACCATATACTCTGCCTCCATAATAGACAGTGCCACCGTAGACTAAAGGATACTCCGCCAACAAATAGGAGCGCCTGACAGGGTGAAGACGTAGCCTGTCCTTGATCGTCTCCAATCCAAATCGCATACATAGTCGGAATCGACATAACCAACAGTGTGTATACCATGAACACTTCGACTATAGGTCAATCCGACATCGACCATAACATTGATGTACATCAGTATCCATTGCACTGCTCGCCAGTACTCCTTCCCCGGATTGTGCATGTACCTCCTCACCATGCTGACCGCATGTGATAGGTCAGGTCTGGTATAAACCATAGCGTACACCAAGGCCCCTACCACATTGGCATATCATACCCTCTCTATGAGCTCGTTCTCTTCTTCGTTCTTCCGGCAATGCTTAGCACAAAGCTTGAAGTGAGGTACAAGCGGAGTAGCTACGGACTTCTGATACAATTAGGGCCTTTATGGACTGAAAGAGGGATTTTTAAGTGGAAGAACAATAAAAATTGGATCTTTATTTATAGTTTAGATCTGAAATTAAAGGATAAATACCCCCAATTCGAGGAGAGGCAAACTCCTAACTTTCTATTAGAGAAGAAAGTCTAAATCTCAAATGCAATTCGAAGACACAATTAACTAAGAAGTAAACTAAGAAAAAATCACAAATCAATCCAAGCATGAAAGCTAGGGACGACTGGTCATTGAGCTTAAAAGGCTAATTGCATAAATAGCCTTTTTACAAAAAGGCCTGATTTGAAGATACTGAAGTACGAGTTTGCCATCATGGGCCCCGTGGACCCCATGTGCCTCCTCCGTCGAGTGTAGACCATGACTACATCATTACTCCCCCAAAAGAACCACTTGTCCTCAAGGTGGAAATTGGTCTCGTATCTCCTCGCGGGCATCCCAAGTAGCATCATAATCCAGCAGTCTATGCCATCTAATAAGCATCATAATCCCTGTTGCGTTCTGGCGAACCCCCAAGAGCTCCTGGAGCTCCAGTAACACCTCCATATCGTTAGTCAATGTGGATGGGTGGGTAGGTGACATGGTGTGGTCCCCAATAGCCTGTCGTAGCTATGACACATGAAACCCAGGGTGGATGGTGGATGTAGTAGGTAGCTTCAGGCGATATGTCACCTTCCCAATCTGAGCGATCACCTCAAAGGACACAGAGTAACATGCCGCCAGCTTTTCCTTGATCATATGCGCCAGTGTCTTCTGTCGACCGGGCCACAACTCGAGATAAACCATATCTCCTACTGCAAACTGCACACCTCTTCGATGCATATCGGCCTTAGCCTTCATAATCTACTGGGCCCGCAGTAAGTGCTTCTTCAGCTCCTCCAACTGTCTATCTCTCTCCTCCAAGTACTCCTCCACCTAGGACACTGGAGTTGTGTCGCGGCTGTAATGCATCAAATGAGGAGGGTCCTGCTCGTAGAGGATGCGAAAAGGGGTGCACTGTGATACCGACTGGTACCAAGTGTCGTACCAGTACTCCGCCCATGCCAACCACCTGGTCCACTGCTTTGGTGACTCTGAAGCAAAACAACGCAAATATGTTTACACGCTCATATTCACCACCTCCGTCTGGCCATCAATCTACGGGTGATTGGCTGTGCTCCTCTTCAGCATAGTCTCATGCACCTTAAATAACTCCTTCTAGAAGCTGCTCATGAAGACCTTATCGTGGTCTGACACGATCGAAGCAGGGAACCCATGTAAGCGGACGACCTCCTTCATGAAGATGTATCCATTGTCGCCGTTGTGTAAGGATGCCGCAAAGGAATGAAGTGCGCATATTTGCTGAGGCGGTCCACCACAACAAATATGATGGTGAAGCCCTCCGAGTGCGGTAGTCCCTCAATAAAATCCATGATGATGTCGTCTCTGACCCTCTCAGGCAGGGCCAATGGCTGTAGTAACCACGCGGGAGCCATCGCTAAATATTTGTGACCCTGATAGACGTCACACTCCGCTGTCATCTTGGCTATGTCCTGCTTCATCCCTGTCCAGTATAGCTCCTTGGCCATCCTCATATACGTATGTTGTACTCCTGAGTGCCCTCCTACTGGGATGCCATTGAACTCCTGAAATATTAGAGGGATGTGTGTAGAAGTCCTGGGTATCGCCAACCTCCCCTGATATAGCGCAGACCCTTGCTACAATGCCTCCCGTATACGTGCCAGACCCTCATCAGCTTCAATCTCTCTCTCCAGAGGCTCTCAATCTAGGAAGACTGATACTGATATTGCATCTGCCTCCCCCACCTCCTCCCCGCGGGACAAAGCATCCGCTGTCGTGTTCTCCAAACCTGGCATGTACTGTATCTCGAAAGTGTAGTGAACTAGTTTAGAGAGCCACTTTCGATACTCCTCGATAACCGTGTGTTGCTCTAATAGGTACTTCAAGCTCCTCTGATCGGTCCGAACAATAAATCTCCTCCCAAGTAGATAGGGCCGTCACTTCTGTATGGAGAGCACGATCACCATCAGCTCCATCTTGGACACTGACTTTAGCCTAGCTCGTGCTGACAGAATCTGGCTGAAATAAGCTATTGGCTGCTGGTCTTGCATCAGCACTGCACCATGTCTGCCGAAGCCTGGCAATGCTAGCACATGCACTGTCGTCATGGCCTACTTCAGGGCCTCAAATGTCGCATCCTCACCCCAATGGAAGTTGTCCTTCTTGAGCTGCTCCGTCAAGGGCCATGCAATCGTGATGTATCCCTGGACAAACTTCCTATAATATCCTGTAAGCCTCAAGAAGCCTCGTAGCGTCGTAGGGTGTGGCCAGTCCAACATCACTGAAATCTTCTCCCGATCTGTTGCCACCCCCTCAGCTGACACCACGTGTCCCACGTACTCCACATGCGGCTATCCAAAGAGGCACTTCTTCCTGTTGGCAAACAGCTGCTGCTCCTGCAGCTTATGCAACACCGACAGCAAGTGCCCTACATATTCCTCCATGCTACGACTATATATGAGTATATCATCAAAAAATATGAGCACAAACCTCCGCAAGTAGGGCCGGAAAACCTTGATCATCAACGCCTGGAATGTCGCTAGGGCATTCGTCAAGCCAAAAGGTATAACGAGGAACTCGTGGTGCCCCTCATGTGTCTTGAACGTGGTGTTCGGCACGTCAGCCGCCCCCATCCGAATCTGGTGGTACCTAAACTTTAAGTCTCTCTTTGAAAACATCATCGCTCCATGAAGCTCGTCCAATAGCTCATCGATCCCCGGGATAGGAAACTTGTCAGGTACAGTTTCTTTATTCAGGACCCGGTAATCCAGACAGAATCTCCAGGTGTCATCCTTCTTCTTCACAAGCAAAACTGGACTAGAGAATGTGCTCACACTCGGCTGAATCACCCCCGTTTGCCACATCTCCCCTACCATCCTCTCAATCTCGTCTTTCTGCACCTGAGGATATCGATAGGGTCGCATGCTGATAGGGAACACCCACTCCCGTAGAACTATGGCGTGCTCATGACCCCATGGGGTGGTAGACCCTGCGGGGTCTGAAAAACATCCTCAAACTGGCCCTGCTGCTGCTCCAACTTAGGTGCCATCACCTGCTCCTGGCTCCCCCTCCTCTAGTGATACCCCTTGGAGTTCCACCAAATAACCTCACCCTGACATCTGGAGAGCGTGTTCCATGGTTTTGTAGGACACCACGGAACGACATAAGCTGGGGTCCCCCTGCAGCACTATCATCCTTCCCCTCCTGATACTCTAGCATGAGCAACTTCCAATTAGTCTTCGTATCTCCCAGGGTCTGCAGCCACTTCATCCCTAGGATGACATCTGTGCTCCCCAACTCTAGAGGAAGTCTGTGATGATCTGTCCCCCGTACCGTCATGATCACGACCTGACAGATGTCGCTGCTCTGTGTCACATGTCCCGTCCCCAACACCACTCTATAGCGACCCGTCTCACTGAGCTATAGCCCATGCCTCTCCACCAGCCTGCGGGAGATGAAATTGTGGGTAGCCACACTATCAACTAACACCGTCACGTCCAGAGCTGCCACCTTTCACACCAATTTCATGGTGTGGTTCGGTGTGAACCACACCACGGAATTGAGGGAAACCTCCGCCACGTCCAAGTGCAGGTGCTCCTGCTCCCCCTTGCCAGCCTCGAGCTCCACTACGTTCGCATCTTCATCATCGTTATTCACTATCAAGATCTGAAGAGTACGGTCCACGCACCGATTCCCTGGAGAGAACTTCTAATCGCACTTGAAGCACAGACACTTAGCACGCTTATCACGAATCTCAGCCTCCGTCATCCTCCGCATCTGCCCCCAGGCCGTGGCTCCACCCTCTTCTCCTTACTAACGGGTGTATCTCCTGTGGCGGTGGGCGCCTTCTGCCCTCATGCAGGCGCCGGTCCTCGAAAAGAGGAGCATCCCCACGGGCCTTCCTCTCCGCGTCTTGATAGTCATCCACCATCCTGTCCAGATTCAACAGCTCTCACAAATCCGCAAGGCTCTAGATACTCAGCTCAGATCTAATGGTGGGTTTCAACCCCGTCATGAAACATCCCTTAAGGGACACTTGAAACCTCGCGGACTCTGCTAGCTAGCATCTCGAATTTCTTGATGTAGTCTATCATTGTCCCTTCCTATCCCAAGGCATACAAGCTCTCATATGTGTCGCCCATCTGCACCTCCCTAAAACGCTCCAGTAGGAGGATAGTGAACTCCTCCCAAGTACGGAACGGTCCCTGTTGTTGTGTCTATCGAAACACCCCAATGCTTCTCCCTCCAGGCAGACCCCTACTGTCATGTACAATCGTCACATCAAAGTATCGCTCCACACAGTATATCCAGGCATCGGGGTCTTCTCCCTCAAAAATAGGCATCTTCAGCTTTTTAACACGGTTCTCTGCAGGAGACCCTCCATGTGCTCCCCTCCCCTGCTGACCGTCTAGGCGTCGCGGCTGAAATTGGTGGGGGGTTCCGTGCCCCGCTATCAACACCCTCTCATGCCGTGTCACCCCAACCTGCTCCTTCCCTATGATCTCCGCACTGGTATCGATCGTTGTTCTCCTGGGGTACCCTTGGAGGACCCTGATACCCCCTCCAATCTCCAGAAATTCCCCCTGGGCGTAGATGCGTCGAGGGGCTTCCAAAAAATTGTTGCGGCGCTCCTTGGGGCTAAAAACTCTGACAGGACCATTCTGGGGCTGAAACTGAATCTGGCGACTCTCCTGCAACGTCGTCGGGGCCTGTCGACCTCAAACTGGGCCGGCGGGCTCTTCTGGTAGTGCAGCGGGGCCTGTCGGCCCCCCATCTGGGCCGGCGGAAACCTCAGGGGACTCGGCATGGCCTATCAGCCTCCGAACTTGGTCGGCAAGCCCTCTAGGTAACTCGACGGGGCCTGTCGGCCCCCGAACTGGGCCGACGGGCCCTCATGGTAGCTCGGCTATGTTAGTCGGGGCTGTCGGGACTCGGGGATGTCGGTCGGCCCGTCAGCAAGTCCATAGAGTCGCCCAAACCTGTTGGTGGCTTCCGGGTTCTCAAATTGATGCTCCTCCTCTTACACCACGAAGTAGTTATCGGCGTCAGAGAGAAGCCATTCTTCAAAAAATTTGTCTTTTTCCTTCTCCTGCGCCAAAGGTTGCCCCTTTTTATCCGGATCTAACTTTTTGTTGAGTGCCTCTATCAAACTTTACTTCGTCACCGTTAAACTTTGATTCGTTGCTGCCACATTTTGTTGGATGGCCTCCATAAATTGCGTGAACCGCTAATCCACATGGATTGCTTGATCATCCGCACCTTTCTTGATCACTTGGATCTCGCCTTCCAAGCTCTTCTTGATCCCTTGGATCTCGCCTTGAACCTTCTCCCACTTTTCTTCCAACATATCGATTCTACCCTTCGCTCGTGTGACCGCCATGGATCGACGGGGCTCTGATATCAAATTGATACGATTAGGGCTTTTGTGGACTAAAAGAGGGATTTTTGGAAATTATATATCTCAGCTACAATTCGAAGACACAATTAACTAAGAATTAAACTAAGAAAAAGTCACAAATCAACCCAAACATGAAAGCTAGGGCTGGCCGGTTATTGAGCTTAAAAAGGCTAATTGCATCATTAGCCTTTTTACAAAAAGGCCCCCCTGAATATACTGAATTACAAGTTTGCCACCGTGGGCTCCGTGGACACCGTGCGCCTCCTTCGTTGAGCGTATTAGACCATGATCGCATCAACTTCATCTTCTCACAACCAAATCTCTGTATAACAGATTTCAAATACCGACTCTTTATACCGTGCAGGTCGTCGTATCTCACGCTTCGGTCTCGATGTTGCTATGGAATCCTTCGGGTCAGTTATCTGTGGAGCTGAGCTAACTCCACCATCTGAGTTTGAACCACCAACTTCACCAGCATCCTTCTAGAGTCCGTTTTCTGCATCCTCTGGTGTAGGTCGGCCTGAGTCGATGGCTGACCGATCTGAAACCTCAAACAAGTTATCGTAGACCTGCTTTAGCTGTGGCTGTTCGGTCTCCATATTTGGTTCATGCTCCTTTAGTAACACCGACTCATCAAACGTTACGTCTCTGCTCACGATCACTTTCTTCTGTATCGGACACCACATTCAATATCCCTTGACACCTTTGCTAAAGCCCAAGAAGATGGCTTTCTTGGCTCGAGCATCAAGTTTGTCTTCCTTCACGGCATAGTAACTCGGACAGCCCCAACTCGCAGTGATCTATAATCGGAAACTAGCTTTTCCGACCAGACCTCCAATGGAGGTCCTCTTCCCAATGCAGGAGACGATAGCCGATTGACCAAGTAGGTCGTGTACGCCAGGGCTTCCACCCAAAACTCCTTCGATATGTCGAATGTTGACAACATGCATCAAAATTTCTCCAGCAAAGTCCGATTCATCTTTTCAGCTACAACATTCTGTTGCGGCGTACCACTCACGGTGAAGTGCCTCTGAATCCTTTCCGATCTGCAGAACTTTTCGACGAGATCCGACCTATACTCTCTACCGATGTCGCTTCGAAGACGCCTGACTTTCCGACCTGTCTGAGTCTCAACTAGCTTCTTTCACTCGATGAAAGTGCTAAGAACTTGATCTTTTGACTTCAGCGGAAACACACACACCATGCGTGAGAAATCGTCAATGAACGACAACGTAATGTTACCCTCCCAATGAGGTCGACCTACTCGGCCCCCATACATTGGTGTGTACATAGTCAAGCACTCCCTTCGTACTATGGATGGTCGTCCCAAATAAGCACGTGTCTGTTTACCAAACACAGTGCTCGCAGAACTCAATCTTCCCGGTCTTGCCACCCATCAGACGATCTCTGACGATCAGCTTCTGCAAAGCTTTCTCGCCCACATGCCCGAGGCACATGTGTCACAGAAATGAGTCATCTTGATCGGCCTCACGAGTGAGAGCTGCTGTGCCAGCTATGACCAAACCATCCAAGTAATAGAGGTTGCCTCGTTGCTTCCCCTTTATCACGATCATTGTTTCTCGGGTCACCTTCAGAGCTCCATTCTCCATCGTCACTCGATAACCCTGGGCTTCATGTGAACCATGCGATATGAGGTTACACTTTAGGTCGGAAACGAAGCATACCTCATTGATGTCTCATGTAATAACTGTAAGGATCGTCTTACCCTTGCAATACTAACACACTAGGGGGTGAATAGTGTAATGGCACAAATTGCGTATTTAAAAATTAAACTTGCAAATGCGTAATTATAAATGCAAGAGGAATTTAAACACCACAAGAATCCAAACACAAACACAAAATGTTACCCTGGTTCCCCAAACTTGGGTACGTCCAGCCACATCAATATCCACTATAATTCTCACACAGAGAAGTAAATACAATCTCACACAGAGATACCTCACACAGAGGATTTGGATTCTCACACAGAGAAATCCTTACTCTCACACAGAGAGACCTCACACAGAGGATTTAGGATTCCTATGAAGAGATATCCTTGCTTTCACACAGAAAGACTTTTGCTCTCACACAGAGAGACTTAAACTCTCTCACAGAGAGATCACAACCAACCATCACACAAAAGGTTATACTCTCACACAGAAAGCAACTAGCTCTCACACAGAAAGCTAGGGTTTGAATGAAATAATAAAGTAAAACAAATACTCTACATATGCCTTGAGATGAACTTACTCATAGATGAATGCAAGGCATGGAAGAGGATCTCCAAGTGATGAGATTTGCTAGAAATGCACTTGGATGATTTCCCTTGAGCTTGACTTCAATGCATGAAGGAGATTTAGAGCTCTAAGAGGAAAATGAGAGAGTTTGAGAGTGGCTTATTTAATCTCAAAAGAATTTCAATAGCATCAAGAAGTTCCTATGAACTCAGCCCTCTCATATATATAGGAACCCTATATCAACCCTCAAAACCCAAGAAAACAGCTAAAAGCAAAAAGCTGCAACGGCTAGTTTCTGGGCAAAAACGTCACTAACAGTCAACTGATGAACAAATGACAGTCGACTGTCCAACGGCTATAAAATAACCAATGGCTATAATCTGAGCCTCGAAAGTCAACTGATGAAGTCAATACAGTCGACTGTGAACAGGACAGGCGGCTGTAAAACCTTCAGCAGGCGACTGCTGCAGGGGATGGAATAAAACAGAGAGTTGCACTCTTTCTCCCAATAAGCATACAGGCGACTGAAGACAAGAATACAGTCGACTGTAAAATAGACAGGTGACTGTAAAACCTTAATCAGTCGACTGCTGCAGGAGATGGAGAAAAACAGAAAGAGGCAGTAGTGCAGTATTTGCACTTACGCCTTTCAGACGACTGTTGACCATTCCACAGGCGACTATAAATTGATCATCAGTCGACTGATGCGAAAAGCCCAAGTAGAGTCAGTGGAAATGTTGACTTGAGCAGTGCATCACAGTCGACTGTAGAAGGCTCGACAGGCGACTGGAATCACCCAGTCGACTGTGAAGCCTTCAGCAGGCGACTGTTGGAAAACCAGAGACTCCAAATGAGTCTTTGGTCAAGATGAGCCTATTGAGTTGGATTCTATGATAATCACAGGGCTCACTAAGATGGTTAAATGCATATGCATGAATGAGTAGACCATCTATCAAGGCATTACATTAACCTAGAATCAAATGAGAGAGAAAGCAATAAAGGAAATATTACATGGATTACATTGATTTCCTTAGAGTCTATGGCTTCAATCTTGATGCCTTGATGCTCTCCATCATCTCCAAGCTTTGACACCCCTTGAGTCCAAGATTTGGCCCTTTTCCACTTGATGTCCATCCTTACACCAAGTGTTTAATCTCCAAAAATGATATCCTTGAAAAGTAACTAAGAGACTAAAACAAGAGAGTCATTAGCAACAACATAATGTTGTGATCATCATCAAATTAACATTGGTATGAAACACCAATACTGAACAATCTCCCCCTTTTTGATGACACACGTTATGTAAAACATAAAGAAATAAAGCACAATGCTAACGAGCTCCCCCTACTTACATGCACCAATTGTAAAATGAGATACACAATTGTAAATGCTCATTATACCAAATGAAATAATGAGACAACTTGGTGACATATAATAGGCATGGTTAGATAAACCAATAGCAATAGAAAATATCATGCAAACATGAATGGTTTATACAATCCCATATATCTCTCCCCATAGATATATCTCTCACCAAATGCATATGTATGAAATACAAGAATTACATTTACATAATGCATATATCTCTCCCCCTTGACATCGTCAAAAAGGTGGACATCAATAATATCCCTCTTAACATCTTAAACTCAGATGTGACAATATGCAAGAGTAAAGAAATGTATGATACCAAATTGTAAAATTTAGTGGGTATCAATCACTATCACATGCTCCCCCTAGATCACAGAAAAGGTCAAATTTTTTACTTCTAGGATCTAATACCAATTGTAAAGTAGTAGATAACCAATTTCTAACAATTGAGGTAATACCAATTGTAGACAAAGAATCTTGGAAGATAATCCTCTTTACCAATTGATATATACATAAATTGGAGACATGGGCCTAAAGTGTATCAAAGCAATAGATATGGAAAAATCAAGCTTCATTGATACACAATGACATTGCCAAAACAAAGTATAACATGAAGCATGTTGGCAATATCAATAGGTTAAGATCAAGACCATAATAACCAATTGTAAATAATGATCTTTATCAAAACCCAAAATGAGAGTTAAAATATGTTTTAACAATATTTTAAACATACAACAATAATTAACTCCCCCATTGTCATACATATGGATCAACAAATGCGTGCATGACAATGTTTTCCCCAAGGTCCCCATTTTCATGAAAAATAAGTTCGAAGATATTTTCAAAATCATGAAACACACACAAACAATGGATATGCTAAAAATAAAGATTTAAACACAATAACTATGCAATATGCATATGCGTGAGGAACCTAGGGAACCAAACCCAAGAGGAGTTTGATTTCCTAATGTAATCACATGATGTGATCACATCCCTAACCAAAGAGTTGATGTAGCTATCCCTCTCTTGCACATTGCACTTAGTGGGAATCCATAATCTCAAGGATTGTTGATTATTAATTCCCCTGATTTGGTTTTGATGATGAAGAAACATAAATATTGGAGACTAATTCTCTTTGAGCGCAGTTATGGAGATCGTCGCCAAATTACTTTGTAGATCTCAAGCGACGTCCCAAGACTTTCTTAGAGCGCGTGATCGTTATGCCTGAAGCTTCGTTGAAGCTCAAGGAGTTATTAATGAAGTCAAGGGATTCGGATTTTCCATGTTGAAGCTTTGAAGACGGTTTGTCGTGTTATTTATTTGGTCTTCTAGCTTCATTTCATAGAATGTTAAGCCTTGAGTAGTAATTGCCTACTTATCCTTATTTCTATCCTAGCTTATCTCTAGGATTGCCTTAGAAGTCGCTAGAAAGCCTTTCCTTAGCTTATCGCGTCGTTTCATGACTTTCTGTGCATCTTAGTTGGTTCAAGTAGAAAGACCAACCGACTAGATGACGATCTAATCGGTTGGAAATCCTTCTTGAACCGACTAGTCATCCTTGTGTATTTTGGCATACTTACTGTTGACCAATTAGTCGGTCCAAGAAGGCTCACCGACCGACTAGTTGTCCAACTAGTCGGTTGGTGTTTCTTCTTAGACCGACTAGTTTTCCCTCTTTATTTCACTATATTCTCTGTCAACATTCTAGTCGGTCCAAGAAGGTTCACCGACTGACTAGTTCTCAAACTAATCGGTCAGTGATCCTTCTTAGACCGATTAAGCAGCTTTAATTTTCCAGCCGTTGGAGATTTTATTTCCACGACTTTTCTTGATCTGTTTTGATTCTTTCCATATGTGTTTGATTCGTTTCAAACAAGGAAATTTGTCTATTATCAGAGGGATTTCAGATCTAATTTTCTATCATTCGTTTTTGAATTTCCAAGGCTTTCTCTCTCTCGAAAATCTCTCCTTCTCTTCGTGACCTAATTTCTCAAGGAGATTTTCAACGGTGTGTGTTCATATTGCTGAAGGATCAAATCACGATCATCACCATCGTCCTGGCCATTCTCACGCTGCTCATCGTTGCTAGGGTTTCGTGCTCACTCTTTCTCATCTTCCTTCCTTGCCCTAATTCGTAAGTATCTCAAGACATTGGAATTTATGGTGAGTTCTATTTATTTCATTTAAACTATTTATTATAAGTTTACCTCTCGGGTTGTGAGAGAAGTTTGTGATCCCGGTTTGTGGGAGTCACAATTCGTTCATTGTACTGTTTGATCTTGTAGTAGTTTTTACAAGAAGTTGTTTAGTGGAACCTTGAGTTAGTGGATTCTAACTCAAGTAGCCGGAAGGGATCCGGGTGTCTGGGACGTAGGATCACCGGGAACAAGTCGGGGAGACTTGGGTGGATCCGAACCCATTATATCGTTTGTTTGCGTTGTGATTCTCTTGTTGTACCTTTTAATTCTGCATAGTTTGTGATTGCACGATAATTAGGAATTAGACTCTTGATTATTTTAAAGCAATATTCACCCCGCTCTAGTACTTGTGCAGCTTTCAGGGCATTACATTTGGTATCAGAGCCAAGTTCATAACTATGACAAACAACGACAACAAGGCCGTTCGACCACCTTCCGATTACAGCACCTTCAAGAATCGTGAAGGAGCCTCTTCAGTGATCGAAGGACACTCCTCAACTAGGCCTTCTCATTTCAACGGTACCAACTACGGGTACTGGAAATGCCGGATGGAAACCTTCCTCCGGAGCGCATCACTTTGGAGAGCCATGTTAACGGAGTATGTTGAGCCCACTGAAGAAGACTTCACGAAGTGGACTGCCGCGGAGGTCGCCGCGGAGGTGAACAATGCCAAGGCAATGAATGCCTTACAATATGCAATGAAGCCTGAAGATTTCAACAAGATATGCACCTGTAAGAGTGCATATCAGATTTGGAATCAACTCCTCATCCTACACGAAGGAACGAGCAGGGTAAAACACTCTAAACTCACTGTTGCTAACAAAGAATTCGAGTTATTTCACATGGAATAGGGTGAAAGAATTAAGGAGTATTATGCTCGCTTCGTGGATATAACCAACGAGTTGGAAGCCCTTGGGAAGACCTATACCCAAAAAAAGAAAGTCGCAAAGATCATTGACGGACTTCCTTTGAGTTGGGAAAAACGAACTTACGCTATCGAGGAAGGTAATGATATGTCCAAATATATTGGTGTTCAACTAATGGGTACCTTGATGTCTTATGAGGTACGAAATGACAGCAAGATCAAGATGTAAGACAAGATGAAGGCGTTCTTGAAGCAAGAAGAGCCGAAGAAAAAAGGGATTGCCTTCAAGGCCGCCCCAACCACACCTACCGATAGTGAAGAATCGGAAGATGAGTTGGACATGGAATCTTTGGCCCTCATGGCAAAGAAGTTCAACCGGTTCTTCCGAAAAGGTAAGTTCAAGAACAGATCTAAAGTTAGTTCTACTAATGTCTCTGCTCCTTTGTGTTTTAAATGCAATAAGCCAGGACACATCAAGGTCGATTGTCCACTCAACAAACAAAAGGAGAAGTGGAAGGCACCCAAGTTCGACAAGTCACGAAAGTACAAAAAGGAGTACAAGAAAGGACTTGTCGATACATTCACCGACTCGGAAGAGGACTCCTCAAGTGGAGAGTCAGATGATGAATAAGTGGAGAAAGCACACACGTGCTTCATGACAAGAGAGCAACATGATCAAGAGACCGCTTCAGATGAAAGCGAGGATGAAGGTGAAGAGGTAACTATGGATGACCTAAGATTAGCCAATGAACAAATTTGGTCTAAGTATTCTAAATTGGTAAATAGATATACTAAGATCAAAGATGAGTTAACTAGTCTTCAAACCACACCTAAGCCTATCATCACCAACGACACCGTTGTTGAAGCATTGAGAACCGAGATTGTAAATCTCAAATCTCAACTTGAACATGTTAACATTGAGGATTCGGATGAACACGAGATAGCGGATTTGATTTCTCAAAACTCAACTTTGAGCATTGAGAATGAGAATCTCAAGTCTCGTGTTTGTGAACTCACAACACAAGTGTCCACTTTGGATACTACTATACTTTCTCTCATTGAGAAATATGAGTCCACAATAGGCCAAATTGAAAAATTCAACAAAGACAAGGACCATTTGGATAATATTCTGAATGACTTACTTCCAGCCAATCATCGTATTGGTTTGGGGTATAAAAAGAAAAATTCATCCAAATCCTCCACCACCTTTGTAAGGCCATCCTCCGATGCCTCAACTAGTGGGAGTAAACACCACATGGGTAGTTCATCTACCAATGGTACTTCCACTAAGTACACACCCCCTTTAGGAAAAAAACCCACTCTGGGTGGACCTCCAAAGAAGGGTCATGCATTTATGTACACAAATACTATGCCACGTAGGAACACACCTCCTACTCCACAAGTTCACACTTATGATTTCTATGCTCCACATCCTCGAGCACGTGCACACCAAGTGAGACACACTCACGCACGTGTTCCCCCACATGCATATGTTCACCCACATCATTATTATATGAATGATTATCATCATGCACCGTATCATATGTTACCACCACCATTTCATCATGTGCCGCATGCGTATCCACATCATGCATACACTAGGCCACTTCCTCGTAGAACACATGCACCACGTAGAAATCAACCACAAGTGCATGTTCCCAATAGGAATAGGGCTCCCAAGACGTTCACTGTTTGGGGCCCGAAGGACACTAGCATGCATGAGAAACAAGCCTACATAAACTCATATTTTATGAATGTCGTGCACAATGATGATTACATTGGGAAGTTTAAGTCCAATTGGACTTGGCTTCCAAAGGTCTAATTCTTTATGATCCAATGACCTTGGGTACCATGATATAATGTTTTTATCTTCAGGTACTCAAGAAAAAAAAAGGAGCAACAAATCTAAATTCGGGTCCAAGAATGTTTTTATCTTTCAAAGGTCATATCTTTTATATATAATCTTGCATGATAATGATTTTCATAAGCTCTCATTGGATTTGATGTGATATTCTTTATTTATGTTGGGTTTATAATCGGTTTTTCGAACTGCGCGTCGTATTTGTGGTTTTCTGGATTTATGGGATAGAATAAGTGCGCATAAGAGTGTTTTGATGGGTTGTCCAAGTGTTCTTTGGAGAGTACTCAAAATTTCTAATTCTCAAATTTTTGGACTCTATTAGTCGGTCCCAGTTCATCTCCTGACCGACTAGTTTCACTTCTAGTCGGTTAGACATTGAACTCAGACCGACTAGTTCGTGCCCTATTTTTGACCTCACTTGATGTCAACCATTTAGTCGGTCCAAGTTCACTTACTAACCGACTAGAATGCGTTTTAGTCAGTCAGCTCTTGAACTGAGACCAACTAGATGTGCGAGGGCAAATCCGTCTTTGGACCTACTTAAATCGACTAATCCCCCTCCGCACCGATTAGAATTCATTCTAATCGGTGCGCCCCTCTTTCCTAAAACCCTAACCCGTCGACCCGATCAACTTCCTCCGCCGTCCATCGCCTTCTCCGGCCGCATCCCGTCGCCGCCGGTCTCCCTTCTTCCTCCAGGGTCGATCTCCTCCTTCCTATGGTATCTCCTCTTACTTTCTATCCGTTTTTAGGGTTCGATTTCATTCGATTTCGTTCGATTTCTTTCGATTTCTTGCGATTTTGTGATGTCTCGACTCGAGTTCATGGAGAGAACTCGAATCCCTATCCGTCCTTCCGGTCCCTCTCCGATGACCGTAGATCCTCCATCCAACCCTAATCCTCCCAAACGTCGCTCCAAACCCACTCGTCCGCAACCTTCGACGCCTACTTCTCCATCATCTTCTTCGCCTCCTCTTAAGAAGAAGGTGGCTCCCTCTAAACCTAAAACCCAATCTGCTCCCAAGCCCCGGTCCAAGCTCATACAAAAGATTTTAACTCCTGGACCCTATCGTACTGCCTCTCCTTCCACACCACCATCTGACTCCGACGATGACTATATCCCGGAGACTGAGGCTGCCGAGGAGCCTACCCCTCCTCCTCGCACTACCTCACGTCAGTCAAAGGGGAAGGCTCTCATGCCCTCTGGGGGGTGGATATCTCTCTATATCGCAATGACCCGTTGTGTCTAGCCGCCTACAACCGTATCGAGCATTGCCCATTGATACTCGAGCACTATGTTCAGTTCTCTGATTTTCCTAAGCTCACCGATCTCTTATCCTATAGCGGGCTCCTTGATTATCTTCGCCACGACCCCAAGGCGAATCCCCATCCTTACCATCGGCTCGTCAAACTCTTCTATGCAAATCGAGTTCGGGGTAAGTATGACGACAAGCATTGTATTGATACCACTGTTTTGGGGACGCCCATTGTCTTCACGACAGAGATCTTAGGACAAATACTTGGGGTCTCCTCGTCTGGTCTGCTCCCTTCTGACATATCTGTGGATAATATCCACGATCTCGATCAGTCCCTCTTGGCCGACATGTTCCACGTTATTCCTCCCGCCATGATTGGCGTTCCTTCCAAGCCCTTCAAACCGAATGCATGGGTCCTGAATTTGATTTTAAAGTCGTGTCTTCTCCCGAAGTACGGCTCCTCCAGCTTGCCGTCAGATCCCTTCCTGAAGCTCATCTATGCCCTTTTTGATGGGAGCGATGTAAATTGGGCTCGCATCATTTTGGACAAGATGGACTCATTTGAATGCATCAGGAAGTCGACCAAGGCCGCGCATATTCCCTATCCGTGCCTCTTGACATTGGTTTTTTGTCACTTCAGAGTTCCCCTCCCTCCTGACGATCAGCGTCCCTTGGGTCCTCCCCTGAACGCGACCGCCGTCAAGAAGTCCCTTGCGGCCTTGCGTCACGTTCAGCGGACCACCCCTTCTGTTCCTCCTCCGTCGTCTCGCTCTACCTCTTCAGCTTCCACGAGCCTTCAGGAGGCTCATCTTTTGCGATGTGAGGAGATGCTCGTGCATATCTGTGAGCACTTGGGTGTTGAGATCCCTCCGATAGTTTCCGATGAGGAAGCCATGGATGTTGATGCGGCTGAGGAGCGTGTTGTGGCTTCTCCGGTTCGTGCCCCAGAGGGTACTGCTGCTGCCACTTCGTCTGTTCGTGCTCCTGAGATCACCCCTGCTGCCACCATCCCTTCGGTGGATACCTCCGTTGCTCCCGAGACCACCACTCCATCCGCACAGCCTGCTGCTGGTGCAGATCCTGCCTCTGCCTCCTGAGCCTTTCTTGGAGGACTCTCCTTTGCGCTCTTTGGATGATCCATCTCGTTGAGAGAGAGTGGGGTTAGATTAGATGGGTGGTTGTTTTGTATGTTTTGTGATACATTTTGATGTATGTTGGGTTGTTGTATGTTGTGCACCACATACTGTTATCTGATGATGATCAATATTTTTTTGGTAGTCCGGATGTATCAATTTTGATGTTTCTATATATATATATATATATATATATATATATATATATATATATATATATATATATATATATATATATATCCATCCTATTGCATTTCGTATCTGTGTGCACATTGTACTTTTGCCTCTGATGTTTACGTTATCGCTCGTCGATTCTGTTGCATATATAGCTTTGTTTGAATGGAAACATGAGTTGTTTTTCATGCAATCAATTCGCTAAAAATGTTGATATTGGAGAGTATGTTCCTTTCATCAATACGTTGATTTGATTTTGTTTTTTGATGATTTCTCTTTTCGCTTTTCGACTATGGTCTAGTTGACACACCTTGTTTTCTTCGATATTTTCCTTGGTATCATTTAGACCGGTGGCCTAGTCTTCGTCTCTCTTGTTTATAATTTCTTTTAGCCTTGGTTGTTGCCGTTGTTTCCTCCCACTCTTTTTGGATAATGCCAAAGGGGGAGAGAATAAATAATTAATAATGACTTTATGCTAAATGATAATTTAAACAATTACCGTGAATCTAATTTCATATGTTAAATTCAGGGGGTGAAGATATAAAAATGGATTTCGATCCTATATTTCAATAATTGGATCATGTTTTATACTTTTATCTTCTGCTTGATGCTTATGTTTAATATTTAATATGGAACTAACGAGTCATCAATGCAGAGGGAGTAAGTAAATTTCATTTATCTCATTATTATTGATTATATTTATGTTGGTTTGTCATCACCAAAAAGGGGGAGAGTGTTGAGTATTGATTCCCCCTGATTTGGTTTTGATGATGAACAAACATAAATATTGGGTACTAATCCTCTTTGAGTGCAGTTATGGAGATCGTCGCCAAATTACTTTGTAGATCTCAATCGACGTCCCAAGACTTTCTTAGAGCGCGTGATCGTTATGCCTGAAGCTTCATTGAAGCTCAAGGAATTATTAATGAAGTCAAGGGATTCGGATTTTCCATGTTGAAGCTTTGAAGACGGTTTGTCGTGTTATTTATTTGGTCTTCTAGCTTCATTTCATAGAATGTTAAGCCTTGAGTAGTACTTGCCTACTTATCCTTATTTCTATCCTAGCTTATCTCTAGGATTGCCTTAGAAGTCGCTAGAAAGTCTTTCCTTAGCTTATCGCGTCGTTTCATGACTTTCTGTGCATCTTAGTTGGTTCAAGTAGAAAGACCAACCGACTAGATGACGATCAAATCGGTTGGAAATCCTTCTTGAACCGACTAGTCATCCTTGTGTATTTTGGCATACTTACTGTTGACCAATTAGTCGGTCCAAGAAGGCTCACCGACCGACTAGTTGTCAAACTAGTCGGTTGGTGTTTCTTCTTAGACCGACTAGTTTTCCCTCCTTATTTCACTATATTCTCTGTCAACCTTCTAGTCGGTCCAAGAAGGTTCACCGACGGACTAGTTCTCAAACTAATCGGTCAGTGATCCTTTTTAGACCGATTAAGCAGCTTTAATTTTCCAGCCGTTGGAGATTTTATTTCCACGACTTTTCTTGATCTGTTTTGATTCTTTCCATATGTGTTTGATTCGTTTCAAACAAGGAAATTTGTCTATTATCAGAGGGATTTCAGATCTAATTTTCTATCATTCGTTTTTGAATTTCCAAGGCTTTCTCTCTCTCGAAAATCTCTCCTTCTCTTCGTGACCTAATTTCTCAAGGAGATTTTCAATGGTGTGTGTTCATATTGCTGAAGGATCAAATCACGATCATCATCATCGTCCTAGCCATTCTCACGCTGCTCATCGTTGCTAGGGTTTCGTGCTCACTCTTTCTCATCTTCCTTCCTTGCCCTAATTCGTAAGTATCTCAAGGCATAGGAATTTGTGGTAAGTTCTATTTATTTCATTTAAACTATTTATTATAAGTTTACCTCTCGGGTTGTGAGAGAAGTTTGTGATCCCGGTTTGTGAGAGTCACAATTCGTTCATTGTATTGTTTGATCTTGTAGTAGTTTCTACAAGAAGTTGTTTAGTGGAACCTTGAGTTAGTGGATTCTAACTCAAGTAGCCGGAAGGGATCCGGGTGTCTGGGACGTAGGATCACCGGGAACAAGTCGGAGAGACTTGGGTGGATCCGAACCCATTACATCGTTTGTTTGCGTTGTGATTCTCTTGTTGTACCTTTTAATTCCGCATAGTTGTTTGTGATTGCACGATAATTAGGAATTAGACTCTTGATTATTTTAAAGCACTATTCACCCCCCTCTAGTACTTGTGCAGTAGCTTTCAGGGCATTACAAGGATTTCCTAGGCAAGGGTGTTGCCTTTGCAAGAGGGGTGGATGTGGCATGCTTAGATGTAGAAAATATTTTCTTAGCATGCATAAAGTGAGGATTTTACTTCTTAGCAAAAAAAGAAGGATTTTCATTTTTCCTAACCACCTTGTGATTTACATGTTTCTTGTTAGTGTTATTGTTATACAAGAAAGCATGGTGATTCTTTTTAGGTGCTTTAGCAATATTTCTTGAATTTGCACCAAAAGAAGAATTGGAGGTGGGTTTGGTAACCACCTTTGGAGTGTATCCCAAACCTCCTCTATGGTTTACCGGATATTGTTTTTCAAGCAAACAGTGGAGTGAATCCCTAGAATAAACAAAGCTTTTGAGCTTTTGGGATTCCTCTTCGCATTTCAACGTAAGTTGTTGAATGTGAGTTTCTAAGCTAAAGTTTTGAGCTAATAATTTTTCATTAGAAATGCTCAAATCCTTAACTTGAGAGAGAAGCGTGTCTCTCTCACTAGTGTCACATACATGCAAAGCATCATTATCATTTACACTAGTAGATTCTAAAGCATGCAACCTACTCATTGCATTTTTAAATTTAGCTTTCAATTTAGCATATGAGTCGATGCACTTGCCCCCATTGGAGACCACGTTGAAGCGGTATTCGAGCTCCTCGTAGGATAGCTTCTCCTCCTCAACTTCCTCATCGCTTTCCTCCTCGCTAGAGTTTGATGAAGACTCTTCCCCCTTTGCCATAAAGCACATTTCCTCGTTGGGGTTGAGCCACGCCTCCACCTCTTCATCGCTTGAACTCAAGGAGATTGATGAAGAATCATCAAAAGCCGCGAAGCACATATGAGCTCGCTCCTTATCATCCTCTTCTTCATCACTTGAAGTGTCCTCGTCGGAGTCATCAAAAGTGCCGACAAGTCCCTTCTTTTGGTTCTTGAACTTGGACTTGCCTTTCCAATTCTTCTTCCCTTTACCCTTATAAGTATCTTTGATGGATTTGGAAGGGCATTTGTTAGAGAGATGACCTTTGCCACTGCAAGTGTAACAAGTAGGAATCTTGTTAGAATTGGAGGCAAACTTTGAAGAAGATTTACCTTGCTTGCTTTTGAGGAATGCTCTTAGTTGTGTGGCAAGCTCCAAGATTTCATCTCCACTAGCCTCATCTTCTTCATCTTCTTCACTAGGAGCTTCTTGATGGAATTTCTTCCTCCATTTGATTGGCTCCTCCTTGGCATGGAATGCAACCCCCTTTTGCTTCTCCAGCTTTTCGGGCTTGGTTGGTTGAATTTCATTCTTGTGTTGAAGCTTCACTTCGTATGCCATGAGATTCCCAACGCACTCCTCAACGGTATAGTTGGACGTGTTGTTAGACTCCAAAATCCTGTTGGCCTTTGACTTCCATTTGGGTGAAAGAGAGTCAAGGATCTTCTCCACACGATCCTCTTCAGAAATCACATTCCCAAGTCCTTCCAAAGCATTCACGATGTCTGTGAACCTTGTGAACATTTCTGAGATGTTTCTCCTTCATGCATCTTAAACATTTCATATTTAGATCTAAACACACTTAGTTTAGATTTCTTTACCTTAGATGTCCCTTCAAAAGTAATCTCCAAGGTATGCCAAATTTCGTTGGTCGATTTGCATATGAAGATGTGGTTGAACTCATTCAGAGTGAGGGCGCAATGGAATGCATTCATAGCGAGACTCTAATCGAGTCCTTCTCCGCCTTAGTTCTTGAAGCCGCGGATGAAGCAGGCTTCTCAAATGGCAACTTCGTGATGTCCCAAAGGTCTTGACCCTTCATGTAGATCATCATCATCCTGATCTTCCAACTTGGTTAGTTGGTTCCGTTGAAGAGCGGGGGTCGAACGGTAGAGTGACCTTCTTCATGAGACGCAGATGTAGCGTTGAATGTCATCGTTGCAGTATGCTATAACCTCGCTCTGATACCAATTGTAAGGATCTCCTTACCCTTGCAATACTAACAACACACTAGGGGGTGAATAGTGTAATGGCACAAATTGCGTATTTAAAAATTAAACTTGCAAATGCGGAATTATAAATGCAAGAGAAATTTAAACACCACAAGAATCCAAATGCAAACACAAAATGTTGCCCTGGTTCTCCAAACTTGGGTACGTCCAGCCACACCAATATCCACTATAATTCTCACACAGAGAAGTGAATACAATCTCACACAAAGATACCTCACACAGAGAATTTGGATTCTCACGCAGAGAAATCCTTACTCTCACACAGAGAGACCTCACACAGCGGATTTAGGATTCCCACAAAGAGATATCCTTGCTTTCACACAAAAAGACTTTTGCTCTCACACAGAGAGACTTAAACTCTCACACAGAGATCACAACCAACCCTCACACAGAAGGTTATACTCTCACACAGAGAGTAACTAGCTCTCACACAGAAAGCTAGGGTTTGAATGAAATAACAAAGTAAAACAAATACTCTTACATATGCCTTAAGATGAACTACTCATAGATGAATGCAATGCATGGAAGAGGATCTCCAAGTGATGAGATTTGCTTGAAATGCACTTGGATGATTTTCCTTGAGCTTGACTTCAATGCATGAAAGAGATTTAGAGTTCTAAGAGGGAAATGAGAGAGTTTGAGAGTGGCTTATTTAATCTCAAAAGATTTTCAATAGCATCAAGAAGTTCCTATGAACTCAGCCCTCTCATATATGTAGGAACCATATATCAACCCTTAAAACCCAAGAAAACAGCTAAAAGCAAAAAAGCTGCAACGGATAGTTTTTGGGCAGAAACGTCACTGACAGTCGACTGATGAACAAATGACAGTTGACTGTCCAACGGCTATAAAATAACCAACGACTATAATCTGAGCCTCGACAGTCGACTGATGAAGTCAATACAGTCGACTGTGAACAGGACAGACGCCTGTAAAACCTTCAGCAGGCGACTGCTGCAGAGGATGGAATAAAACAGAGAGTTGCACTCTTTCTCCCAATAAGCATAAAGGCGACTGTAAAATAGACAAGCGACTGTAAAACCTTAATCAGTCGACTGCTGCAGGAGATGGAGAAAAACAGAAAGAGGCAGTATTTGCACTTACGCCTTTCAGACGACTGTTGACCATTCCACAGGCGACTGTAAATTGATCATCAGTCGACTGATGCGAAAAATCCAAGTAGAGTCAATAGAAATGTTGACTTGAGCAGTGCATCACAGTCGACTGTAGAAGGCTCGACAAGCGACTATAATCACCCAGTCGACTGTGAAGCCTTCAGCAGGCGACTGTTGGAGAACCAGAGACTCCAAATGGGTCTTTGGTCAAGATAAGCCTATTGGGTTGGATTCTATGATAATCATAAGGCTCACTAAGATGGTTAAATATATATGCATGAATGAGTAGACCATCTATCAAGGCATTACATTAACCTAGACTCAAATGAGAGAGAAAGCAATAAAGGAAATATTACATGGATTACATTGCTTTCCTTAGAGTTTATGGCTTCAATCTTTATATCTTGGTGCTCTCCATCATCTCCAAGCTTTGGCACCCCTTGAGTCCAAGCTTTGGCCCTTCTCCACTTGATGTACATCCTTACACCAAGTGTTTAGTCTCCAAAAATGATATCCTTGAAAAGTAACTAAGAGACTAAAACAAGAGAGTCATTAGCAACAACATAATGTTGTGATCATCATCAAAATAACATTGGTATGAAACACTACTACTCAACAATAACGTCGCTTATCCTCATTCGCATTGTCCTGATGCATGCAGTGTTCCAAGCTCGGTCATCGCCCAGCAAGACCGTATTCTTACTCCCTTCACGAAAGGTCGTAAATTACTCTTTATGTGACGTCATATGGAACGAGCACTCAGAGTCGAGCACCCAACCATCTGACGGCACGCCCTTCAAAGCACCGACCAGAACCCGTTCCTCGACCTCAACGCCCTTCGTGATGTTGGCTGTTGCGTCGTTCTTCTCACCTTTGGACAGTCTCTGACCCAATGTCATCTTTCTCTGCAGAAAGCACATTGGTTCTTTGCTAAGTCCTTGCGCTGAGGGCCTCTGCTCTTGTCTCTGGACTTGGATCTGAAGTACCCCTTCCTCGCTCCATCCTTTTCTCCACTACGACCTCTTACGATTGTAAGAGCGTCGTTGGCTCGGCTTTCGGTGTCCACATCGTTCTTTCTGAACTCGTTGCTCGTCAGAACGTTTGACACATCTTCAAATGTGATCGATTCCTCACCATAAGTAAGAACCGACACCAAGTACTCATATTCAATGGGTAGAGAGTTAAGGAGAGTTAACGCCTTGTCTTCATCGTCAACCTTCACGTCGACGTTCATCAGGTCGGTAAGAAGCTTGTTGTAGTAGTTGGGGTGTTCCTCCATAGAAATGCCCGCGGCTCAAGCCGAAAAGTGTCTTCTTCAAGTATAGCATGTTTTGGATGTTCTTCATGTACTTGTCGCTGAGCTCCTGCTTGAACTTGCTTGCACATGTCTCCTCCATATATGTGTTTTCTTCTCATTCGACAGATACAGTCGGATAGTACCACATGCAATCCAATTCAGAGTTCTCCACTCCAAATCAGACATGCTCGTCGGCTTCTCGTCCAATGTGATGTCTTGACCATGCTGGTTCAAGACATTCAAGACTTCGCATCTCCATATACTGAAATTAATCTTTCCATCAAACTTCTCAATTTCGAACTTCGTGTTGTACACGATAGTCCGACCAACTGGAGCATGCACGTCGAAAGTCGACGCCTTTGAGGAATTGTTATTGCCACCGCTATTCATCTTTGCCTCCTACGTTGATATTCGACACCGTACAGATCAGATATCAATTTGCTATGTGCCGATGACGCACAGCACAACGAATTACACAGGATCATCGATGATCGAGGACAGGGACAAGCAACCAAACAAACGAGAAGCGCTAAGAGAGACCACAACTTTAGGTCGTCGGCTGGCCAAGGGAACACCAATGAGCTTTATTAAAAAAGAAAGAAAGAATACAAATCTTCTCTTCATAAACGAAGAAAAAGCACACAGGTTTCTCTCCAAAAGCTCTCTACAATATCTCTCTAAGTCGGCTCTCACAAATGGCGTCTCAAGAACTCTCTAATGTGTTTTCCACCGCAACTCTCCTCTAAAACTACCTATATATACTCCTAGGGTACAATAGGTACCATCATTGAGGAGTCCCCAAAAGATACGAATCCCGACTTTAACGGAATTCTTATCTCATTACAGTTATATGCATTTAATGCACCGAATCCTAGTAGGTATGCGCTGCACCCTACTGGCCTCTGTCACATCTGAGTGGGCCATGCACCGCACAACCGTGCTTCCTCCTGAAGACCGAGCGATCCAAAAACGCTGACCCAAGTTGTTCGACCCCACTGGTAGGTCGAACCGTAGAGCTATCGATCCATCTTAGCCGTCGACCCTTACGACCATCACGATCGAGAGTCCAATAGGTTGCTGAAGTCTCATAACTCGACATTCGACCTATCTGACTTGTGTCGAGTCAGATGGGTCGTATCCGAGCACAGACGAGCTATCTCGGCACAAGATAGCTCGTCTGGGTAACAAATAACTTATCAGAGCCGAAATCGAGTCAACTTCCACAGAAACATGCTAAAACAGTGACCGTTGCAATGTCAACATGAGATGGACAAGTGGTAATAAACTGAAGTATAAGAGAGGAAATGAATGCTCTGGTAAGGAATTATATAGCTTCCGTTTAGAACAATATTTCTACAAGGTTGGGGCAAAAAAATTGTAAGGAAATCACGAGTGTACCAGTTAAGAGGACTAAAATGATGGCTAAAAGTGTATACTACCTGAAATAAGATAACTCCGGACGTGATTCCTATTATCAACTATTTACAACTTACTTCCTATTAATTTGCCAAATGTGCACGAATATGCTTTAGTAAAGGATCAAAATTCCACAATGAACACAAGATGTAAATTTTGATGCGAATATGCAAATAAAAAAACATATATACAAATATCACAAGTTCATTTCTTGGTCAAGATTCCAGTAAAGATTAAATTTTTCCCGGCGCAGATGATGTCATCAAAGGTTGCACATTATTCCATAACTATTTTTTCATATAAATTTCAAAAAATAGATAATGGGCAGCTCAAATTATACCTTGGTAAGAATTCGACTACTTGGACGAGTTTGTCCCCGAGATCGTCGTTCCACTGCACTCGCCTCTTCGAATTCTTCCTCCTATTCGTGGTCTTCTTCTGTCCCGTCATGGCCGAGGGCAAAAGGGACTTTTTCTCCGCATTCTTCTCCTCTCCTGCGCTGCGTTTCGGTAAAGAAGTCTTGGGTCTATTTCTCCATCTGCCGAAATTTGAGGTTTTTGCCATGCAATCCATCAATTTTTTCCCCAATCCCTAACATTTCCCATAAATTATGGGACTCAAATGAGAATTTGGGGCAAAATGGGTCAAATTTGAGGATAATAAGATGAAAAGAACAATTTTTTTAATTTTATTCGAAAGAGGAAGGTGACGTTCAAGAAAATTGGGGGAATGTGGAGGAGATAAATCACAGAAACCCCGCGATTCTCTCGATCTCGGTTTTAAATAGAGAAGACGAGGGTTTGTTGAGGTCACATGCATTGCACGTGACTGTCAAGGTAGCCCTATGAATCTTGCCCATAGAGCCGAAGGCAGATCTGACGGCCGAGATTTGCTCGAAGGCAAACGGAAAGGTGCTTCTACTTACTCTATCTTCTACTTACTCTATCTATTCCCGCTAAATTTTGGCGAGATGTTTCACTTCTGCTTATTGACTGTTGTTATTCACACCACAGAAATTTATGAATACATCATACTACTTGTTACACCACACTTATATTTTTAATATCAGATGTTCGGATTTGGAGATCCGAACTGTTCTAATATTTTTATTCTTTCGTTCGGAATTGCAAAGCCGAACAGTATAATAAAATATGTATTGTGTTCAGATTTACACATGTATTGTATTAGAGCCGTTCGGATCTTCAAATCCGAACATCTGATGTTAAAAATATGGGTGTGGTGAATCAAGTAGTGTGGTGTATTCATAAATTTCTGTGGTGTGAATAACAACACTCTGTTATAAACGGGCTTCTTGGTGGACCTACCCGTTAGTGGGTATCCACCCATTATGTAACCCTACCACTATAAATATAGGGCTATGGTCTCCATAGCCGCCAAGTTTACAACACGTTATCAGCACGCTCAAAGCTAAGCCGAACCCCTGCCGACGGACGGACGCGACGGACGGACGCGACGCGAACGGGCTTCCTTCACCGAACGTCGCTAGATCGGCGGGTAGGATCTAGAGGTAACTTTCTCCCTAGATCTAAATTTTGCATATGCGCATATGTGGCGATTCAATTTTTTTTGGATCAATCGATCAAAAATATACCGTTTTTATTGATAAAAAACACACCTTTTTCAATAAAAACGTATTTTTGGAAGAAAAAAATTGGTTTTTTCCACTAAAAATCGGATTTTTACCCGTTGTTTTTCTCCAAAAAATCACCCAAACCCTAAATAGGGTTCACCCACGCCCCCCCTCCCCCGTCGCCCCGGCAGCGACGGGGCCTTCCCGCCGTCGCTGCGGCGGCGGAACCCCCCCCCCCCCCCCCCCCCCCCCCCCGCCACTGCAGGCGGGGGTTTCCCCGCCGCCTGCAGCGGCGGGGGTTGCCCCCCGCCGCCTGCAGTGGCGGGCACCCCCCGCCGCCTGCAGGCGGCGGGGCGCCACTGCAGGCGGCGGGGGCAGCCCCCGCCGGCGCAGCCCCCCCCCCCCCCCCCCCCCCCCCCCCGCCGCCTGCAGCGGCGGGGGGCACCCCCGCCGGCGCAGGCCCCCCCCCCCCCCCCCCCCCCGCCGCAGCAGGCGGGGGCATCCCCCGCCGCCGCAGGCGGCCCCCCCCCCCCCCCCCCCCCCCCCCGCCGCCTGCAGCGGCGCGGGCAACCCCCGCCGCCGCTGGCGGCCCCCCCCCCCCCCCCCCCCCGCCGCCTGCAGCGGTGGGCCCCACCATCCCCGCCGCCTGCTGCGACAAACGGGCCCGCCCGCCAGTAGCGGGTATGGGCCCGGCGTGCGTACCCCAAAACCCTAACTAGGGTTTCTGACCCAGAAATTTCTTTTTCGAATTTTCAAATACTTTTCAGATTTAATTACGATTCTTTTTCGTTATAATCTGGACCAAATTGCATGTGATTTTTACTCATCGCAATTATATTTGGATTTATGATTTTCTTTAAAAAACGTTTAAAAATTAAGAAGATCCTGCGACCACTCTGCCGTTAGTCAACTAACCTAACGGTGCATGACGTTGCCTAGTGGTCTAATAATTTTTAAACGGTAGATTTCCATTTCCATTATAAACTGCCTGTGATGAATAAATAAATTGCCTGTGATGAATAAATAAATTGCATGTGATGTATAAACTGCCTGTGATGATGCCTGCTGCATTATAACTGCCTGCGACGAATGTTTAATATTTGCTGTGGTTTTGGATCGGCTAGTGATCACCATTTTTATTTTCATGCATTATTTTCTTTTTTTTTTAGAGAGAAAAATGTAGTGAGGATAATTTTGTAAAATTACAAGCCCAGCGGACGCCTCAAGAAGATGAAGGACTATTCCAGAAGAATAGGGGCCCCACGGGGGTTCCCGAGTTGTACTTCCTTTTTCTTTTTTGGGACTGTAATGGACTGTAATTATTCATGGTGATTAGCCGATCCACGCAGCAAATATTTATGTCTGATGTGCTTGATTATTTATTTTTCTGCAAAAATATCTAATTAATGCTATCTTTTTACATGCTAGAGTGATAAATGGCCAAAATTGCGAGCGTCGATTTCGACGTTTTGGATGCTTCAGGAAAGAATTACTTAAGCTGGCAGTTGGATATAAAATTCCATCTGCGAGCACAGGGATTGAGTCACGCCATCGCCTTAGGCGATAAGGTTTCTGATATAGATAAAGCGAAAGCAATTATCTATATCAGACGCCATATCGATCGGACCCTGAAGGCCGAGTACCTAACGGTGGAAGACTCGTATGAGTTGTGGACCGCCCTCGAGGACAGGTATAAACATCAAAGGGATGTTATCCTACCTCGAGCGCGATATGAATGGGAGAACCTCCGTCTCCAAGACTTCAAGTCTATTGCCGAGTACAACTCGGCACTCTTTAGCATCACCTCACGCCTGAAGTTGTGTGGTGAAAAAGTGACGGAGGAACGCATGTTAGAGAAGACGTATACATCCTTCCATGAGAAGGATGTCATACTGATGCAACAGTATCGTGAACGAAAGTTCACAAAATACTCTGAGCTTCTCTCATGCCTTCTGATGGCAGAGCAGAATCGTGACCTCCTTCTGGCCACCCACAACTCACGCCCTACCGGCACTGCTCCTGCGCCTGAAGCGCACCACAGCTCCTTCCAGAAGAAAAGGGGCAACTTCAAAGGCAAACCCCAGAAGGGCAAGACCATGAAGAAGCAGGCTCGAGAACCCCCTCCAAGAAACAACCAAGAGGGAAAGAAGAAAAATGTGTTGAAAAGAAAAGACGACGGCCAGACTTCTGCCCCCAAAAAGGACTGGGAAGATAAATGCCACAGGTGTGGCATGACTGGACACTGGTCCAGAAATTGTCGTACTCCACGCCACCTTCAGGAGTTGTACAAAGCAAGCCAGAAGCAAGCTGAGACAAACCTGGCGGTTCAAGAAAACCTGGCACCAATCAGGTTCATCGCTGAGGACTTCTCCAACGATGACCTGCTCGACTGAGGACATTTATCTACTTTATATGCATTGTAGTTTTTTCCTTTTGAAATAATTTATCTGCTTATCTCTGGCATGTTTAAGTACTTTTCAGACATCAACTTAATTTTCGTAGTATATTCCTTTGTGTTTTTGCCTTATACTGCGACATTTTTCTTTTAAAATAGATGGACTTTAAATGCCTAGTGGACAGTGCCTCTACGCACACGATCCTCCAAGACATCTGCTTTTTTCAAAGCATTAATAAATACGATGGCACCGTAAATACGATTTCCGGTCCATCAAGTATCATTGAAGGATCAAGGGAAGCACATTTTATGCTCCCCAATAGTACAAAACTACTTATAAAAGATGCCCTTCTCTCCCCTAGCTCGCATAGAAACCTGTTAAGCTTTAAAGATATCCGCTTAAACGGATACCACCTAGAAACGGTGAGCAAAGGAAACAGTGAATACCTTGATGTAACGTTTCATAAAAACGGTGCTAAAAACACCGTCGAACGTTTTGAGGGACTCCCATCGGGTCTCTACCACACAAGGATCAGAGCAATGGAAACAAACACATTGGAGCACCAGAAGTGCCAAAACCAACCAGAATTCAAACTCTGGCACGATAGACTAGGACACCCTGGAAGGAATATGATGCGTCGCATCATATCCCAATCCCGTGGAATTAATCCGAAAAGCCTGACGCTACTTCGAAAGGGTGCAAATCCTTGTCCCCCTTGTTACAAAGGAAAATTAATTACGAGACCATCCACCCTGAAGGTGGACTCTGAGTCTCCAAGCTTCCTAGAGAGAATACATGGTGACATTTGCGGGCCTATTCACCCCGCAAGTGGACCATTTAGGTACTACATGGTACTAATCGACGCATCTTCAAAATGGTCATATGTGTGCCTCCTGTCCACCCGCAACGTAGCCTTTGCAAAGCTACTTGCACAAATAATAAAATTGCGGGCACATTTCCCAGACAACCAGATCAAGAAATTGTGTCTGGACAATGCTGGGGAATTCACCTCATAAGTCTTCCTAGACTACTGCCAAGCAACCGGCATAGAAGTTGAACATCATGTAGCTCATGTTCACACCCAGAACGGGTTAGCCGAATCTCTCATAAAGAGACTACAATGGATCGCTAGACCATTGTTAATGCAATGCCAGTTGCCGGTATGTGCATGGGGACATGCCATACTGCACGCTGCATCGCTGATAAGAATACGACCGTCAGGTAGTCAATCTTATTCTCCGATGCAACTTGCATATGGGAACCCGCCCGATATCTCTCACTTGAGGATATTCGGATGTGCTGTCTATGTCCCCATAGCACCACCGCAGAGAACCAAGATGGGTCCTCAACGGCGTCTTGGTATCTATATTGGTTTCGACTCACCATCGATCATTAGATATCTCGAACCCCTTACAGGGGATGCCTTTAAAGCACGTCTGGCAGATTGTGAGTTTGATGAAAGCATTTTTCCAAAACTAGGCATTAACACACAGAAGCCAGAAGCTTCAAAGACCATTACATGGGACACAAAGACCTTATCCCATTTTGATCCGCGCACAAACCAATGTGAAGAAGAGATCCTGAAGATCCTTCAAATTCAGAACACAGTTCACATTTTACCGGATAAATTCACTGACAACCAGAAGATTGTCAGATCACACGTCCCTGCTGCAAATACGCCAGCTAGGATTGACATACCCAAAGAGGGATGCAATCCACCTGCAGCAGAAGCGGCCGTACCTCAACAAAAAAGAGGACGACCCCCAGGCTCCAAAGATAAGAATCCTCGAAAGAGGAAAAATCCTGGAGCAACAATAACGATACCACCACAGGATGCTGAGCTCTGCCCAGCTACCTCTCCACTCCTACCAACCCCTGAAGAGGAAAATATAGGAGAAATTTCATTAAACTATGTACGTACCGGGGAGGTACTGGACAGAAAAAGCACAATCATCGATGATAACTTTGCGCTCATTATTGCCACTCACGTCACTGAATACGACGATGAGACCGATCCACGCTCTCTAGCAGAATGTAAACGCAGAGAGGATTGGCCAAAGTGGAACGAGGCAATAGGAGTAGAGCTGGACTCACTCTCGAAGCGCAAAGTTTTTGGACCTGTAGTCCTAACACCAAAAGGTGTTAAACCTGTGGGATATAAATGGGTATTCGTGAGAAAAAGAAACGAGAATAATGAGATCGTGCGCTATAAAGCGCGCCTTGTTGCACAAGGTTTTTCCCAACGACCAGGAATAGACTATGACGATACCTATTCCCCGGTCATGGACACGATCACTTTCCGTTTCAGTATCGGCCTATCCACGAAGGAAGGTCTGGATATGCAGCTCATGGACGTTGTGACTGCATACCTATACGGAAATATAGATAAGGACATCTATATGAAAATCCCAGACGGATACAAACTACCGACAAAAATGACAGAAAGACCTCGGGACGTCTATTCCGTCAAACTCCAGAGATCACTGTATGGTCTCAAACAGTCAGGTAGAATGTGGTACAACAGACTGAGTGAATTCCTAGTGCAACAAGGATTCACAACAAATGAAGTCTGCCCTTGCATCTTCATACGAGCAAAGGGAACAGGATTCGTAATTATCGCCGACTACGTAGACGACTTGAACATCATCGGATCTCCCGCAGAGATAGATGAGATATCCAAAAGTCTCACACAGACTTTTGAGATGAAAGACCTCGGTAAAACGAAGTTTTGCCTAGGACTACAAATTGAACATTTAAGCGGAGGAATCCTGTTGCACCAATCGACATATACAAAGAAAGTGCTGAAGAACTTTCTTATGGACAAATGTCATCCGCTTAGCACACCAATGGTCGTCAGATCATTGGATGTTGAAACAGACCCATTCCGACCGCTGGAAGAGGGGGAGGAAACACTGGGTCCTGAAGTACCCTACTTAAGTGCAATTGGAGCACTCCTATACCTGGCAAACTGCACGCGTCCCGATATAGCGTTCACAGTAAATCTACTAGCCAGATACAGTTCAGCGCCCTCAAAGCGCCACTGGAACGGAGTGAAACAACTTCTGCGCTACCTCCAAGGGTCTGTAGATATGGGACTATACTTCAAGAAAGGTGTATCCACCGACCTGGTCGGTTACGCAGATGCGGGATACAGGTCCGACCCACATACCGCAAAGTCCCAGACCGGTTTCGTATTCACATACGGTGGGACGGCCATCTCATGGAGATCCGTGAAGCAGACATCCACAGCGACCTCATCCAACCACTCCGAGCTCATCGCGATCCACGAAGCTAGCAGAGAATGCTTCTGGCTTCGATCAGTCATCAACCACATCCTCAAGACCACCGGCCTGAAGACGGGAGATCTTGGACCTACCACCATGTACGAAGACAATGCTGCCTGCATCGCTCAACTACGAGGTGGCTACATCAAAGGTGACAGGACGAAGCACATTTCCCCCAAGCTCTTCTGGACGCATGAACAGCAAGTGGACAACCAGATCGACATCCAGCAGATCCAGTCCTGCGACAACCTGGCTGACCTATTCACTAAAGCTTTGCCTCGCAGTACCTTTAGAAAACTTGTACTAGGAACTGGGATGAGACAGCTGAGAGATGTACAAGCCTGAAGCTTGTACTTATCAGGGGGAGTTAACGTAGTGCTGTACTCTTTTTCCTTGGCTGTTGGTTTTTCCCACTGGGTTTTCCACAGTCAAAGGTTTTAACGAGGCAGCCACATTAACTAAGGATCCAGAAGTATCCACCACTGATGTTATCCATCGATCAGGGGAAGTTACAGAGACTTGTACTCTTTTCCCTTAGCCACTGGTTTTTCCCACTGGGTTTTCCTTGGCAAAGGTTTTAATGAGGCAAGCACTCTTAAACTTAGAGATCCAGAAGTATCTCCAACCCCATGATCAAATAAGCTTCATGAACCCTGAAGCGTTCACCATGGCTTACAACAATGGATGGATAAAAGGAAGTGTTAAAAACGGGCTTCTTGGTGGGCCTACCCGTTAGTGGGTATCCACCCATTATGTAACCCTACCACTATAAATATAGGGCTATGGTCTCCATAGCCGCCAAGTTTACAACACACTCCTTATTTTAATCACATGCTTCTTGTGTTTTTTTAGCGCGTGCTATATAGACCGAAGCCTGTTTGGTGTATGCACGGAATTTTTTCCAGCGGAACTTCGAAATGATGAGCTAGTTGACGTTGTTTCCACATGAAGGGCCCACCTACTCGAATTGATGCATCAAGCATGCATTCATGTACGTTTTATAGAGCCGTGTGGGCACACGTACGCATAAAATTGTTTCCACGCAAAATTGAGAGTTGAATGACCAAAAGCGATTAATAACGATCGTGTCATTGTGGGTGAAGCCCGGCCATACGTGTCGCTCCCCTCCGTGCATCAACTCCACGTAGCTCGCTCGACACATCAGCTCCGACGCTCCGGCCATACGTGTCCTCCGCCTCCGTGACGCCGCACCGTGCTCCGTCGTCGACACCCGAACAGCCCCCCAACAGCCACAGAACAACCTATGCAATGCCACCAACACATAGTGTGCTTTTTCGTTGACGTGGTGCAGGGTCGTCGCTATCAACGCCGACGGGTTGCCCCCACCGCCGTCGCCGCCTTCACCCCGGCCTACCCGCCGCTGCGGCCCCCTGACGACTGCCACGTCGGCCGCCGCCCCCTAACGCACGCTGCAGAGAGCAATGAAGAAGAAAGTAAGTAGAGAGAGGAGGGGGCTGTTCTGGATTTAATAAAAAATCAAAACTTTTTATTGTATGCAGAGAAAGAAACAAAACGAAAAGGTCGCCTGAGAGACAGTATATTTGCAAATAATTTTCTCGGGTTTGTGGAGAGAATTGCTTGGAGAACCAAGTCATTTGGTTTGTTGGATCGCTTGGAAGGACATCTCATATATCAAATCTCGCTTCATTTGTTTGGCGAGAAGTGACGCCTTGTCCATCCTCGACACATTTGGGATGACGGACCACAGGGTGTAGAACCGGTGGTTCAGCTTCTCCCTCCTCTAATGCTCTGCCTCCACGTGGTTCACCGGAGTCTCCCTCCTTGTGCCGGGCTTCCTTCCGCGCTTCTTGGGCCTGCATCCCTCCACCATTAGCCTAACTTCAGAGTCTGAATGCTTCGAATCCACCGAAGACGACAACCATTCTCTCTTCGTCGGTGGCCTTAAATGCATTACAGCGGTAGGGGAGGCTCCCATGACGAAGTCATCATGGGCTGAAAACAAAGCTTTATCCTGTTGGATTAAGACCCAATTCTCTGCTATCAAGTCGGAGGACCCGAGCTCGAGGACCCCGCCGGCGGCTGAGATGCAGACAAGCGTCTCGATTCCGTGGAGCTGGGCCTCGCAGGACCAGTTGCATCCGTACGCCTGCTGATGAGAGTGCAATTTTTTATGTGCACAATGAAGTGCAATTTTTAAAGGAATTTATTGATAATGATGGAGTGTCACTGGTGTTGCTGATGAGAGTGAAGAGATATCAGTGGATATGTTTTGGTTCTTGAGGTCTTGCACTTACCTTGTTCAAATAACTGGCAGTTTATGTTCTGATATATTGATACATACAGTGAAAGTTTCTCTCGGTCATGGAGATGAACATATAAAGATTTGTTTAGCTTACATATATTCTTTGGAATTAAATTCTTTTTTTTTCAATTTGAGGGAAATAACTGTCATTTAAGTGTATTAGTGTTGCTAGTTTGGGCATGAAAATGATCTTTTGGGTTCAACTATATTGTATACAAAATGGAATAAAATTGATGTTTGTCACCTTTTGTCTCTTGACAGAAGTTGTTAACAGCATTATCATTCCATGTTACCTTGTATTTCATTTTTCTCATTCATTTTTTTGTCATTTTCTTCTTTATATTTTATTTAGGCAGTGAATGTTGTTTAGGTTTCAATGTTAAGCAACATTTAGACTTTTAGCAATCATTTAGAATTTTAAGCAATCATAAAAGCAAGTATCTCTTACTTTTATAAGCAAGTATCTCCCAAAAAATTGACTCTCTTATTTGGGTTATTGTTGCTGTCTTCAAACTCTATGAAAGTATACTCCTTAACAAGTGGTTAAAATTAAAGAATAAAATTGCATTCTTTTTTATCCAAATATACCAATTATAAATGTAAGATGATAATCCACTGATAGAGAAATCTGCAAGTAGAAACACAACTATAGTCTGAATTCTAACATACAAATATCTCATAAATACATTAGAGCCAAATCAGTGATTAGAGTGAATTATTTGTACATTTTTATTTGCTATTTACAGGTGATTCGTCAGAGTTTCCAGCAATTCTTGGTTGTATCCCATTTAGTTCTACAATAGATCCAACCAGAGTTTTTTTGAAGTCACTCATGATTCAGTAGAAAATATTTTACTCATCACATTATAAATCGAAGAAGTGTCAATCTCAATCCATGCTGAAATGCCACTTGGATGCGCAATAACATATGTAATTAATGAACATAAATTGTTATATAAATAAATATGAGTTTCCAGCAATTCTTAGTTGTATCCCATTTAGTTCCACAATAGATCCAACCGGAGTTTTTTTTGAAGTCACTCATGATTCAGTAGAAAACATTTTACTCATCACATTATAAATCGAAGAAGTGTCAATCTCAATCCATGCTGAAGTGCCACTTGGATGCGCAATAACCTAGGTAATTAATGAACATAAATTCTTATATAAATAAATATACATATTTGTGAATATAAAAAATTGTAAAGCTAAAACTCTATTTACCTTATTTTGAGGGAGCGTTTGCTATTGTGGTTTGCAAACCCACTCAAGCTCAGCCAAGACTAGCTTCCAATTCTATATTACATATGGTAGTAGGATATCACGATCTGCTTCCTATTGTACTTGGGAGCGAGGACGCGAGCGGGTCCGCATGTGCTTAAGGCAAAAAAGATGTACTTTTCTTTTTCGTCCTTATTTGACTTAAGCACAATAAGCGTCTGTGATTTAAACATTTGCAGGTTCTTGCATGTGATCTCAGAACAACACAGAATATCATCATTACACTACAACATCCAGATTACATGTACACAAAGAATTAAGGCCTAGCATGGCCATTCAGACAGTTACACAAAGTGAAAGAACACCTGAATAAAATTACAACAACAATATCAATAGTCTTATTACAGCGCTGCGAAAACACGTCGTTCACCCGTAGTGGATCTCTTCATCCTGGTACTACTGGTCACTCTGCTCAGTCTCCAAGTAAACTCCTCACTGAACTCTGTCTTAAAACCTAACTTATATTTCACAAGATATATAAGGAAATATAGTCAGCGAGGGTTTAAAAGGTTAAGAAAACTGGACCCTCGGCAAGATAATATAATAATATAGTTTTACAAAAACATTGAAAGTGGGTAACACAATATGATCACGATAAGGTAAAGCATGGCAGCGTAAGAGAACATTTGAGCATAACAACTTGTAGTGTACAAATTAGTGAGCATGGCAAGTGTGGCGTGCAAAGTAACGAGTAGTAAACATGGCAATGTATAGTGTACATAGCAAAACATGATAAGAACTTAGCTAGTAGTTTATTCACTTTATGATGGCAGCAGCAGAAATAAAATAAGAGTATCAATCAGTACTTAATCTAGTGACAAGCCCAATGCCTGAGGGGGAAGTGACTACAATTACACCCAAACCAACGGAAGCTACCCGTGGTTCTATACTCACCGACCCGGCCAGGTGTCGGTCAAGTTCACCAATGGGGTGAAATTTAGCATTCCGACCTCTACTGCAGTGGACTACCCCACCCAAAGTGTCAATATGTGTATCCGTATAGTTTAATGTTGCTGTATGGCCAACATTCGGTAAATGCCCGAAGGCCCAATAGTCCGAAATTGCCCCGAGGGCTCAGTTTTCACAATTTATTAGGGTGAACAAACCAGAGATGAGGTGACACAAAATAATAAGCAGCATGTTATAAGGGCATTATATGTATGAGTTTAAAATGGTCAAAACATTTGGGAAATTCTCATTATACTGCGAACATTGTAGTTAACACATTAAGGGTGGAAGCGAGTCAAACATTTAATTGAAACATTTCACAAAGTATGGAATCAGTAACAAACCTGGTAGTTCAGTATCTTTAAAAGTTATAAGTGTTACTTGCCTGAAGCGACGCGATTCTGAGTGTTCGAGCGATCACGGTGAGAGACGTGGTTGATCTACGTTAACGGATTTAACATGTTAATGCTAAAAGCTTTAAATAAAATATTTAAAACTAACACGCACATATAAAACTATATATTTACTGTACATTAATATGATTTGCTTTGTTGTTCCCTATTATAACACTGTTTTAATATTTAATAAAATATACATATACATATATTATAGTATAATACAATGCTTAAGTAACTAACGTATACAACATGCCACATTACTGTTATATAATAAGTATATATATATAGTATTATTTGTTCATCGATGTTATAATTTAAATAATGTGAACTCACCGTTTTACGTGTGCTGCGATTGTGTTGTTTGTAGGAGGGGTATGCAGCCCTGGGACGGCGACTGCGACGAGCTTGAGTGGCGGGCGGGACGTGCGGGTCGTCGGAGGAAGGAGAGGGTCAGAGAGGAATTCTGTTGATGGGCGGTGTGTTGTCGTCGACGAAGGTTGAAGAGGGAGGATGGTTTGATGGCGAAGCTTCGGGTGCGGGGAGATGGCTGCGGGTTGAGGAGGGTAGGTGGTGACGAGTCAGTGTGGGTTCGCCGGCGAAAGGGGGAAGTCGCAGGCGTGGGTTCCAGGCTGAGGAATGTGGCTGCTCGTGTTCGTTGGGAGGTGATGGCGGCGACGGTGGCTTGCGTGAGCTGAGGAAGGAGCTTGGCGATGGAGGAGGTCGGAGAGGCGGGGCGAGGCTTGAGGGTACTGCAGGTGGTCGGAGGCTTGGAGGAGGGCGAGAGGTGTAATGCCCTACGAAGCTACTGCACAAGTACTAGAGGGGGGGTGAATAGTACTTTAAAATAATTAAGAGGATAATTCCTAATTATCTTGCAAACTCTAACCAACAATGCGGAAATGCGGAAATGTAAATAGAGACAACAAATAAGAGCAATCGCAAACAAACGATATTACTGGGTTCGGATCCACCCAAGTCTTCCCGACTTGTTCCCGGTGATCCTACGTCCCAAACACCCGGATCCCCTCCGGATACTAGAGTTAGAAACCTCTAACCCTAGATTTGCACTATGAAATACTTGTGAAAAACCTTCACCAAGTCAAATCATACACAAAGGAAATTGTGACTCCCACAACCCGGGATCACAAACAATCTCTCACAACCGAGAGAAAAACACTTACAATATGAAAGTAAATGAAATAGAAATTCTTACCGACAAAATACATATGCCTTGAGTAAACTTACGAATTAGGGCAAAGATGATTTTGGGGAAGATGAAGAGGCAACAAACCCTAGCTCCAAGATGTAGATCAGCGATGGAGAGCTATGAGGTTGTTGGTGACCTAGAATCAAGCACTTGGCTTGGAAGGCTCACAATCAATGAATCTCTCTTTTGAAATAAGAGTGAGGAGAGATTCAAGATTGAAAATGAATGAGCTTTGAATGAGATTGAATGCTTTCTCTTTGATCTCTAAAGTTCTCTTAATATCAGCCTTTTTTGCAATGAATGCAGCACTCCAAGTATTTATAGGATAGAGGAAAGAGAGCGCAAAAATCGTGGCATTAAATGCTCCAACGGCTCTATTCTGAACCCAACTAGTCGGTCAAAGATGGTTGACTGACCGACTAGTTCATCAACTAGTCGGTCGGTCAAACAGCATGAACCGACTAATGGTAGAACAGCCAAGAAGAGAAGTTCAGACTGAAGAGAACTAGTCGGTCCAAGAAGACTTGCTGACCGACTAGTTTCACAACTAGTCGGTCGGTGAGTCAACTGAGACCGACTAAGAGATAAAACCAATAGTCTGAACAGAAGTTGAATTAGTCGGTCCAAGAACAAATGTTGACCGACTAGTTCATCAACTAGTCGGTCGCCAAATGTACATAGACCGACTAATGATAAACAGTAACTAGGCATGTATAGTAGAAGCTCAACTAGTCGGTCTAAGAAGGATCACTGACCGACTAGTTCACAAACTAGTCGGTCGGTGAGTCAACGTTGACCGACTAACTGTAAACAGTAAAGAGCTAGAATTGAAGGAGGCAAACTAGTCGGTCCAAGAAGCTTTTCTGACCGACTAGATCACCATCTAGTCGGTTGGTTCTTCTTCTTGAACCAACTAACATGCACAAGAAGTCGTGAATCGAAGCGCGAAGCTTCGGGAAAGTTCGTATGGACTTCTACTAAGATCCTAGCTCTAAGATATGAGCATTATGAAGATTAAAACGTAAGACCTACTCAAGGCTTAACATTCTACGAAAGAAGCTAGAAGACTATAAATAAAACTTGACGAACCGTCTTCGAAAGCTTCAATCGAATCTTCAAGACTTCAATAATGGTCCAAAAGCTTCAACGAAGCTTTAGGCATACGATCACGTGCTTTGAGAAGTCTCGAGACGTCGCTTTGAATGTTCATATGAATTTGGTGACGATCTCCATAACTGCGCTCACAAAGAGTTAGTTCACGATATATTTATGTTTGTTCATCATCCAAAACCAAATCCGGGGAGTCCAATACTCAACATTCTCCCCCTTTTTGGTGATGACAAACCAACATAAATAATAATCAAAAATAATGATTCAAATGAAATTTACTTACTCCCCCTACATTGATGACACGTTAGTTCCAAAATATATATTAATCATACGCATCAAGCAGACGAGTAAAGTATAAAATGTGAATCGATTATTGAAATATCGGATTTGAAATCCATTTTTATATCTTAACTCCCCCTGAATCTAACATATCAAATTAGATTCTTGGAAAGATGCTTTAAATTATCATTTAGCTCATCGTCATTATTATATCTCTCCCCTTTGGCATTAGCAAAAAGAGCGGGAGGAGATCAACGACAACACCAATGGCTTCAAATAAAAGCACGGGAGTCGTAGAATACGACCACGGTCCAAATGACATCAAAGTAAAATACGAATTAAATCAAAGCGTGTCAATGATACCATAGTCGAAAATCGTAAAACGAAATCATCAAAACTCAAATCAATTTTACGGATTGAGTTATGGAATATACTCTCCAATATCAACATTCTTGGTTAATTTAGTGCATGGAAAACAATTCTATGTTTCCATAGAAATAATTTCTATTTAACCAAGTTATTATCGTCGAGCGTAGAAATCAAACATCAGAGACATAAAAAGTATATAATGTGCACAAGAGAATAAATGTCAACATCAATGTATATATATATATGAAACATGAGTACATCAAAATCATACATCGCCGACATACATAAAATCGATCAAACGATCGAAGCACAAAATACAACATCAGATCTCACAGCATATATCAGAGTATCACATACATATCAAAAATATCAAAACATCATCAGAGATACATCAAAATACATCATAAAAATGTCATAACCACCCACACTATCCTACCCAACTCTCTCAAACTAGATCAATCATCCAATGTGCATAGGAGAGTCCTCAGAGAAGCTCAGGAGGCAGCGGGAGGATCTACAGCAGCAGCAGGCTCTGCAGCAGGAGTGGTCACTGGAATCGCAGGAGTGTCAACAGGAGTGACGGGAGTGGTAATCTCTGGCACGACAGGAGTGGTCTCGGGAGCAGCAACAGACGAAGCATCCACCGGAGGAATGGTGGCAGCAGGTGTGCTCTCGAGATCAACGGCAGAAGAAACAGCAGCACCAGAAGTACCCTCAGGGGCACGAGCAGCAGCAACACGAGCAAGCTCCAGAATCTCATCATCATCCAACTCCTCCTCGTCGTCAGAAACTGACGGAGGGATCTCAATACTAAGGTGACGAGCGATGCGAGCGAGAATCTCCTCGGATCGAGCACAGCGAGACTCCACACGTTTGATCGAACGTGCGAGGTCAGCAAGAGTAGGAGAGGGAGCAGCAGAGGCTGAAGCAGAGGCTGAAGTAGAGGCTGAAGCAGACGGGGTCGTCCTCTGAACATGACGAAGCGCCGTAAGAGACTTCTTGACGGCCGTCGCATTCAGAGGGGGACCGAGGGGATGCTCATCGTCAGGAGGAAGAGTGACACGAAAGTGACGGAAAACAAGTGTCAGAAGGCCGAGATATGGGATGTGAGCAGACTTCGTGGACTTCCGGATACACTCGAAAGAATCCATCTTATCGAGAATGATCCGAGCCCAGTTAATCTCGCTCCCCATGAAAATGGCGTAAATGAGCTTCAAGAATGGCTGGGATGGCAAGGAAGAGGAGCCGTACTTAGGAAGTAAGCACGACTTCAGAATCAGATTAAGCACCCAAGCATTCGGCTTGAAGGACTTCGAAGGCACGCCAATCATGACAGGAGGAATTTCATGGAAGATCTCTGCGAGCATCACCTGATCAAGCTCAGAGATGTCGTCGACAGAAATATCAGACGGAAGAAGGCCAGACGAGGATACACCTAACAACTCTCCTATGATTTCTACCGTGAGGACTATCGGAGTCCCCAAGACAGTAGTCTCAATCGAGTGGGTCTCATCGTACTGACCACGAACCCTATTGGCATAGAAGAGCTTGACTAGGCGAGGGTAAGGGTGTGGATTTGCCTTAGGGTCATATCGAAGATAATCGATAAGACCGCTAAACGACAGAAGATCAACAAGGCCTGGGAAGTCTGAAAACTGTACTAAATGCTCCAACAGCAGCGGACAGTGTTCGATACGATTGTAAGCCGCGAGACACATAGGGTCATCGCGACACAACGAAATATCGACACCGCCAAGGCTCCAACCGGCATCGAAGCCTTTCCCTTAGGCTTACGTGTGCTAGAGCGGGGTCGAGAGCTAGACGTAGGTTCCCTAGGAGGGGGTGTAAGATCCATATGGGTCTCGGTCTCGGGTATATACTCGGTGTCGGAATCGGAAGCACCGGGTGGAGTGGGAGCACAGAAAGACACGAGCAATCAACACTAGAGATCGAAATCTAGAACCCTAAACAACCCTAGCCGAACCGAAATGAGATAACCCTAACCCTAGGAGCAAAATCTAACCCTAAACAGCTAGGAGAGGGAGGAGAATCACCTAGGGAGGAAGATCGACGGCCGGCGACGGTGGGAAGGCCGGAAAGATGGCCGGAGTCGACGGAGAAGAGGTGGAAGTCAAAGGGGCTCGGGGGGGTTTTGGCTGAGAGAGGGAGAGTGAACCGACTAAAATGATAAGAAGTCGTTCGGGGAGCTTTTAGTCGATTGGAAGTCGAAAAGACGCAACTGTCCCCGTTGCAATTAGTTGGTCACAGTTCAAGCACTGACCGACTAGACGAGATGTCCTATGTTGGTTTGTCATCACTTCATGTTTTATGACGATGGTCATGAGCAATGACTTGCCAATGACTTGCTCATGAGGATGGTTGCAATTAGTCAGTGCTTGAACTGTGACCATCCTCACGACTATGACGAGAAGTGATTCAACGATGGTCATAAAACATGAAGTGATGACAAACTTCATGAGGATGGTCATAGTTCAAGCACTGACCGGATATACAACAAACAAACCTCAACGATCGAGGAATCACTTCATGTTTCATTTAATGAAGGATTTGTTCCAACTAGAATTACTAATGATGATGACTCTATGGATGTCCTATGTGATTCAATTGATAATTCTAATTCTAATAATTCTATTGATTCTATTGAGACTAACCCAACTAATGAAGTTATTGAGAATGTTCCTAGTGATCAATGTATTCCCAAACGGCTTCATACCGTTCGTGACCATCCTCATGAGCAAGTCATTGGCAATATCCATGATAGTGTCAAGATGAGATCGCAAGTGAACTACTTCGCTCATTGTGCCTTTGCCTCCTCGATTGAGCCAAAGAATGTTAATGAAGCGTGCGAAGATGGTGCTTAGATCTTAGCCATGGAGGAGGAACTCATTCAATTCGAGAGGAATGAGGTTTGGGAGCTTGTTCCATTGCCATCGAAGAACCACACCGTCATAGGGACAAAGTGGATTTTCAAGAACAAAACCGACGAAAACCAAACCGTCGTCCGGAACAAATCTCGGTTGGTTGCTCAAGGCTACCGTCAAGAGGAAGGTATCGATTTCGAAGAATCCTTCGCTCCGGTAGCTAGATTAGAATCAATTAGATTATTATTGTCTTTTGCATGCCATAAAAATTTCAAACTATTTCAAATGGATGTAAAAAGTGCATTTTTAAACGGAGATGTCGTTGAGGAAGTTTATGTTTCTCAACCTCCGGGCTTTATTAATGAAAAATTTCCAAATCATGTTTTTAAACTAAAGAAAGCGCTTTACGGTTTGAGACAAGCTCCTCGAGCTTGGTATGATCGCCTAAAGAATTTTCTTTTGGATTTGAATTTTAAAATGGGAGAAGCCGATTCTACACTTTTTGTTAAGCATTCGAATAATGATATAATTTTAGTTCAAATATATGTTGATGATATCATTTTCGGTGCTACTAACTTTGCTCTTTGCGAAGAGTTTTCTAATGTGATGAAGGAACAATTTGAGATAAGCCACATGGGTGAGCTCAAATATTTCTTAGGTCTCCAAATTCGCCAAATGGACGATGCAATCTTCATCCACCAAACGAAGTATACGGTGGAGTTGCTAAAGCGATTTGGAATGGAGAATGCCTCCGGGAAAAAGACTCCAATGAGCACGACTACACATCTTGATAAGGATACGGGCGGTAAAGATGTAGACATTCGTCTATATCGAGGTATGATTGGTAGTTTACTTTATCTTACCGCAAGTAGGCCCGATATTATGTTTGCCGTATGCGTATGTGCTCGTTATCAGTCTCAACCTAAGGAGTCTCACTTAGTAGCGGTAAAACGTATTTTCCGTTATCTAAGTTATACACTTGATTTTGGATTACTTTATCCAAAATCTAGCACGTATGAGTTAATCTCATATAGTGATGCCGATTATGCGGGATGCAAATCCGACAGGAAAAGTACTAGTGGCACTTGCCATTTTATAGGAAATTCTCTTGTCTCTTGGTTTTCCAAGAAGCAAAATTCCGTATTACTTTCAACCACCGAGGCGGAATACATTGCCGCCGGTGCCGCGTGTGCTCAAGTTCTTTGGATGAGACACACACTTAAAGACTTTGGTATAAACTGTGATACTTGCCCTATCATGGTTGACAACCAAAGTGCAATATGTCTTTCCAAGAACCCGGTACACCATTCCCGTTCGAAACACATAGAGGTCCGACATCATTTCTTAGATGATCATGTTGCTAAAAAGGACATCATATTAGTGTACGGTGAAACCCAAAAGCAAATCGCCGATATTTTCACGAAACCCCTAAAGGAGGACTCCTTTGTGCGGTTGCGTCGAGAATTGGGGATTATGGGTGAATCCGAGATATAGGATTCATGTTTCATTCAATAATCTTGCATGCTATTATTTTTCGCTATATTTCGTTCATGCTAGATTTATTGGACTTTTCGGGATTTTATGTGATATTTTGAATTTTTGCTCGAATTTATATTTGAATGTCGTATTTGAGATTTCGATGTTTAATGGGGTAGTTTAGATGATTTTTGATAGGATTACGATGTTTTGTCCAAGTGTATTTAGGAGAGAACTTATTTGTCAATTTTTGGACTCATCTAGTCGGTCTCAGTTCATCAACCAACCAACTAGATTTGCATCTAGTCGGTCAGCTAATGAACTCAGACCGACTAGCTCATTCTCTAAACCTTTGGACTCATCTAGTCGGTATCAGTTCAATCACCAACCGACTAGATTCGTATCTAGTCGGTTAGTAAAAGAACTCATACCGACTAATTCAAGCTATTAGGGTTTCCTCTCCAGCTTAGCTCCTTTAGTCGGTTCAAGTTTACTTATCGACCGACTAGATTGAGATCTAGTCGGTCAGTATTTAAACGTAGACCGACTAATTCTCAGTCAGGAAATCTTCGACTGGTCGCTGTTTCACTTTAGTCGGTTCAAACTTGTTAACCGACCGACTAGATCGTCATCTAGTCGGTCAGAGATTGAACTGTGACCGACTAAGTGCTCAGGGGCAGTCACGTCTTTTCGTGATTTCGACTGACTTAAACCCACTCTAATCGACTTATTTCTCATTTAGTCGGTTGCTCATACCTTCTCCAGCTCGAAACCCCCCAAACCCCCGTTCGTGACCCTTCGTATTCCGATCGTCTCCGGCCAACTTTCGACCTTCCGCCGCCGTCGATCACTCCTCCTAGGGGATCTCCTTCCTCCTTGACCTCGATTCCTGCTCTAGGGTTTGATCTAGGTCAACTTTGCATCTAGGGTTTGTAAACTTGCTTAAGTTCATTTCGATTTAGGGTTTCGAACTTACTCTTAGGGTTTGTGTGCTTAGGTTTGTTTGATCAATTTCAAACTTCGATTGCTTGAACTCATTGTGCCACGATCATGGCAAAAACGAGGATTCCGATTACTTCCTCTGGGACATCCCCCATGACCATAGAGGTAGCGACTGCTTCGTCTCCACCTAAGCGTAGGGCCAAAACTACACGTCCCCCCTCTTCGTCTTCACCACCGTTGAAGAGGAAGAGGACATCTAAGCCCAAAGCCAAAGGCCAATCTTCCAAGCCCAAATCTCAACCCAAAAAGTTCCGTACACCTACCCCTCCCGGTGAGCGTTCAGGTAGTGACTCTGAGGATGATTTCGAGGAAGAGTACACTCCTGAGCATCCTGAGAAGGCACCTACTCCACCCCTCCTCCTAAGACCCGTAAGGCTAAGGGAAAAGCCCCGATGCTGGTAGGTGGTGTAGATATATCGTTGTGTCGTGACGACCCTCAGTGTCTAGCGGCTTACAACCGTATAGAGCACTGCCCACTTCTATTGGAGCATTTTGTTCAGTTCTCTGACTTCATTGGCCTTGCGGATCTTTTATCCTATAGTGGACTTTTGGACTATCTTAGATATGACCCTAAGGCGAACCCACGTCCCTATCCTCGCCTGGTCAAGATTTTCTACGCTAACCGTACCCGGGGTCAGTATGATGAGACCCACTCCATCGAGACATCTGTTTTGGGGACTCCTATAGTCCTCACTGCAGAGATCTTGGGGGAGTTGATAGGATGCTCATCGTCTGGCCTCCTCCCGTCTGATATTTCTGTAGATGATATCTCCACTCTCCATCAGCCGACCCTCGCTGATATCTTTCAGGTTATCCCTCCTGCTTTCATAGGCGTTCCCTCCAAATCATTCAAGCCGAATGCTTGGGTGATTAATCTCATCCTGAAATCGTGCCTATTGCCCAAGTATGGATCTTCCTCACTTCCTTCGCAGCCCTTCCTGAAGTTGATATACGCTCTTTTTATGGGTAGCTCGATTAACTGGGCTTGCATTATACTCGACAAGATGGATTCTTTCGAGTGTCTTCGCAAGTCTAGTAAATCGGCGCACATCCCATATCCTTGCCTTTTGACCTTGGTATTCCGTCACTTTGGTGTTCCTTTGCCTCCGGATGATGAGCGTCCCCTCGGTCCACCCCTGAACGTGACGGCCGTCAAGAAGTCTCTTGTGGCACTTCGTCACGTCCAGCGGTCGACTCCTTCTGCATCCCAGGCCACACCTTCAGCTTCTGCAGCCCCTCCTCCTACCACCACTCTAGATGATATCGCTCGCCTTCTTCGTCGTCACGAGTCTCGTTTGGCTTGTACCGAGGAGGTTGTGTGCCGTATGGCAGAGTTGATAGGTATTCAGATTCCTCCTCCTGTTTCTGAGGATGAGGAGATGGATGACGAGGAGATTGATGAGCTTGTCACCTCTTTAGCTCGTGGCGCTGAGGCCACTGCTGCTGCTGCTACTACTTCCACTACTGGAGCTGCCACTTCTTCCGGTGCTCCAGAGTCTTCTGCTCCAGTGGTTCAGACTCCTGTTGATGCTACTGCTGCTCCTGCTGACGTCACTGCTCCTGTTGAGCCTGCTGACGTTCCTACTGATACTTCTACCGTTGAGCCTGTCGTCAATGTCTCCACTCCAGCCCCGACGATCCCTTCAGTTGACACACCACTCCTTGCAGCAGAGCCTGAGTCCACTCCCTCGACTGGACCCACGGAGACTGCTGATCCTGCCACTTCCTCCTGAGTGTCAGTTTGGAGGACTCTCCGGTGATCATTGGATGATACATCTTTTAGAGAGTGTTTTGGGTTAGGATAGAGTTTTGGTGGTGTTTTGATGTATTTTGGATTTTGGATGTCGGTGTTCTTGATGTTCTTTCTTTTTGTTGGATGTTGATGATGATATGTCAATGATGTTGTTGTATCTTTTTGTTGGTGATATAGATGTTGCACTTTGTTTGATGTATTCGATGTATTTTTGCATGTACTCATGATATTCTTATATATATACATCGATGTTCTCCTTTTACTTCATTGTGCACATTTAATATTCATTCAAAGTCTATGATATTTGATTTCGTCGCTCGACGATTATTAACTTGGTTAAATAGATTTTATTTCTATGATTGCATAGAATTGTTTTCCATGCACAAATTTAACCAAGAATATTGAGTATTGAAGAGTACGTTTCTTTATTCAATAAGTGAATTTGTATTTGGTATTTTGATGATTTTAATTTTCGTTTTTCGAAAATGGACAATTTGGCACACTTTGATTTGATTTCATCTCTTTTCCCTTGGTGTCAATTTGGTCCATCGTCATATTCTACGACTCCCGATGTTGGATTTTTTTTATCCTTGTTGTTGTCGTTGTATGCCCCCCATTTTTGGGATAATGCCAAAGGGGGAGAGATAATGATAATGAATAGGGCAAATGAAAATTTAACTCAATTTCCAAGAATTCGATTCTATTTCCAAAAATTTAATATGTTAGATTCAGGGGGAGTTAAGATATATATAAGGATTTTCAAATCCAATATTTCAAAATTCGATTCTCATTATATATCTTACTCGCCTGATTGATGTAATTTATATATACTCAATTTGGAATTAACGTGTCATCAATGCAGGGGGAGTAAGTATTTTACATTTGAATCATTATTTTTGATTATTATTTATGTTGGTTTGTCATCACCAAAAAGGGGGAGAATGTTGAGTATTGGACTCCCCGTATTTGGTTTTGGATGATGAGCAAACATAAATAAATTATGAACTAACAATTTGTGAGCGCAGTTATGGAGATCGTCGCCAAATTCACGAGAACACTCAAAGCGACATCTCAAGACTTCTCAAAGCACGTACTCAATGCCTAAAGCTTCGTTGAAGCTTTTGGACCATTTTGGAAGTCATGAAGATTTGATCGAAGCTCTCGAAGACCGTTCCTTAAGGTTTTATTTATAGTCTTTTAGCTTCGATCTATAGAATGTTAAGCCTTGAGTAATTCTTATGTTTCTATCTTCATATCGCTCCCATCTTAGAGCTAGGATCTTAGTAGAAGTCCATACAATCTTTCCCGAAGCATCGCGCTTCGATTCGGGACTTCTAGTGCATGTTAGTTGGTTCAAGAAGAAGAACCAACCGACTAGATGGTGATCTAGTCGGTCGGCAAAGCTTCTTGGACCGACTAGTTTGTTCCCTAAACTTCTTGCTCCTTACTGTTCATACTTAGTCGGTCCATGTTGACTCACCGACCGACTAGTTGGTGAACTAGTCGGTCAGTGATGCTTCTTAGACCGACTAGTTGAACATTCCCTGAACTTGCCTAGTTACTGTTTATACTTAGTCGGTCCATGTTGACTCACCGACCGACTAGTTAGTGAACTAGTCGGTCAGTGATGCTTCTTAGACCGACTAGTTGAACAGTCTCTGTTCATGCCAAGTTACTGTTTATCCTTAGTCGGTCTAAGAACGTTTAGCGACCGACTAGTTGATGAACTAGTCGGTCAACATTTGTTCTTGAACCGACTAACTCAATTTGTATTCAGACTATTTGTTTTTGACTCTTAGTCGGTCTAAGTTCACTGACCGACCGACTAGTTGTGAAACTAGTCGGTCAGACAGTCTTCTTGGACCGACTAAATTTCTAGGTCTGAAATTCAATCTGTTTACTGTTCATCACTTAGTCGGTTCATGTTGTTTCACCGACCGACTAGTTGATGAACTAGTCGGTCAGTGGTTGTTCTTTGACCGACTAGCTGCTTCAGATTTCCAACCGTTGGGTTATGACCTAACACGATTTTCCCCTTAGTATAAATACTACGCTGGGGTTCTTCTTCCCCAAGGAGAGCTATATTTCAGAGATTCATTGAGATTGAAAGAGTTAGAGATTCTCACTCATTTCCAAAGCTCTCTCCCTCACAAGAAATCATCTCTCTCACATTCTAGATCTAGAATCCATCTTGAGAGAAGTTTGTTCTTGGTGAGCCATTCAAGCTCTAGCTTGATTCAAGTCTCCAAATCACTCCTAGGCACCCATTGCTGCTCATTTCAGTGGTGCTAGGTCTTGGTGACTTCCTCTTCCTCAAATCCCTCCTTGCACCTATTTGGTAAGAAAACTCAAGGTATAGGATTTGTGGTAAGATTGTTTATTTCAATTATAAACTGATTTTCATTGCTAATTGATTCTCTCGGTTGTGAGAGAAGGTTGTGATCCCGGGTTGTGGGATTCACTATTGCTATTGATTGTATGATTTGATCTTGTGAAGGTTTTTCACAAGATATTCATAGTGGAAATCTTGGGTTAGGGTTTCTAACCTAAGTATCCGGAGGGGATCCGGGTGGTTGGGACGTAGGATCACCGGGAACAAGTCGGGGAGACTTGGGTGGATCCGAACCCAGTAATATCAATTGTTTGCATTGTTAATTTTGTTGTTGTCATCAATTTAAGCTTTCGCATATTGATTGGTAGTTGTTTGCACGATAATTAGGAATTATACTCCTTGTTATTTTTAAAGTACTATTCACCCCCCTCTAGTACTTGTGCAGTAGCTTGTAGGGCATTACACGTTCATCACTGGCCCGTCATCTCTAACTTCCTCGGCGACCATGGAATAAATTTGGCGCCGATCGTGCTCGGGCTTGACCTGCTGAGGAACTTGACGCTGAGGGGGCAGAGGTGGTCTCTGTTGTATTGGTCCTGATGCTACCATAGATTGGCTTGTGGAATTGCTAGTGCGACGAGGGTAGTTCCTTGCAATATGATCAGGTGCCACGTATGCCGAACACTTGTTCAACAGTACACGACAATCCTTCTTGACGTGCCCAATCCGGTTACAATGATGACATACCACTATGAATCTGGGGTCGACTGGAGTTGCAGGACTTTTGAAGTTGGTGGTCTGAGTTGGTCGGAGATCATTCTTGGCAGCTCCTATGGATGCTTGCCAGCCTGACGCGTCTTCTTCCGATTCATGATCAACTCATGCCTCCTCGATGCTACCAGGACTTCCTCATGAGTAGTAAAAGTGGATGAGGACATCGAAGGTTGAATGTCCAGATCCAAGTCCTGTAGGAAGCGGTGAGCATAGTCCTCTGGGTCTGCCACCAGAGTAGGGGCAAAGCGACTCAGCATGGCAAACTCAGACTCATACTCATCAACAATCATTGTGCACTGGACCAGGTTGATGAATCGCTGCTGCATCTCTCTCTTCGCAGCCTTGGGAAAATACTGAGCGTCAAACCTCTGTCGGAAAGCAGCCCATGGAATTGGCTTGATTAGCCTGGTCTCCTCGGCATCCCACCAGTTACGGGCATTATCCGTCAACTGCTTCTTGGCTAGCTCCACTCACTCGATCGGATTGACTCGGGAAAGACCCAAGTCATCCTCAATGCTACGAATCCACTCTTCGGCTCCCAGTGGACCTTCTCTTCCGGAGAAGCTCTTCAGACGCATCTCTCGGAATTGATTGGCTCCAGGTTCGAAGTGAGGGTGAGGTGGTGCAACTGGTGCAGCCTGCTGTCCTTGCTGGACTAGATGGTGCTGAACCTCTAACATCTCTCTCATGACTCCAAGCATCTGGTGGATGTCGCCATCTCTGTCTCCAGCAACGCCGGCTCCAGGTCGAGTAGTACGTCTTCCTGCCATGCTGCAAACAAACAAAGTAAACATTTGCGTACAAGGTTCGTCTAGATAGTCTAGCTAATAATGACATCCATATTATCCCGAGTATTCCACAGAAAGTAGACATGCATGGGCCACCACTAAAACCTGTCACGACCCGCTTCCCATTGTACTTGGGAGCAAGGACGCGAGCGGGTCCGTATGTGCTTAAGGCAAAGAAGAGGTAATTTTATTTTTCTTCCTTCTTTGACTTAAGCACAATAAGTGTCTGTGATTTAAAAATTTGCATGTTCTTGCGTACGATCTCAGAACAACACAGAATATCATCATTACACTCCAACATCCAGATTACAAGTACACAAAGAATTAAGGCCTAGCATGACCATTACAGACAGTTACACAAAGTGAAAGAACACCTGAGTAAAATTACAACAACAATATCAATAGTCTTATTACAGCGCTGCGAAAACACGTCCTTCCCCCGCAGTGGATCGCATCGTCCTGGTACTCCTGGTCACTCTGCTCAGTCTCTAAGTAAACTCCTCAGTGAACTCTGTCTCAAAACCTAACGTATATTTCACAAGATAGACAATGAAATATACGTCAGCAAGGGTCGCTCGGTAAGATCTAAAAGGTTAAGAAAACTGGACACTCGTCAAGATAATATAATAATATAGTTTTACAAAACATTGAAAGTGGGTTACACAATATGATCATGATAAGGTAAAGCATGGCAGCGTAAGAGAACATATGAGCATAACAACGTGTAGTGTACAAAGTAGTGAGCACGACAAGTGTAGTGTGCAAAGTAACTGGTAGCAAACATGGCAAGGTGTAATGTACATAGCAAAACATAATAAGAACTTAGCTAGTAGTTTATTCACTTTATGATGGCAGCAGCAGAAGTAAAATAAGAGTATTAATCAGTACTTAATCTAGTGACACGCCCAATGCCTGGGGGGAAGTGACTACAATTACACACAAACCAACGGAAGCTACCTGTGGTTCTATACTCACCGACCCGGCCAGGTGTCGGTCAAGTTCACCAATGGGGTAAAATTTAGCATTTCGACCTCTACTGCAGTGGACTACCCGACCCAAAGTGTCAATATATGTATCTGTATAGTTTAAGGTTGCCGTATGGCCAACATTCCGTAAATGCCCGGGGGCCTGATAGTCCGTAATTGCCCGAAGGCCCAATAGTTCGTAATTGCATCGAGTGCTCAGTTTTCACAATTTATCAGGGTGAACAAACCAGAGATGAGGTGACACAAAATAATAAGCAGCATGCTATAAGGGCATTATATGTATGAGTTTAAAATGGTCAAAACATTTGTGAAATTCTCATTATACTGCGAACATTGTAGTTAACACATTAAGGGTGGAAGCGAGTCAAACATTTAATTGAAACATTTCACAAAGTATGGAATCAGTAACAAACCTGGTAGTTCAGTATCTTTAGAAGTTTTAAGTGGTAAATACTGGCCTGAAACGACGTGATTCTGAGTGTTCAAGCGATCACAATGAGAGACGTGGTTTATCTACGTTAACGGATTTAACATATTAATGCTAAAAGCTTTAAATAAAATATTTAAAACTAACACACACACATATAACTATATATTTAATGTACATTAATATGATTTGCTTTGTTGTTCCCTATTATAACACTGTTTTAATATTTAAATATTATATGCATATACATATATCATGGTATAATACACTGCTTATGTAACTAACGTATACAACATATCACATTACTGTTATATAATAAGAGTATATATATATAGTATTATTAACATGATATACTGTTCATCGATGTTATAATTTAAATAATGCGAACTCACCGTTTTACGTGTGCTACGATTGTGTTGTTTGCTGGAGGGGTATGCGGCCCTGGGACGACGACGACGGCGAGCTCGAGCGACGGACGGGATGCGCGGGTCGTCGAAGGAAGGTGAGGGTCGGAGAGGAATTTTGTTGATGGACGGTGTGTTGTCGTCGACGAAGGTTGAAGAGGGAGGAGGATTTGATGGCGAAGCATGGGGTGTGGGGAGATGGCCGCGGGTTGAGGAGGGTAGGTGGTGACGAGTCAGTGTGCGTTCACCGGTGGAAGGGGCGGTCGCCGGCGTGGGTTTGATGTAAGGACCCTGGCTATGGGGAAAACACTAGAAGGGGGGTTGAATAGTGTTTATGCAATTTCAAAAGATAGTTACACCAATTTAAATTCCTAACCAACAAAAATAGTGCAGAATAGAAAATAAACCCAAAATGAAACAAATGCAAACGCAAGGATGTTTCAAGGGTTCGGATTACCCAAGTCACTTCCCGACTTGTTCCCGGTAATCCTACGTCCCTTCCACCCGGTTAACAACCGGATACTCAAGTTAGAACCCTAACTTGAGGTTTCCTTAAAACCCCACTTGTAGCAACCCTACAAGTGAAATCGAAATACAATCGATTGACCTTGACTCCCACAACTTGGAAGCAAGCAAACCACTCTCACAACCCGAGAGTAAATTCAAATAACGAAAGTTATGAAATATGAAAGCAACACTTACAATCACCTATGCCTTGAAGTAGAACTTGAAGGAGAAGTGTGTTGTGTGTTGAAAGACTCTCTTGGAAGAGAGGAAAGCCCTTTCTCTTGACTGCACCAAATGCCTAGAAGATATCTCTTTGGTTCTAGGTTGGAGAGCAAGAGATTGAAGATAGGAATTCTTAGGGCTTTAGGGTTTGAGAGCTTTGATCTTGAGAGATTTAACAAAATGAAACTTGGAAGAATGAGTAACCTCTCAATGGAACAGTAGATGCTCCTTATATAGGTTTCTCAAACCCTACAAACGAATTCAGCAAAAACCGCTTTGAAATCCGTGAGAAAAATCTCAACGGATAGAATCTGAGCTCGCGACAGTCGACTGTTGACGAATCCACAGTCGACTGCTGCACAGTCAGAGAGGGTAGGTGAGAATTCATAACGGTAACTTACCACGTGGACAGTCGACTGATGAGGCATAGACAGTCGACTGTTGAACCAACAGGCGACTGTAAATCCTACTACAGGCGACTGGCCGTAAGTTGGGTAAGTTGATGAAATCTGGAAAACGTCTGGGAGAACAGGACAGACGACTGATGAAGAGAAGACAGTCGACTGTTAATCAGAACAGGCGATTGTAATTCCTTCTACAGACGACTTTCAAAACCCTGAGATTTTCCAGAGAGTTGAGTCAACAAATTGGCTCACAGACAGACGACTGTTGCAGCATTGACAGTCGACTGTTCCATTGGACAGTCGACTGTAAATTCAACATAAGTCGACTGGCCAGAGTAATCAGAGAAATAGACTTTGGGCTTTAGATAGACAGGTGACTGATTAACAAAACACAGTCGACTGTCACTTGGACAGGCGCCTGTGAATCATTCATAAGTCGCCTGTGAGAATTAAAACAGAGAAGCCCAAAACTAGACTGTAAAAGTTTGTGCATAACAGGCGACTGTAGAACAAAACACAGTCGACTGTTTTTGAGACAGGCAACTGTAAAACGTTCAGCAGTCGACTGTTATAAACATGACATGCACAATCAAGATAGAAATGAATTGGAGTCTAAGGAAGATTGATCTAATGATATCCTAAGACTGAAATGAAGATGTGTGTGTGCTCCAACAATGTTCTACTTCTAAGCTACATACTAGAAGAGATATAAGAAAGTTACATTTGACGAACTCTCTCTTCTATCCAACGCATGAGCTTGAAGTCTTCTAGGAGCTTCAATCACCATCTACGATCATCCAATCCATTTCATTTGCCTTCAATGATCTTTGAGTGTCATCCATTGCAAGTAGATCTTCATAATAAGCTTAGGCAATGGATTAACTGCAAAATAGGGGATTAGTCACAAGTATTTATGTTTGCTCATCATTAACACCAAGTAGGGAGAAGTCCAATACTCAACATTCTCCCCCTTTTTGATGATGACAAACAAACATAAACAAAAAGATAAATAATTGTGCTTAACGAAAACTTACTCCCCCTACATAGATGCCAATCAAGTTAGTCAATAAATATTGGGGCATCTATATATCAATTGAAGCAAATGAGTAAGATATGCATGAATGAAATGAATTCATGAAATCTAGGATTTAAAATCCCTATTCATTGTATCTTACTCCCCCTGAATCTAAGGCAACTTCAATCTTAGATTCAAGTGTTATTAGCATATACTTAGCACATTCATTATGAATCTATATGTTTATTTCTCTCCCCCTATGGCATTATCCAAAAGGTGGGAGTAAAAATAACAACAACAATCGTGCTAAATAAAAACTATCAACAATCAGAGAGTTTAAAGATATATATAACTAAAACTCATAAAACCACATCATAAACTTATGTGAATAGAGGAATGGAAGTCCAATATCAACATTGAGATATACGAAGAAAACATATTGTCTCGAATCACATCACATGTAGAGTATAGCATATATGGAGACAATAACTCAAAATTCACACAGATAAGATAAGCAATTATACAATGTGTGAAACAGATGAAGAAACTGCAATATCATATATATATATATATATATATATATATCATATATATATATATATATATATATATATATATATATATATATATATATATATATATATATATATATATATATATATATATATATATATATATATATATATACAGCATGAGTACAAAGTCATATGAACATCACCATGTTCATCAAAAAGATCAAAACAAAATACAACATCATGCGTCTAAAAAAGAACAAAATACATCATAATCCATCCATCATCACTCCACAAACATATCCATCATACAAATACCACTCAAGAACTCTAAATAAAATCTAAGAGTGAGTCTCCAGGAGCAGCAGAGGAAGAAGCATTCTCCGGGTCAACAGTGGTATCTTCTGGAGGTGGAGCAGCAACACGAACACCCTGAGTAGCAGCTACATCAGGATGCATAATGAGCTCAGTGATGACATGAGGAGGAGGCTGATGAGGCTGGGATGGCACAAAACGTCTCAGATGCTCATGGAAGGGCATTCCCTGATGCTGGAATGACAGGAAAGCCAACTCATATAGACCAGAGACCATCTCAAAGAGAATGTCAAGAGAGGATGGAGCAGAGGTAGATGGCTGGTCTGAAGGAGGAACCGTGGAGGAAGACGGAGCAGAAGTGGATTTCCTCTTCTTAGATGCAGACTGCAGAGCCGAAGAGGACTTCGACTTTGCAGAAGCATCAAGAAGAGGACCAAAAGGCACAGGCTCGTAAGGAGACAAGTCAATCCCAAAATGACGAAAAATAAGTGTAAAAAGTCTACCGTAAGGAATGTGAGAGGAGGAAGAAGTAAACTCGACCTTGTTCATCCTATCGAGGAGGACACCGGCCCAGTTTACGGACATGCCGGAAAAGATCGCGTACATACACCTCAGTATCTCCGAGGAAGGCTGGTCAGAAGATCCGTACTTCGACATGATGTTGGACTTCACCACAAGGTGAACAGCACAACCCCTAGCCGAGAACATGGAAGACCTAACACCAGAAGATAGAGCAGAGTGTATCTTACGGAACATGTCCAGGAGGACAGACTGATCAAGCTCATCAATATCTGAAATGGAGATATCAAAGGGAAGGGATCCAGAAGAGGGAATCCAAGAATGGTCCCTAAAAGAATGGGATCAATGCGAGTGAGGGTCCCCTGGACGACGATGTCAATAACGCCGGTGGAAGCATACTCACAGCGAATGCGGTTAGCATAGAATAGCTTAACCAAAATGGATAAGCCCTAGGAGATTCGCTCTGAGAGAAGCAAAAGAGGTCAGCCAATCGGGTAGAAGAAAGGATCTCAGATAGTCTCTCAGCTGTGAAGACGGGAAATACTATGAACCGCTCTCTAAGAAGTTTGATCCCTAGGAGAGAGTGAAATTTTGCCAAGCACAGATCATCTCGGCAAATGGGAATGAGGGGATCAGCAGGTGGCACGACAGGGGTTTTTTCTTCGAAACTCGACACCGAGGGTGAAGGAGGAGCCTCAGTGCAAGGCTCATTGATGCGAACACTAATGGGCTTGTGCTGACGCTTCACAAGAGGCTCAGCATCAGATGAAGAAGACCCAGAAGAGGGAGAATAACCCTGCGAAGTGGAGAGAGAGAGGGAGAGAATCAGATTTCTTGGTTTGGGCCTTATAGGGTTGCTTCTTTTTGGCAGTGGTAGACTTGGGAACCCTAGGGCGCTTAGAAACAATGGACTTTCCATTGTTCTTGGTCTTAGAAGCCATTGCACAATCAATCGAACAGAGGGAAGATCGACATGAATTGAAAGGAAAAATGCATGAGAGAGACAATCGAGAGAGAATCAAACCTAGTCGAGGGGCACAGACGAGACAACGAGATCTGAGCGACGCAATCGACAGATGAGACGACGGAAAGTCACTGGAGGAACGATCGACAAAGGGTTTGAAGCAGGAAGACGAAGGGGTTTTCAATCGGAGGAGAGAGAAAAAGTTCGATCGAACTGATTTCTCTCGATCATATATCGAAGGGGTAAAAGATTCTGGGCCGTTGGATCAAAGAATCGACGGCTCAAATCAAATGAGCGAACCACCACAATAGGAGACAGTCGAATGAAGAACATAAGTCAGTCGGCTGGTCGAGGTGATAAGAAATAAGCTTAGGATGACAGACAGTTGACTGTTGAGTAACATACAGTCGCCTGTTCGTGGGACAGTCAACTGTATTATACACATCAGTCGACAGACTGAGAATCAATAAAATTGATGATAAAAACAGAGACTACTGACGAAATAGACAGGCACCTGATGACTAAAATGCAGTCGCCTGTTGATCAAACAGTAGACTGTAAATTTGTCATCAGTAGCCTGGGCGAAAGATACAATCTGCTGACAGAATAGATAGATAGGGCAGTCGACTGTCGAAGGAAAGACAGTTGCCTGTCCTGGTCCAAAAATGCACAGTGAGGTTAAAATCCAGAGGATATGCACAACTCACCCTAGGACCTATACTCTAACATAAACTCATCATAAAATCAATATCAAACGATAAATTGTTTATAACATAAATCACTTAAAACAATCTGAAAACTCATGTAATCAAAGAAATCTCAATTGCCTTTCTTAAAACAAATATATGATATATCAAATGAAGAGAGGCAACATGATGATATGCACTCAAAAAGTGTTATAACAAGTAAGTTGAGCTCCTAAATGTCAGATTCACCCATAATCCCTAATTCTCCACGCAACCTCACAAATGAATCTTCTTTAAGAGGTTTTGTGAAGATGTCAGCAATTTGTTTTTGGGTTTCAATGTACTCTAAGATGATGTCCTTCTTAGCTACATGATCATTGATAAAGTGGTGTCTCACATCTATGTGTTTGGTACGTGAGTGATGTACCGGATTCTTGGAAAGACATATAGCACTTTGGTTATTAACCATGATAGGGCAAGTATCACAATTGACACCATAGTCTCTAAGAGTGTGTCTCATCTAAAGAACTTGTGCACATGCAAGACCCGCGGCAATATATTCCGCTTTAGTCATGGACAATGATACCGAGTTCTGTTTTTTGGAGAACCAAGAGACTAAGGAATTTCCTAGGAAATGGCAAGTGCCACTAGTACTTTTTCCTATCGGATTTGCATCCGGCAAAGTCGGCATCACTATATGAGATTAACTCATATGTGCTAGATTTAGGGTAAAGTAAACCATAATCTAGTGAATGATTGAGATAACGAAAAATTCGTTTAACCGTAATCAAGTGTGACTCTTTAGGTCTAGCTTGATATCTAGCACACACGCATACAGAAAACATGATATCGGGCCTACTAACAGTTAAATAGAGTAAGCTACCGATCATACCTTGATATAGACGAACGTCTACATCTTTTCTGTTCTCATCCTTGTGTAGATGGGTTGTCATACTCATGGGAGTCCTTTTGCTTGAAGACGATTCCATCCCGAATCGCTTGATAAGTTCCCCTGTGTACTTTATTTGATGTATGAAAGTTCCATCCTTCATTTGTCGAATTTGTAGTCCAAGGAAGTGATTGAGCTCTCCCATGTGGCTCATCTCGAATTCATCCTTCATAGACTTAGAAAATTCTTGACAAAGATTAAAGTTAGTAGAACCAAATATTATATCGTTTACATAAGCTTGAATCAATAGGATGTCATTTTCATAATCTTTAATGAAAAGAGTTGGATCAACTTCACCCATTTTAAAACCTAAATCCAAAAGAAAGGTCTTGAGTCGATCATACCAAGCTCTAGGAGCTTGTCTCAACCCAACAACGCTTTCTTAAGTTTGAAAACATGGTTTGGAAATTTTTCATGAATGAAACCGGGAGGTTGAGAAACATACACTTCTTCATTGACAATCCCATTTAAAAATGCACTTTTAACATCAATTTGAAATAGTTTGAAATTCTTATGAGATGCAAAAGATAAAATCAATCTAATAGCTTCTAATCTAGCTACGGGGACAAAGGATTCTTCGAAATCGATACCTTCCTCTTGCCAGTAGCCTTGAGCTACTAACCTTGCTTTATTCCTTGTGATGACCTCGTTCTCATCGGTCTTATTCTTGAAGATCCATTTGGTCCCAATAACTTGATGACCACTTGGAAGAGGAACGAGCTCCCAAACTTCATTTCTCTCGAATTGCATGAGTTCTTCTTCCATTGCCACTATCCAAGAGCTATCTTCACATGCTTCTTGGATATTCTTTGGCTCAATGGTAGAGACATGCACAATGAGAGAATTCTTCAATTCTTGACCTCGTTCGAACACCCACACCAATATCTCCAATAATTTGGTCATGTGGATGGTTGCGAACGGTTGGATAAGCTTTGGCTATTCCTGCATCACTTGGAACATCTTCAACAATCTCATTAGTAGTGTTAGTCTCAATAATTGAATCATTAATCTTGACATTACTAAGAGAATCATAAATGGCATCTACACTATCATCAATAACATGAGGAAAATCAAAATCCTCATAAAATGATACGTGTAGTGATTCCTCGATCGTTGAAGAAGTTTTGTTGTATATCCGGTAGGCTTTGCTACGTGTGAGATATCCAACAAAAATTCCTTCATCGGATATTGGCTCAAATTTATCTAAATTACCAAAGGTGTTCTTGATAAAACATTTTGAACCAAAAACTCGAAAATATTTAACTTGAGGCTTTTGGTCATAAAATAACTCAAAACAAGTTTTGTTCGTTCGGGGTCTCACTAGGATCCTATTGAGCACATAACATGTCGTGTGCACCGCCTCTGCCCAAAATTGTAGTCCAAGATGACTATCATGGAGCATAGTACGAGCACACTCAATAAGAGTCATATTCTTTCTCTCTACAACACCATTTTGTGGTGGTGTCCGAGGAAAAGAAAAATTGTGTGTTATCCCGGTGTCATCGCAAAACTTTGTAAATGACCCATTCTCAAATTCTCCTCCATGATCACTACGAATAGTGATGATGGTGGATCCTAAGAGATTCTGAATCTTCTTTGCAAATATGTTAAACTCTTCAAAAGCTTCATTCTTATTAGTTAAGAATGAAACCCAAGTAAATCTAGAGAAGTCGTCAACGACAACTAATCCATAATGAGCATTGCCTAAAGAAGCGGTTTTAGTTGGCCCAAACAAATCTAGATGAAGAAGTTCTAGATGCCTCTTAGAAGTAATGCCTTCTTTAAGCTTAAAGATGATTTACTAAGTTTACCTCTTTGACATGAATCACAAAAGTTTTTCTTACTAAAAGCAATTTTTGGAAAACCTTTGACTAGATCATGCTTAGCTAACTTATATAAGTGCTTGAAATGATCATGACTAAAACGACGATGCCATAATAGTTGTTCATTTGTATTAGCAACTAAGCAATGTTCTACGGTTTTAGGCAAGCTCAAATAATAAATATTTTTACGCCTAATACCGGTAAATAAAACATTTGAATTAGAATCAACAATGTTACACAATCCTTATCCAAAGTTAACCTTGTAACCTTTGTCACAAAGTTGACTAATGGAAATGAGGTTGTGACATAAACCACTAACTAAAAATATACTAGTAATTAAAGGTTTGGAGGGGTTTCCAACTATACCTACTCTAATGATGGTTCCCTTTTGGTTACCTCTAAAAGTGACCGTTGCACCATTCTTGATGCTAATCACTTCGGAGAGTAATAAAGGATCTCCCGTCATGTATCTGGAGCAACTACTGTCGAGAATCTATCCTTTCCTTTTAGAGCTAGTTTGATCTCTATTGCTCTTTTTCTTTCTCTTGGGTACCTACATAGTATACTATAAGCTCATGGTACCCAATTTTTGTTGGGTCCAAGGAGATTAGCCCTTTGGAAGCCAAGTCCAAGTGGACTTCCACTTCCCAACATAATTACCATTATTGATAACATCATGAAAATAGGAATCAACATATGCATTCCTATCATTTAAGCTAGTGTTCTTAGGACCCCAAATGGTGTATGTTTTGGGAGTCCTTTTCCTAGTTGCATGCATAGTGGTTAGATTTCTATATGGTGCATGCTTCTTAGGAATATGGTTTCTAGAATAAAAATGAGGTGGTGGATATGCATTGGACATACGAGGATAATATGTATGCTTGGGAACATGCATGTTGTATGAAACATATGGGTCATGCATGACATGTGAAGGATGTGCATACATGTAAGAATGATGCATATGAGCATATATGTGTTTAGGAGCACGCACATGAGTATTTCTCATGTGTGGATTTGTACGTGTCCGTGGGTGTGGAGCATAAAAAGTGTCATGATTAACCACTTGTGAAGCAGGAGATTTCCTACATGGATGAAAGTTTGTGTACATGTAAGCATGGCTTCTCTTTTGGTTTCCACCCTTGGTGGGTTTCTTGCCAAAAGGAAGAGACTGTGAAGTGGTGACTTTCTTGGTAGGTTTGCTACCTATAGTGTCTTTAACACCACTTGTGAATGCACCGGAGGATGGCCTCACAAAGTCTATAGTGACACCATTATAGGAGGTGTGAGCATTGGATGCATTTGCTTCCATAAAACCAAGACCAACACGATGTGTGGCCGGAAATTGGTTTGCTAGCAAATCGTCCAATTGTCCTTTTCCCTTATTGAATCTCACAATACGGGAGGACATAAGCTCATAGTTCTCCTTAAGAGAAGAGATATTGGTATCCAAGGTGGACACCCATGTTTTGAGCTCGTGCACTTGGGTTTTAAGAGAATCATTCTCTAAACCCAATTGTGTGTGTCGTGAGACCAGATCACTATTATCCTTAGGATGTGTTTGATCTAGTTGAGATTTGAGGGTATTCACCTTATTTCTCAAAGTGACATTTTGAGAAGCTAAATTCGCTTTCTCAAGGGTTAAAGTATCAACAATGGTGTCATTTTTGATAATGCATGGAACGGATGGACTGCTAACATTCAATTTCTTTAAGCTAGTATATTTAAGCATTAAAGATTGATACCTAGCAAATAATTCTATATTAGCAATACGCAATTCATCCATAGTTACCTCGCTTTCATCCAGTCGGAATCACTCTCATCGGAGAGTGAATCTTCTCGGGCCATGAAGCACATGTGGGCACTTTCACCCTTCTCATCATCGGATTCGATTGATGAGTCCTCACTTGAATCATCGAATGTACCTACTAGTCCTTTCTTCTTGTCTTTCTTATTCTTGTCGGACTTGTGGTACTTCGGAGCCTTCCACTTCTCTTTGTTTCGTATCATAGGGCAATCCTTCTTGATGTGCCCTGACTTATTACACTTAAAGCAAAGAGAGGAAGTATTATTAGTAGAATCAAATCTATTCTTAGAGGGAAATTTACCTTTGCGAAAGAAGCGTTGAAACTTCTTCGCCATTTGGGCCATTTCACCCAAGTCCATCTCATTTTCTGATTCTTCACTATCGGAGGATGAGGAATTGGCGTTGAATGCCAAAGCTTTCTTCTTGGCATCCGAAGGGTTCATCATAGCTCGAATCTTTAATCGGTTCTTCCGTCTTACTTCATAAGACATGAGAGTCCCGATAAGGTTCACAACTGTGTAAGTCTTCAAGTCGTTGACATCCTCGATGGCGATGGATCTTCTTTCCCATTTGGAGGTCATTCCCATTATAATCTTCCTTACCTTACCTTGTTGGGAATAGACTTGTCCGAGAGCTTCCAATTCATTAGTGATGTCGGTAAAACATCCGTACATCGATGCTATGCTTTCATTTTCCTGCATATGAAACATATCGAAGTTTTGCACGACAACATAGAGTTTAGAAAGTTTTACCTTGTTCGTTCCCTCATGGGTAACGACGAGATGGTTGCAAATTTGATATGCACTCTTACATGTGCATATCTTGTTGAACTCATCTGGGTCCAACGCACAATGAAGTGCGTTCATTGCCTTTGCGTTGTTGACTTCGACGGATTTCTCGAAAGTCGTCCATTTTTCGAAATCCTCTTCAGTGGGTTCGACGTATTCCTTGTGAAGGGTTCTCCAAAGTGAAGCACTCCTAAGGAACGTCTCCATCCAGCATTTCCAATAACCAAAGTTCGTGCCATTGAAACGTGGAGGACGCACCGTGGATTGACCTTCGAAAAGAGTGGATGCTCCATCACGATCGTGGTTGTTGTACGAAGTCGGTGGAGGAATGGTGGTGTTGTTGGATGCCATAGCTATAACCTTTTGCTCCGATACTGTAACGACTGGTTTTTCATGTATTTGGATTATCTATATTATATATATGTTTTGGTGGATTTTCTCCTTATGTGTGGTTTCCGTCTCCGTAGCTTTCGTTTTCGTTCGTTTCGTTGTGATTTTCTAACTTCTTCCTTAGATCGTCGAGTTTGGAGTAAGTCACTCGTGACGAGCTTCATATCGCTCATATGTTAGAGATAGGTTGATCTTAGAAGCCGTATGAATCTTCCCGAAGCTTCGCGCTTCAATTCGGCACTTTTCGTGCACTTTAGTTGGTTCAAGAAGGGAAACCAACCGACTAGATTGAGATCTAGTCGGTCGGCAACTCTTCTCAAACCGACTAGTTCATTAAATCAATAATACAGAAGTTACTATTTACTCTTAGTCGGTCTAAGATCAACCACCGACCGACTAGATGTGAAACTAGTCGGTCAGAAATTGCTCTCAGACCGACTAGTTCCTTCGATTAATTTTACTTGAGTTACTGTTTATCGTTAGTCGGTCTAAGAACGTTTTTCGACCGACTAGGTTACAAACTAGTCGGTCAGCCATTGTTCTTTAACCGACTAATTCTTTGACCATTTTGATGACCCGAGTTACTGTTTGGTGTTAGTCGGTCACAGTTAGTCGACCGACCGACTAGTTCTCAAACTAGTCGGTCAACAACTCTTCTTTGACCGACTAACCGCTGTCGTAAACCTAGGGTTTGCCCAACCGTCGCAACTTTTCCTATTTATACCCCAATCGTTTTCTTTTATTTCTTTCTCTTCTCTTGGCCATTTCCTTTCCCCCTTGACCTCTGATCTTCCCCAACCTTCCTCTAGCCCTTCCTCCTTCCTCAAGAGCCCCTCTCCCTCTCCATTTGCGCCGGCCATCTCCTCTAGGCCGCCGGCCAACCCCCAAAACCCCACAAGATCCCATTTCTCCAGATTTTCTCCCCATTTCCAGATCTGAGCCGTAGTCTTCCGGATCGTTCTTCCGTTGTCGTGCTTGCTCGGCATTGTTCTTCTGCTCCAATACGTGATCCCATTCCGTATAATAGAGTTGTGAGACGTTTTACCATCGATCGTCATCGTCGGTATTAGGCAAGTGAAACTTGCCACTTAGGGTTTTAGGCCATGCTTTAGGCCATTTGCTTGTTGTATGCGTAAAAGAGACTAGGCAATGAAATGATAGTTGCTTAGACGCCCTTGATCTAGCTTGACAACGAAGCTGGATCCGTCATTTTTATCATGTTGCATTCATACTGTATGTCATGTTTAAATTCGATTATCGGTACGCAAAATTAACTGTTTATTGCCATGACATTGCATGTAACAAATGTTCCCATGATTGCGTAGCACACGCTACACCTAGTGAATTGATTGAGGCTAGGCACCTACTTTTAGCGGGCACAACCTTACGCCAAAAATACTTATGGATTGTGAATCAGAAAACGAGCTCTTGTGCGGGGCAACCCTGGCTCATCTACTGAGCATCGTGTACAGGGACCCTGGCTCGTTTACATGTGGGAGGGGTAAGGGTTAAGCGGCCATTCAACTGGGAGTCTGCCCGATCAGTAACTTCACTTGTAAGGCGTAAACTCTGGGTTCTGGGGTAGTGTTAAGCGGCCACTCAGTGTGAATGTTAACGAGTTCAGCTGTAAGGCGTAAACATATACAAATAACTTGAAAGTGACTAGTAAGAAGATTGAGATTGTTAGTAGCTTGGCTACTCTTGACATGCCATGATCATTGTTCTCTTGCACTTATTGTTACACCATGTTTTACTTGTGCACTCATACCATAACTGCCATGGCATGCATACTATAACTGCTAGGTTGTTAGTTTACCTTCCTTTCAGTTTCCTTGCCCAAGTCTTTTAGACTTGCTGACATGTGACCCTTTACTCTTTTGGGTGACACATGTTAGATCCTGAGCTTGAGGTTGCTGCTGAGGACGTGGTGTTCGCTGACACTGAGTCAGAGCCCGCGTTCATCGAGGAGTTTGAGGACACGGGCGATCAGTCGTAGAGACTGTTTGTGTTGTTGTTTAGACTGCTGAGTTGTCGGTGCGTAGCACCAATACTTTGTGCCGTGTTGGCTTTTGTTGGCCATGTGTTGGGCCTAGACTCTTTCTTTTAGCCTGGTGGCTTTTCTGGATGTTGAACTTAATTTTAATGTTTGGACAATGCTGAGCTTTGAGATTTTATTTCTGTATCTCCTTGTGTTATTATCTTGTTTTGCTCGTGGTTACAGGGACCTGCTTATGTTTTATTGACGCTTATCAGGCGTGTAGCTTCACAGCTCCACGTCTGTGCGGACCTCTTCACGTCTCGCCTCCATTTTAGGGAAGCGGGGCGTGACAGATACCAATTGTAAGGACCCTGGCTATGGGGAAAACACTAGAAGGGGGGTTGAATAGTGTTTATGCAATTTAAAAAGATAGTTACACCAATTTAAATTCCTAACCAACAAAATAGTGCAGAAGAGAAATAAACCCAAAATGAAACAAATGCAAGCGCAAGGATGTTTCAAGGGTTCAGATTACCTAAGTCACTTCCTGACTTGTTCCCGGTAATCCTACGTCCCTTCCACCCGGTTAACAACCGGATACTCAAGTTAGAACCCTAACTTGAGGTTTCCTTAAAACCAACTTGTAGCAACCCTACAAGTGAAATCGAAATATAATCGATTGACATTGACTCCCATAACTTGGGAGCAAGCAAACCACTCTCACAACCTGAGAGTAAATTCAAATAACGAAAGTTATGAAATACGAAAGCAACACTTACAATCAACTATGCCTTGAAGTAGAACTTGAAGGAGAAGTGTGTTGTGTGTTGAAAGACTCTCTTGTAAGAGAGGAAAGCCCTTTCTCTTGACTGCACCAAATGCCTAGAAGATATCTCTTTGGTTCTAGGTTGGAGAGCAAGAGATTGAAGATAGGAATTCTAAGGGCTTTAGGGTTTGGAAGCTTTGATCTTGAGAGATTTAGCAAAATGAAACTTGGAAGAATGAGTAACCTCTCAATGGAACAGTAGATGCTCCTTATATAGGTTTCTCAAACCCAACAAACGAATTCAGCAAAAACTGCTTTGAAATCCTTGAGAAAAATCTCAACGGATAGAATTTGAGCTCGCGACAATCGACTGTTGACGAATCCACAGTCGACTGCTGCACAGTCAGATAGGGTATGGGATAATTCATAGCGGTAACTTACCACGTGGACAGTCGACTGATGAGGCATAGACAGTCGACTGTTGAACCAACAGGCGACTGTAAATCCTACTACAGGCGACTGGCCGTAAGTTGGGTAAGTTGATGAAATCTGAAAAACGTCTGGGAGAACAGGACATACGACTGATGAAGAGAAGACAGTCGAATGTTAATCAGAACATGCGACTGTAATTCCTTCTACAGATGACTGTCAAAACCCTGAGATTTTCCAGAGAGTTGAGTCAACAAATTGGCTCACTGACAGACGACTGTTGCAGCATTGACAGTCGACTGTTCCATTGGACAGTCGACTGTAAATTCAGCATAAGTCGACTGGCCAGAGTAATCAGAGAAATAGACTTTGGGCTTTAGATAGACAGGCGACTGATTAACAAAACACAGTCGACTGTCACTTGGACATGTGCCTGTGAATCATTCATAAGTCGCCTGTGAGAATTAAAACAGAGAAGCCCAAAACTAGACTGTAAAAGTTTGTGCATAACAGGCGACTGTAGAACAAAACACAATCGACTGTTTTTGAGACAAGCGACTGTAAAACGTTCAGCAGTCGACTGTTATAAACATGAAATGCACAATCAAGATAGAAATGAATTGGAGTCTTATGAAGATTGATCTAATGATATCCTAAGACAGAAATGAAGATGTGTGTGTGCTCCAACAATGTTCTACTTCTAAGCTACATACTAGAAGAGATATAAGAAGGTTACATTTGACGAACTCTCCCTTCTATCCAACGCATGAGCTTGAAGTCTTCTAGGAGCTTCAATCACCATCTACGATCATCCAATCCATTTCATTTGCCTTCAATGATCTTTGAGTGTCATCCATTGTAAGTAGATCTTTATAATAAACTTAGGCAATGGATTAACTGTAAAATAGGGGATTAGTCACAAGTATATATGTTTGCTCATCATTAACACCAAGTAGGGAGAAGTCCAATACTCAACATTTGAGGCTGAGGAGTGTGGCTGCTCGTGTTCGCTGGGAGGTGATGGCGACGACGGTGGCTTGTGTGAGCTGGGGAAGGAGCTTGGCGGTGGAGGAGGCCGGAGAGGCAGGGCGAGGCTTGAGGGTCATGCAGGTGGTCGGAGGCTTGGAGGAGGGCGAGAGGGGCTGAGGTCAGAGATGATTGGAGACACGGGGTGCTGTCAGGGAAAGGGGAGGAGAATGGCGGAGTCGGAGAGATGGGAGGTGGCTGTAGTTTTTGAAGGGGAGAGGGGCTGTCGACCTGGGTTGTGAGGCGATGTGTTTTGAAGAGGATATGGAGAGGTTACAGGCGAGCAGGCTGTCAAGCTCCCACCCTGGGCTTGGGGTTTGAAGAGTGTTGTGCATGGCATTTTAAGGGAGGATGGGCGAACGTGCGACGAGGGTGATCGACATAGGGACAAGAGAGGGACGTGGGGATGATTGGGGTTGCGCGGCGTCGGGCTCGAAGAAAAAGAGGAGGGCGACGTGGTTAATGCGAGAACGGGGTGCAGTCGAGGATGGGGACGTGTGGTTGTTAAAATCCCAAGCATTGGATTTTGTTGGCGACGTATCCGCTTGAAAGTGATGTGGGAGAGAAGGAAAAAAGGGATAAAGAATTAGTTAGGATATTAAGTTATAAGTTAGGATTAAAATAATTAAATAGTTTAAAGTTTGTTTTTAATAAATAAAATACGAACAGATTTTGTGTTAGAATTTAATTATAATCAGTTTGGTTAAAGATTAACATTAATTATTAGTTAAAGTTTGAAATAATATTGATAATAAGATAATTAAAACTTTATCCCTTGGCATCCAAAAATTATAAAGAAAATACCGGAGCGATCGCGTCTCCGAGAGGATCGTGAATACGGGGTTCGGCCCCGCTCTGAGCTAAGAAAAATAAAATAAAAATTAGAACGTAAAAATACACATACGATAACAAGATACGCACCACAAATGTACCACCGAAAAGTGGCCGTTACATAGGATATTCATTGACAAAAATTTTTGAAAACAATTCTCAAATTTTTTATATTACCTCTGAAAAACATGTCTCTTTTTTGTGTATCCTTGTCGCATTAGCTTGTTCGGTTCGTTTTTCAATTTTTTGAAAATAAAACCAAGAAATAATTATTAATTAAAATATTTTTAACATGAAAAAGATAACTTCTGTATTGGCAATAACTTATCCCACCAAATTCTCTTATAAGAACGTAACTTACCATCTATATTATGGTTCTGAAGAAAGGTAACCTATAATTACAAAACCGATTAGAAAACAAATGAGCGCAAAAATATTGTAGTAAGAAGTATGATTAGTGCATTACAATTTTACACAAATCAGCATTCTTCGCAGTATTCATCTGTATAAAAATAGAAAGCCATATTTTAGCAAATTATTCATTTTGGAAAAAATACAAGAAATATTAACTAAAGTTAAAAATAACTTAAATATCCATAAAAAATAATGTGTGTCCACGTGAGGAAGATCATGATCGTATGATAATGGTGCACCTGTATGGTAGAAACCAATTGATAAAGAGTTTTCTAAAATAATTTTGAGATACGCACCCAGCCAACACATTGCTAAAAGAATTTCTAAAATTCATTTGCTTATCTGTTAACATTCATGTATTAAATTTTATATAAAACTGCTTGATTAAGAAAAAAAGAAATTGTCATATTATACATTAATCTAAATCTATAAATACATATTGGGTTACTACATTTTTATTTGTTACGACCTAAAGATCGTGGGAGTCCAGCTCCCGCCTAGATCCGCTGACATACCTCATTGAACCACCCCTTTACAAAAGGAACGCCGCCCCGGAGGTCCGAGGCTACATGAGAATGGGCGCGCCTCGCGGCACTCCCCCTCCCGGCCGAGGCGAGCAACCGCAGTCGCTCGGCCCGCCAGGGGCAGGACACCCGGGGAACGCCCAGACGGTGCCGCCCGGGATGCTGACGGAGGCATGTGCATATCCCCCTGGCCAGCAGTCCGTGCCCCGCGACCGAAAAGGGGCACGGCCGGGTCGGCCAAGCCTCGAACAGGTCGGCCCGGCGATCCCCCACGAACCCCGACGTCGGGGATAGCGTTGCCGGACCTTTAGTTCATCACGCACGACAAACAACCTAGGGTAAGGACACGACTGACACTAACGCTGCCCGACCATCTGACAAAGCACCCCCCGGCCGCTGAGCCCCCTGACACTTAAATGCTTTCGGCCCCGACACCCTGACAAAAGTGCCCCAGGCCGTTGCGCCGTCTGACAAAAGCAGGGCAGACACTCCTGTTCCTGACATCCTCGTCCGAAGCTTCCGCTGACAGCCGGGCCAGCTCAACACATCGAGTCAGCATGCCAGGTCAGCCCCGCCTAATCATCTCCCGTCAGGTATAAATACCCCCTTACCGCCTACGGTGAGGGGGTTGGCAAATTCTCTCTCTCAATCCATGATTCACACACGAGAGCAAAGGTCGTCCATATCTTTGTTCTCCCACTTATAGCTCGCCACGTACGGTCGACACACCCTCAGTCCGACCGACGTGTCTAGCCCCCGTTTTAAGTCCTATTACCGACTTAGGCATCGGAGGGGCTAAGGGTTGGACCCCAACCCTGCCCTTCTGACGAGTTGCTCGTGGTGCAGGAAAGCTCGCCCCTTGGTCGACGTCAACCTTTGGCTCCCGCCACCCGATCCTCTTCCGCCGTGTCCGATGAGATTTGACTCCGTGGCCACCCCCGGCGGCAAGTCTAGCCTCTTCACCCCACTAATCACTTGTTAAATAGCCCACCTAAACCCCCTTATCGACGTAACCACCATGCCCTTGGTTCCCCTCAATACAAATTCATTGTACGCGAGTTCCACCCCGCAACAATTGGCGCCGTCTGTGGGAACGAAGGGTCACACCCATGTTAGATTCCATGCCGATCACTTGGAAACCTGACCACGACAAGGATCCAGTGGATGAGGAGCCACTCTCTCTACCAATCACCCAGGTGACTGACCCCCCTCCGGGGATAGGCGCCGAGACAGTCCAAACCTCGGCCCGCGCAATTCAGAAGAACTTCGAGGCCATTACTCAGGCGATGGGAGGCTGCGCAGCGACAGGAACGGAGGCACCGCCCGGCCCCTCGGAGCCCCCGAACGTGAGACAGAATCTGCACCCTCAGTTCGAGGAGGAGGGGGGAGACCGGGGGCTCGCCAAGGAGATTGCGGCCCAGCAGAAGCTCTTGGAAGAGGAAATGGAGGTCGCGCGGCTGCGAAGACGCCGGGAGGAGGCGTCCGCCGCGCAAAGGCATTTGGACGAAGCGGCCGAAACCGCCCGCCACCAGCTCTGCTTCATCATCGCGGAACACGAAAGGCTACAGAGGGAAAACGAAAGCAACCGGGAAATCCCGGAGGTGTCGGCGATGGGACGACGGCCCTGGGACGGGCGCGGCCCGCTGTTGACCAGATCCCCACCGGGAGGGGGGAGTCCGCCTCGTCAGCGTCATTCCCCCGATCGCCTGCATGAGGAAGCCGTTTGTCGACAGCTGCGCTTCCTCACCGCTGAGCGTGAGAGGCTTCTGCGGGGAAATCAGGAGCGGATGGGGATCCGGGAGGAGGCGGCCGGAGGACGACGGTACTGGGAAAGCCGTAGCCCGCAACCCGTCGAATCTTCGACCCGGGGAAGGAGTCCCCCCGGGTGACCGTCGCGCTACTCCCCGGGGCGGGAAGACCGCCGGCAGTAGAGGCGCGACCGGAGCCAGACCCCCGAATGGCGAAGGGGGGGTGCGCCCGAGCGCCCTACCTACCCGAAGGAGGCCACACCACTGGCACGGTGGATCACGTCCGCCCCAAGGCCAATAAGGTTCAAACCTCCCCACCTCGCCACCTACAACGGAAGAGTGGACCCCCTCACGCACGTGCAACAATACCGGGGGTAGATGGAGGCACAGGATGTAGATGAGGCGTTCCTGTGCCGGCATTTCTCGCAAAGTCTGAGGGACACGGTATTGGATTGGTAATTCGGCCTACCCGCGAGATCCATTGGGAGCTTTGGCGAGCTGTCCCATAAGTTCTGCCAAGAGTTTCGGGCCGGGCGGACGAAGAAGAAGCCCTTGGACTATCTCAGCACGATAGTCCAAGGAGAAGGGGAGACGACGGGTAGATACCTGCGTCGCTTTCAGGAGGAGAGAAGGGCGGTGGTGACCTGCAGTGACGATGTCCTCATGCTGGCCTTCAAGACGGGGTTGCGGACTCGGAGCCTCCATAAATCCCTGCTCCGAGATCCACCGGCCGACTATGAGGCGCTGGTTGCTATGGCGGATAGGCATGCATTGGCTGAATAGACTCTCGGCACAAAGGCCCTGTCCCCCCCGGTGAAGCCGCTCCAAGGCGAGCCCCGATTGCACCATCGGCTGAGGCAGGAAGAGGGGCATCGAGGGCGTGACCAGCTGGCCCAACCAAGGCACGAACCGGTGGGGTGACGCCCGCAAGATCGCCCCGGCCCGGTCCGAGAGTTCGTCCTGGCCCAAGGGACCACCCGAGCCACCCCAAGACAGGAAGGCCCCCAGCAGACCCACTACACGCAGCTCAACGCCCCCATGTTAGAGGTCCTGGTCGCGGCGACGAGGGCTGGACTGCTGCCGGAGCCTCCCCGAGAAATGAGGTCGGATCCGGCCAAGCGGGATCTCCGGAAGTACTGCCGATATCACCGCGACCACGGCCACGATACCGACCATTGCTACACCCTTAAGAGAGAAGTAGAGCGGCTGATCCAGGCGGGCCACTTGGGAGGCTTCGTGGGGGACAGGCGGGCAATACAAGGAGAGAGAGCCCCCCGGGAGGCACGGGGAACGGAGCCGCCAGCAGACCACGGTCGGCAGGAGCCGCGCCCCCCCAGGGCGATCATGCGCATAGAGATGATAAGCGGGGGGCCGCCCCCAGGTGGGGCACCGCCCATTATCACAGAGATGAGCGCCCGGCCGGTGATGGCGGCGGGCCCGACAGCAGGCCAAAGCGGAGAAAGACAAACCGACACCCTATCACCTTCACCGAGGGAGACCAGCGGGAGGTTGGGAGTCAGCGCGATGATGCCCTCGTCGTCGAGGCTCATATCAGGACGATCATCGTTAGCCGGCTCCTGATCGACACCGGAAGCTCCTGCGACATCCTGTTCTTGACGACGGTCGAGAGGATGGGGTGGAGGCGCGCGGACCTAACGCCCTGCGCAGGCCCCGTCGTCGGCTTCACCGGCCATACAATCCCCATGGTGGGGACGATCACCTTGCCAATGACTCTGGGGGAGGAGCCGAGGGTCATCACTAGGGGGACACGATTCGTCATCGTCGATGTCGCGTCGACGTACAACGGAATCATAGGGCGCCCGTGCCTGACGGCCATAGAGGCGCTCCCCAACCTACTACACCAGATGATGAAATTCCGGACCCCGTGGGGGGTAGGACTAGTGCAGGGAAACCAGGAGGTGCCTGGAGGCCGCGACAAGGGGCCAGTCAGGCGCCGGAGCCCGAAGCAGGCCCTTACGGTCCTCATCCCTGACGAGAGGGAGGACTTCTACGACCAGCGGCCAACCCCGGCCAAGGAGGTCGAAAAGGTACCCGTTGCCATGGAGGAAGAGAGAACCGTCTCCATCGGGACGAAACTCCCGGCCGCCCTAAGGGCGGCCCTCGTCAGCCTGCTCCGGGAAAATGTGGATATATTCGCCTGGTCACCCGCGGACATTCCAGGGGTCGACCCGATGGTGATCTCCCATAGGTTGAACGCGGACCCAGCAGCCCGACCGGTCCAGCAGAAGAAGAGGAGCGCGGGGGGCGAAAAGAAAAGGGCGGCCGAGGAAGAGGTAGAGCGGCTCCTCGAAGCCAAGTTTGTCCGGCCGGTGGACTACCCTGACTGGCTCGCCAACGTCGTTTTGGTGAAGAAGCCCAGCGGAAAGTGGCGCATGTGCGTCGACTTCATCGATCTCAACAAGGTGTGCCCAAAGGACAGTTTCCCCCTTTGGACTGAAGAACACCGGGGCGACCTATCAGCGGATGGTAGACCAAATATTCAGCCCACAGGTCGGACAAAACTTGGAGGTCTACATCGATGACATGCTGGTAAAGAGTAGGAGGGCCCCGGACCACCTTGCCGACTTACAGGAAACATTCCAAAGGGTTCGCCGATACAACTTAAGGCTGAACCCCGCTAAGTGCATCTTCGGCATGCAGTCGGGGAAATTCCTAGGCTTCATGATAACGAAGCGGGGGATCGAGGCGAACCCCGACAAGGTGACAGCCCTCATCAATATGGCTGAACCATGGACGATCCAGGATTTGCAACGCCTGAACGGCCGGATCGCCGCACTGGGGCGATTCCTGTCGAAATCTGCGGAGAAATCGCTCCCCTTCTTCAGGGTGCTGCGCACTGCCTTTGGCGAAGCAAAGGACAAAAGGAAAGTGATCCCGTGGGACAATGACTACGCACGGGCGTTCGCGGGGCTGATGGCTTACCTACAAAGCCCGCCGCTCCTCGCACGGCCGGAAGAAGGCGAACCCCTGGGGTTGTACTTGGTAACCAACGAAGAGGCCGTTAGTTCTGTGTTGGTCAAGGAGGAAGGGGGCATGCAGCGCCCTGTATATTACGCCAGTCGGATCCTCCGGGAGGCGGAGACTCGCTACAGTCCCATCGAGAGAGCCGCCTACTATCTGATCACCACGGCTCGAAAGCTCTGACCGTACTTCCAGGCCCATCCCATCGCCGTCCACACCGACATGCCCCTCGAGAAAAACCTGAAGAGGTTGGAGCGGTCGGGGAGGATGCTCAACTGGAGTGTCGAGCTCAGCGAGTTCGACATAACATACAAGGCCTGGACGGTAATCAAGGGCCATGCGTTGGCTGACTTCATGGTGGAATGCACCGCGGGGGGCGCCCCGGGGGGGCCAGCCGGAGCCGCCATCGACGGCTGCGCCCCCGCGGGAAGCGGGGGGGGGGGGGGGCAGAACCCCCTGAGCCCTCCCAGATGGACCGGGACGATTTATGGACCATACACGTCGATGGCTCCACGACGGGATCTGGGACGGGGCAGGTATCGTCATCCAGACCCCCGACAGGTGCTCTCTGGAGTACGCCCTGCGCTTCAACTTCCTGGTAACCAACAATGTCACGGAATACGAGGCCGCGGTTAACGGGCTGAAGCTCAGTAGGGCGGTTGGGGCGACAAACGTGTTGCTCCTTAGCGACTCACGGCTCGTCGTCCAGCAGATCCAAGGAAGCTTCGAGGCCCGGGAAGAAATGATGAAGCGCTACCTTAGGCGCATCCAGATCGAACTCCGCAAGTTCAAGAGAGCGGACGTCCAGCACTTGTCCCGTTCCCACAACCTTCGGGCGGACGCCCTGTCCAAGCTGGCTTCCTCCTCCGCGGCCGAGATCGGGAAGGCCATCTACGTCGAAAGCCTATTGACCCCAACCATTGACGAAGAAGAGCTAATGTGTGCGGGCACATTGACAACGTGGATGACACCCATTATGAAGTACTTGGAGACGGGGGACCTGCCTGAGGAACGGATGCTGGCTAAAAAAGTGGAGAGACGGGCCCTGTCGTTCGTACTCCTCAACGGAGTGTTGTATCGCCGCCGCCGGGCCAACTTTGACGCCCTGCCCTATCTAAAGTGCTTGGGCCCAGAGCAGGCTGAGCAAGTCATCCACGAAGTGCATGAAGGCTTCTGCGGAAACCACCACGGCGGTCGCACCATCGCCCACAAAATAATGCGCCGGGGTACTATTGGTCGACAATGATCTAGGACGCGGTCCAGTACGTCAAGAGGTGTGAGGCGTGCCAGAAATTCTGTCGACGAATAACTGCACCTCCGGCTAACTTGATGCCCATCGTGACCCCAATCCCATTCACCAAATGGGGACTCGACATCCTTGGGCCATTCCCGAAGGCCTCCGGGGGAAGAAAATATCTAGTCGTCCCCGTGGACTACTTCACGAAATGGGTGGAGGCCGAGCCGCTGGCGCGTATCACCTGGACAAACATGAAGGGCTTTATCTGGAAGTCCATTATATGTCGCTTCGGGATACCCCGCTCGATAGTCACGGATAACGGAAGGCAGTTCGACTGCAAAGGTTTCCGCAATTTCTGTTCAGGCTGGGGGATCAAACTCCATTTTGCGTCAGTTGCCCACCCGCAGTGCAACGGAATGGCAGAGGCCGCGAATAAGTGCATCTTGAACCCTATGAAAAAGGTGGACACCGCCCTTGGGACATGGGTTGATGAACTACCGGGAATCCAATGGTCCTATCGCACCACACACAAGGCCTCGACAGGAGAAAGTCCGTTCATGCTGGCATACGGATCGGAGGCGGTCATTCCCGTGGAGATTGGAGAAGAGACGCTCCGGCTAAAACTCTTCGACGAAGAGATCAATGGAGAGGGACTCGGCCTCAGTCTCGAATTGGTGGACGAGGTAAGAGACCGGGCCTTGACGAACCTCGTCAGGCACAGCCAGAGGATGGCACGACACTACGACTCCCGGGCGAAGCAGCGGACTTTCAGGATCGGCGACTTGGTCCTCAGAGACGCTACCTTCAGACCCGAGACCGCCCTTCGGGGAAAGCTGGCAGCCAAATGGGAAGGGCCCTACAAGGTCATCGATATCGTCGAACCAGCCACGTACATCTTGGCTACCCAGACGGGAGCGAGCTGGCCCATCCTTGGAATGCAAAGCACCTACTAAAGTTCTACCAATAGTTGTACGTTTTTCTTTTATATACACGAGATACGCATCTACCCGTTTTCCCCAACTTGGTTGTTTCCACATGAATGTTTCAGCGAGAACCTCCGAACCTCTTAGGCAGGGTCAACCCTAGCCACCCAAACCAGAGAAGGGCACGGGCCAGGCTACGCACCCGCTCCCTCCCTCAAGACCTTTGGGGCAGGGCCAACCCTAGCCACCCAAACCAGAGAAGGGCACGGGCCGGGCTACGCGCCCGCTCCCCCCCAAGACCTCTGGGGTAGGGCCAACCCTAGCCACCCAAACCAGAGAAGGGCACGGGCCGGGCTACGCGCCCGCCCCCCCTCAAGACCTCTGGGGCAGGGCCAACCCTAGCCACCCAAACCAGAGAAGGGCACGGGCCGGGCTACGCGCCCGCTCCCCCCTCAAGACCTCTGGGGCAGGGCCAACCCTAGCCACCCAAACCAGAGAAGGGCACGGGCCAGGTTACGCGTCTGCTCCCCCCCTCAAGACCTCTTGGGCAGGGCCAACCCAAGCCACCCAAATCAGAGAAGGGCACTGTCCGGGCTACGCGCCCGCTCCCCCCCTCAAGACCTCTGGGGCAGGGCCGACCCTAGCCACCCAAACCAGAGAAGGGCACGGGCCGGGCTACGCACCAGCTCACCCCCTCAAGACCTCTGGGGCAGTGCCAACCCTAGCCACCCAAACCAAACAAGGGCACGGGCCAGGCTACGTGCCCGCTCCCCCCCCTCAAGACCTCTGGGGCAGGGCCAACCCTAGCCACCCAAACGAGAGAAGGGCACGGGCCGGGCTACGCGCCCGCTCCCCCCTCAAGACCTCTGGGGCAGGGCCAACCCTAGCCACCCAAACCAGAGAAGGGCACGGGCCGGGCTACGCGCCCGCTCCCCCCTCAAGACCTTTGGGGCAGGGCCAACCCTAGCCACCCAAACCAGAGAAGGGCACGGGCCGGGCTACGCGCCCGCTCCCCCCCCTCAAGACCTCTGGGGCAGGGCCAACCCTGGCCACCTAAACCAGAGAAGGGCACGGACCGGGCTACGCGCCCGCTCCCCCCCTCAAGACCTCTGGGGCAGGGCCAACCCTAGCCACCCAAACCAGAGAAGGGCAC
>JAULAV010000088.1:0-51660 GCA_030789695.1 Scilla litardierei
CTTCCTGTACCAGTTCCACTGAACAATGATTAAATGGCTATAAGTATGAATGTCTCTACCAATTCCTCTTCATATCATCAAATGCATGAATATATACATGGTGCGCAAGTCCATTCATTTGTAACATAAAAGTAGGAATGTAGCTACACATTCTTATCCACATAACCAGTATCAAATGGTGCGAATGTCCATTATTCCATAACATTTCCCCTTGGGCAAAACACCTTGCAGATGGTCAATTTTTGGACATTCTAGTGCTCTCTTGTTAAAAACTAGAATCTCTCTGAGATAATCTGGGCTTATTGTGACAGATTACGTGCAGTCCAGTCCCTTCGTCATCACCATGTCACTAAGGTGCCTAGAGTACGGTGTAGAGTCAAACCTCGTTACAGCTTAAACCATTCGAGTCAAATGCGATCACATAGGTATTGGTTGATGACATTTGTTAACTCTTTAACAAGTTCGTCTCTTACACTAGTCAGGGATTTAATATAGATCCATTTACTCAACTAAGATACTAACCTCCCATACCGAAGGAGATGAATCTCGATGGCATTGCCACCCGTTTCACATGCTTCCAGTTACACCAGCAGGTATCTGCACATCAGCTGTAAAGCCAATGTTCAATTTCTACCAAAGTATAATCGTACACGTACAAGTTCATTTAGCACATCTCTCGTCAAAAGGACTAACCTACACATACTGTCACTAGAGATATTGTGTTGACACTTAGAGTATGATAACCGTACATAAGTATATCTGGCGAGTCATTCTGTGACCATGTTCTCCTAATAAGCACATGTGTATTATTTAACAATGTCTCCATACCGAGTGACTATGAGGTCAGTCACTACCATCCGATGGTATAGATTAATGCACATTGGTCTAACCGAAAAATCGAAGTCCCGTCTCAATATTCCTGTGACTGAGAACAGTTCTGTACATATGATCGATGGACACATTGGTCCCATTATCATAAGCTTATTACAATCTCAATGATTCTCTCATAAGTCTTGGGACTTAATCCATTCATCATATAATCACGACAACAACCATAGAAGTGACACAGAAAATACAATAAATAAAGATTACCAAATAACTTACTATAATTTCGAACGAGATCTCTCATTACAATTATAATAATTATCTTAAGGGCATACATTTACCAACAAAAAAAAGGTGACAATAATATTGTCCCAATATTTGGTCTATTTACCGACACCTTTTCATGAGTGGATCAATTGTTGATGGACTTCTCCATGCCCTTAAAAAGTATATTATGTTATGAATAGGACCCATTGGGCCTATTGGGTATCCACCCACATGAGTACCCATTATGAATACTATATAAAGGAGGCTAGGGGTTTCCTAGCCTCAACCCTTCTCCAAATCTGTTTCTCGTTCATAACACGTTATCAGCACGATCACGCTCGTAGGAGGAGACGGCGGCTCGCGGGGAAGGAGATCCATCAATCGCTCAGATTCAAGAAGATCGTAATCTTCTCAACGGGGAGCGAAAAGGGCATCCTTCACCAACCGTCGACTAGATTCCTTTGTTGAATCTAGAGGTAAAAATCAAAAATTTTTAGATCTAAACTTGCTTTTCACGTTAGATCTGCATGTTTTAGGATCAAAAAGTTTAAAAACACGGTAAAAATCACATTTTTTTAAGATCCGCATGCCTAAAAACAATAAAAATCTGTTTTTTTAGCGATCTAAATCCTTGAAAAATCCGGTTTTTACCCCCTTTTGATCCAAAATCTCCGCTCGCCGTAAGGCGAATCGGCGGCGCCTCACAAGCGCCGTCGGCGGCAAATAAACGGCGCGGCCATAGGCCGCGGCGGCCGCGGCCTGAAGCCGCGGCAAGCAGCCGCGGACTGCAGCTGCGGCCTGCAGGCCGCTGCGGCCGCGGCCCGCAGCCGCGGAGTGGTGGCCCATGCAGGTCCATTTGCAAATGTGAACCATCGGAACAACGATAATAATTAAAGAATGTCCATTAAATAAATTAGAACATCCAATTTATAAGCCCGGAGTCTAGGGTTTTTAGCGTTCCTATGCCTTAGGTAGCTGGTAGACGTGTTAGGGCATCTGTCTTAGCTTAGTAGGAACCCATTAGATCAGGACCCTAGCTAGACTTAAATAGACGTCTGTGCTTGCTAGTTAGGAATCCTTGATTGTTAGCTAGACTCCATGTTAGTGATTTGTTTGATTGTGCTAAGAGTTACCTTAGTGGTTCCCGCCTAGCTCTGGCCGTGATAGACTTCTAGAATTCTTTGGTCTCTCCCTTGAGTTCATCGATTTCGGACCAAGCTGAACTCATTTCATCGCTGTCTAGCCCTTAGGGAGTCTTAGCGCTTAGTCCCATAATCTTTAGCTGGATGACCGTAGGAGATTCCCGTAGATTTTCCTAAGTCGTAAACCTAGGCGTATTTATGTTTTGATCATCCGACCAATTCCTTGCCTCGATTCACGTGATCACCACATTTCGAAAATCGTTGACTTTCAAATGTCCTCTTTCGCAAAACTTGATTTTTCCAAAGTTATTATTTCGATTTCCCCTTATTAAAAGATTTTCGCTAAGTTTAAATTTTGTTTTAAACCCGCTACGTATATACTTGAATTTCTCACTTTTCGATTGAGTCAAAATTCCTTGTAGATTTCGGAGTCTAATGGTTGAAATTATAATTGCTATCTCGTAGCCATTTTCTTGTTTATATTTTCGCATTTCGGTTTAAAGACTCCAATACTATTTTGGAAAAAAAAAATAATTCGATATACCATTTTCTAACTATTTGATCCATTTTAATCGCATAGCATACATACTTTAAAATCTTTTCCAAGCTAAATGGAATTTCAATTGTTATATGTATACTTATATCTTGTACTCTTTCATTGACTTAAATTAATTTTCGGAATTCGAAAGTTTTGACGAGATTTTGATTACTGTTTTATAATGTTTTACAGCCTATACCTTTCATACCTATTCGAATACCTTGTCTCTTTTCATAAATCGATTTAATTCTGAGCTGCAATTCTATTTTCCAAAATTCGATTTATGAATTTTCTTTTTATTTATGCTATTCGAATGTCTCGTCGCACTCCCTTAATATACTTTTCAAGTCGCAGATGATTTCAGCTTTCAACAAATCAAGTTATGTTCAAACATTTTCCCGACGACAGATTTTTCCTCAATTCACATGACCACCTCATTACAATTATCCTTGATCTTTCAAATGTTTTCCGTTGCAAATCTTGATTCTTCCAAAAGTATTTTCGAATGCTTTCTTTATTCGAAGTTTCACTCAATTTAAATTTTGTTCTAAACTTCTTTAAATATGTCTCCCTAAATTTCGATGGAGTTAAAAGTCGTTCTTGAATTTTGAAGACTTTTGGTCGTAATTTTAAAATTACTAACTTGTACTATTCTTCTAACGATGTACCTTTCGCATTTTGATTTTTAAACTTTATTACTATCCTGATGGTTCGATATACCGTCCTTTTTCCTAACTACAAAAATCTATTTTTAACCGCTTGTCTTACATACCTTTAGGGGTATTTTTCCAAACTGAATGGGCTTCAACTAATTTTTGTATATATCAATTATAGGTTCGTCGTACTCGTTAAGTTTAAATTTGTTCGAAACGCTTTTGATATATGTAAGGTTTCATGCTCCTTCGCCGACTTAAATTATTTATGTTTTAAAATATCAAAACTGGTGTTGAGATTTTTAGATTAGAAGTTTATAATATTTTCTGCATATACCTTCGTATCGATATAAATGTCTTGTCCATTTTCATATACAAATTTCATTCTGAACCGTATTTCTATTTTCCTAACTCGATTCATAATTTCTTTTCTTACTTGTGCCATTAAAATTTTATTCGAAAACACTTTGTGCTTACTTTTAATAACCTTTTCAAGCCCCTTTGGACTTCGGCTTTTAGCAAATCGATTTTATGCTCAACATTTTCCATATTTCAGATTTTTTTTATTAAAATAATAATAATAATAATTTTTATTACCATTTCGAAATCATTCCTGACTTAGACCCTTCATAAAACGGTTTAAAAGTTTTAACACTAACTTGATGAGTTTAAATATCCTTTTCTCTTCCCATACTACTAAGATGTTATCTTTCCATTCACCATACACACTTCTAAGATAATTTCTGAGATATGACTTCAATTATTTTTATATATCGGTACCACGTTCGTTTGCTCGTACATTAAGATCTTGTATAAATCAATTTTGTTGGCAAATCCGGATTTCTCTAAAAGTATTTTCGATATGGTTTATTTGGGATTTCTCTTCAGCTTTAAGATTCGGAAAACCTTTAGCATGCGCTTAAATTCTCCACACTATACTTGATCTGATTTCAATCTTCGAATCTCAAAACTTTTCCAAAATTTTTAGATTGCTGCCGCATAACATTTCTGACCTATGTTTTGATGTTCGAGTAAATGATTTCCTTTTTCCTCATAATAATTTTATATAAGCCAATAAACTGCTTTTCCTCTTATTACGTATATTCGTCTCAAACCCGTTTTCAAACAATTTGTTTTACCGACCGTTTTCATGCTTTTCGATCTTTCTATTCGTTACGCATGTGATTTCAGTTCCTTCCTTTTTGTCTAGCCCTTAGAGCTTGTCGTTGCCTGTGTCAACCTTATTATAGTTTGGTGGGCCCATTAGTTAAGTGGTTATGTCGTCGTAGTGTTGATTTCGTGGTGTGTATATAGTGGTATGGGTGTTGGCATTTGTGTGTTGTGTGTAGGTAATTTTCTGCTTGAGTATGATGTGATATACGTATGATATCAGAATGATAATTTTGGTTGGTACTACTTGTTTTATGAGATGTCGTATGCGTGTATATCAGGAGGTATACCCGACTATTGCATCTCTTAAACTTGTATGTAGTTGATGTGTTAGTATGGTAATTATAAATGGATGGATGTGGTGTGAAAATACGTGATACGTGGATGTGTATGCCTTGGAGTGGTATTGGTATGTGTATGGTTATTGTGTTACGTATGTAAATGTCCTGCTATGATTTGAGTCTCACTCAAGCTTGAGTAGGTATACTCTATGTACCTTGGTATAATTGTATGTGGTGATGGATAGTGATGGATGATGTATGTATGGTGTTTGCATTGTTTGTGCTTGGTTGTGTTACGCACACGATTGTGGGTGGCTATACCAATATATAGTTATAGGACTATATGTGAGGTGAAAATATGGTGAAATATTTGCATGTATTTAAATGACTAAATAAATGTGAAATTATTTTCAAATAAGAGAGGCTTGGTTATTTCTTTAAGTAAGTAATAAGTGTTTATTGTTGTATAAATATATATATTGACTATGTATATGTGATTGAAATACGTGTATGAAATTGATTGACTATAGTAAGTATGAGTGTATTATGTGCGTGAAAATATGTGTGTAGTGGTAGTAATATTTGATTCCTAGTGCATATATATATAAGCACTCGAAATGAAAGTACTTGGTTGAAGTTATGATGTGATATTGATTGAGGGTAATTACTAGGGTGGCTAGATATAGCTATAGTTAGAAAGTCCGAGGACGGACTTTATTCTAAGGTGGGTAGGATGTAACGACTGGTTTTCGTGTAATTGGATTATTTATATTATAATATATGCTTGGTGGATTTTTCTCCTTGGATGTGTGGTTTCTTCGCCATAGCTTTCATTTTCGATCGATTCGTCGTATTTTCTCGTTTCTTCCTTAGGATCGTCGATTTCGAAGTATGTCATTCGTGACGGGCTTCATAACGGTCGTATCTTACTATTAGATCAAGCCTAGGAGTCTTAGGAATCGATCCCGGGGCCCCGCGCTCCGTATCGGAACTTTTGGTGCTCATTAGCCGGTATAAGAAGGGGCACCGACCGACTAGATGTCGATCCAGTCGGTCGGCAATCCTTCTTGGACCGACTAGTTAGCTTTCTAAATTTCTCAGGAGTTACTGTTTACTCTTAGTCGGTCTAAGAACGTTCATCGACCGACTAGATGCTAAACTAGTCGGTCAGTAATTGTTCATGGACCGACTAACTCTAAATCCTATTTTCGTTCAGGAGTTACTGTTTGCACTTAGTCGGTCTGCGTTGGTCGACCAACCGACTAGTTGACAAACTAGTCGGTCAGTGGTTGCTCTTTGACCGACTAACCAGTGTTAAAACCCTAATTTCTGGGCAGCCGCCAGCCTAGCCTATTTATACCCAACCCAAACGATTTCATCTTCTTCCACTCGACTCTAAACCCTAAAATCTTCCCCTTTGAGCCCCCATCTTCCTCCAAGCTTCAATCCTCCATTCCAAGCCCCAAATCCATCATCCAATCCATCCATTCACTCAATCTACCACTCATCTTCCCCAAAATCTCACCAAAATCCATCAAATCCCCAAAATCCCCCAAAACCCTAGTTTCCTCAAACTTCTCCATTAGCTTCCAGATCTGGTCCTAGGGTTCCCCGGAGTGTTTCTTCCGCCTCCTCTCGGTAAGAAATCGATCTACCGTTGTTTTCATATCCTATTGTAATTTTTATGAAACCCTAATAAAATACTTGTGTTTTGATGATTGTTCCCCATAACAGCGATTCCCCGTAGGCTAGCATCCGCGGAAACAAACCATAGTAACCGTCATCCCCGGTGCTAGGCAAGTGAAACTTGCAACTCTTAAATTGGGCCATGTCTTAGGCCATTTACCTTGCTTTAGCGTAAAAGAGACTAAACGGTGAAAGGATAGCCGTTTAGACGCAATTGACCTAGCTTGACAACGAAGCTTGGTCCGTCACCCTCATCATGCTCATATGTCACATTTACTTTAAATTAACGGTACGCGAATATGTTCATTGCATTGCATTTTGCCTGTCACGTTTAAATTCCATTAACGGTATGCAATTATCTGTTCATGGCATTGCATAGTGATTATTTATCGTGATTGCATAGCACACGCTACAATACCATGTTTCCTGGCTCGTGTTCCAGAAGCGAGCCCTGTAGTTGCTAACCCCAACGCTCGGATACCGGCTAGGTGCACCCCTATGCCAAACACACACTTATTTTCCTGGCTCGTGACCAGAAGCGAGCATAATGAGTTGCTAACCACAACGCTCGTCACATGTGGGTGGGGTAAGAGATAAGCGGACTGAGCCCGAGTTGGCCTGATCCGCCTTTCCGGCCAGCAAGTGGACTCTCTAGTGTTTAAGTGATTGATAGTGATAGAGATAAGCGGACTGAGCCCGAGTTGGCCTGATCCGCCTTTCCGGCCAGCAGGTGGACTCTCTATGCACTAAGTGATAAGTAATAAGTACTAAGTAAAAAGTGATAAGTGTTATTAATAGTGATAGAGATAAGCGGACTGAGCCACGAGCTGGCCAGCAGGTGGACTCTCTATGCACTAAGTGATAAGTGTTAAATGATAAGTGATTAGTGAATTGGTAGCTTTTGCTACATCGTGCATGCTTGTCTCTCTTTTAAATTGTTGCATCATACTTAACTGCCATGTCATTGCTTAATATTATAATTGCTAGGTTGTTAGTTACTTTCAGTTTCCTTGCACAAGTCTTTCCAGACTTGCTGACATGTGCCCCTCTCTCTTTTGGGTGTCACATGTTAGACCCAGAGCCAGAGCTTTGTTGCAGGGGATATGGTGTTGCTGATGTTTGCTGTGGTGGTGGGTGGACACCAGGGGCCTGTCTTGAAGACCGCTCGTGCTCACTTCCTTTTTAGGTTTGCTGTTAGTCTTTGGTGCGTGGCACCTTTGTATGTAAGTTATACTCTGTTGGCCATGTTGGGCCTTAGCTTTTCCCTTTTGAGCCTGGTGGTTTTTCTGTGATATTGTAATTTATTTATGGATACTCAGGGATTCAATAAATTGCTTATTGTCTCATTTTCTTATTGTTATCTTTGTTTCGTATCGCATTTGCAAGGACTTGCCATAATAAGTGTTTATATACGTTTATCAGACTTGGAGCTTCACAGCTTCAAGTTTGTGCGGACCTTCTCACGCCTCGCCTCCACGTTTTTGGGAAGCGGGGCGTGACACGCGGCCCTGTGCCGTGGCCCGCAGGCCGCGGCCCGCCGCGGCGGCGGCCGCGGCCCGCCGCCGCCACGGCGGCCGCGTTCTGCGCGGCCAGCCATCACGGCGACACGCCGCGGGCCCCCCCAGGGTTTTCCGAAACCCTAACCCTAAACGGGCCAATTTTTCGGGGGAGGCCCAAATTAACCCTAATGGGTTGTTTTCATGGCCCAAAAGGCCAGAAAATTAGCCCATTTACATAAATAATTTTTCTTCTTTTATTTTTGGCCCTAAAAAGCCCAAAATAATTAAAAGAAAATTTAAAGGGTTTTTAAAGCGGTAAACAAAACATTAAAATATGGATCAAAAGGTAAAAGTTTTCAAAATAAATTTTTTGCACGTCACACACGTTCGATTATTTAAATTAATCTGTACATGCCTGTGATTGATTATCTGCGTGGTTGTATGTTTCAAATATATTATCTGCGTGGATGTGAAAATTAGGCTATGTTTTTAGGGATCAGCCAGGTTTCCGACACCTTTTAATTTCCTGCAATTTTTCTTTTTTTTGAGAGAAATTTGTAAGTGAGGATATAAATGTAAAAAGAAGACCGAAGGACACCAAAAAGGAGCTGAAGGCGTACGCACAATGAAGATAGGAGCTTCTCTCTGAAGTTCCCGAGTTGTATTTTATTTTTTCATGCTATTTTTTATGTAACTTCGGACTGTACTTTTTTTTATTTCGGTGTCGGCTGGCTGATCCCCATAGTCCTAAGTCATTTTAGTTTTCATTGCTTATGCATTAATTGCGTGGATGTTAATACCATGTTAATGTTACAATGAAACTGTCAAAAAGCATGCTAAAATCACTTTAATATAGTTCAACGCCTATTGCTAGACTATATACCTTGATAAGTTTTTTAAAAAAATGCCTGCAGCATATAAATAGCATGTGTACATCATACTTATTTCATTTCAATTGATCATAATCTTTAGTTTAAAAAGCTTTACATTATATGTATGATGGGCTCATGGTATGACGATATTTATGACAATAAGACAATAATGATTTCAAAAAGTTTAATATCATATCCTCTTTGACAAAATGAACCTGAAGTTTCAAAATCAAATCAAAAGTCAACACTCTCTCCCTAATAAAATAAATACGATGGTTTATGCGAAAATTATAATTGCTATCTTTATAAAATATGCACACTTTGCGTTAAACAGATATATAAGATCTATGATCTATATAATCCAATATGGACACCAGAAGTTTTCCATAATACCGCTAAACTCTTTAAAAGAGTTCTCTCCTTTATTCTTACAAGGAAAGATTTTTTCTAGCCTTGAATATAAGCATACGCCTGAAGTCGTGGCTTAATGAATAAGTGAGAAATATATTACGCACCCACGTATTTGTTCCCCTCTGAGCATGGTAAACTATCCACATAAAATTTGAACGACTCAAGTAAAAGGCCTGAAGCTATACTCGAGCATTCAAATAGACTTTTTAAAAGTCCCTTATTAAAGTGGAAGTATAAATAATTTGCTCAAACCACTGCTTATGTCTCCTTAGCAAGACTAATTATCATTGTCCTTTATAAATAAGGAATATTGAAATCAGGGGAAGTTCAGGATCAAACATGACCTGAAATAAAAATAAGGAAAACTCAAAACAGGGGAAGTCTTGGATTAAATGGGAAAGTGAAGATACGATATACCTCGACAAGGAGTAAGCAATGGCAAGCCAAAATCAAACCGGAAGTTCTGATAAGAGCAACAATGTTTTTGCAAACATGAATGTGCATTAACTTATGCCATATAAAAATACATACATATCTAGTCAAAACGATGAAAGTCTAATTGACCTTATGTATATTTGGCTACTCCCCGAGTACAAATAAACTTTGAAATCAAAAATTATCTGTTGTCATAACATAAGTCTTAAATGAGCATAATTATTGTTGTATGTTTTCAAGAGCACACATCACACTATGTCACTTGTTGACTTATCATCAGTATTATTCTCTTGTTGTTTTAATACATTTTATTTTACTGCGTGTGTTTTGCTATCTTGAATACCCCTAAAAAAATGAGGATGCCATATACTCTCTGAAACTTATACAGTTTCAAAAAGGATATTCGTCAAAACGAAATCCCTAATGACTCAAGAAATAAATGAAGCCTGAAGCTTTGTCCCAAAATGATCCGCACAATAGTAAAAGTGAAGATGTAATCCTTCACAGTTTGAACACAGTTCAACTATTACCGGACAAAATTAACTTGAGCATTTTAATGGACTTTTCAAAAGTGCCACATAAATTCAAAAGAGGAATTATTTTGGAACACCAGAAGTGTCCAGAATCGACCAAATTTTGGATCGATATCACCCTGGATTGATAATGCAAGACATCATCAACCAGACGAACCCGAAGATTCTTCAAAAAGGGTGAAATTTTTATTGTCCTATTCAAAAAGGAAAAATGATAATGAGATCATCTCCATTCACATGGACATTGACTCTCCCGACTTCCTCAAATGAATTTAAGATGATATACTATCATCATTAAAGATAATGAAGACCTTTTGGTCTCTTGAGAGTATTTAAGGGATATAAATAGGCTTCGTCCACTCCCTTAACCGGACTGATGATGTACCCTTGGTGTACTCATCAATATATCCTCTAAATAAATGGTCATTATCCAACCACATTCTTTTATAAAAATGCGGTAACTTTGGATAACACTGGGAAATTTAAATGTTTTACAACTGGAAAAATAACGAACACCCTGAAGCTTGTGTTCACACCCAAATATGGGTAAGATAAATCATTAAAATGATTTAAATGGATTTCTTATCCATTAAAAATCCAGTTGTAGGTGACCACATGGGAACATGCAAACCATCAAAACGCATACTTAGAACCTATTTATATGAGTCTGATCACCTCATATAAACAGTTTCCGAAAACCCCTGACGGGGAAAGCGTTTAGAGCACATCTTATAGATTGTGCCATGATGAGTAGACACCCCCATATCACCAATATAGACCATCAAAATACAGAACTATTTATCGGAAGTAAATATCCTAGATAAATAAAGTCTGAGCACTCTGAACAAGGGAAGCATTTAAATTCACTTCTCCTAAGACGTGCATTGATGATCCTATTTTAAAGATTTGATGAGATCATAAAATCCCTCACAAATTTAATATCCCAGAATCAGTTTCAACAGAAATACTACAATCATCCATGAGCCTAAAGCTCAAATGACCATTTAAATCATTAATACCTATGATCTGGTTATCATGAAATGTGATGAGATCCTGAAGATCCACACTTATGAAACTGTTAAAACAGTTATCAGACATAGTTACTGACAATATAGATATTGTCAAAACTTTCACATCCCTGCTACTAAAAATCCAGCTAGGATTGACATACCAGATATATTGGATGCAATCCACCAGTAGCAGAAGTGGATATCCTCAATGGATGAGAGGACATACCACTAGGCTCCAAAAAGAGAGATCTACTCCTGGAGACCGAAAAAACAATACCACCACAGGAAAGTGAGCTCAAATCCAGAACCTTATTGCAACTTGGTTGCTAAGGACCAATTCTGGATATGTCCATATTCTTTACCCGTCCCAGAACCTTCACCTCTTTAACGCGTCGTGAAGGAGACACCTCTGGGAGAAATCAAATGATTATAGTACGTACAGGGTGAGTTTTGGACAAGAAAGAACACCTTTTGTCGACAAATTCTCTCATATTTCATTTTGCCAGTTAAATATAAAATATCGTTTCCACAACTCTGCTTTGCCTGAAGCAAAGATAGAGATTTGGCCAAATTATAATAATGTGGAATGAGGATATAATAAGGTGAGCTGGACTCACTTATGAAATATGAGGTGTTGGACCTGAAGTCCTGGTATCAAAAATGATATCAAATCCTGTGAGATAACTGAGTATTGAAGGAGAATTAAAATAAAATCGTTAGCTATAAGCATTTTAATTTGATATAGTTTTTAGAGGTATAAATCGCTCAAACCATGAAGTAACCAAGTAAGATGAGCTGAACTCACTTACAAGATGAATCTGATGCATCGACTGGTTTATGTCAAGGCGTAACCCAACGAATGGCAAAAGAGGGAATTTTTGGTTGATGTTGCTATTGGATGTGACAACATCACCGATATAAAATTTCTTCAATTGCATGTACAAATTTCTTTACTTTCCTTTCTTTTTGGGACACATATTAATAATATGATTAAAGGAAAGACAACCTAGACAAAGATCCTTAAAGGACTCATACTAAAAGGTTGTTGTTTGCACCTCTTAAAAACAGTATTGTTCTTAAGAGAGCAAATTAAAAGAATTGAAATTATTTTAATAAACTCATAATATTATCGGATCTCCTGAAGAGAAATTACCGAAATATCTGTTAAAGCCTATCTATCAGATATGATATGATATGAAAGCCCTAGCTAGGCATAAATTCTAGGCTTACAGAACATTAATCATCCTGAAGATGAACTATTATCCTGGAAATGAACTATCATCCTGAAGATGACGTTAATTAATCATCCCGGAGATGTAAACTTCATACAATGATGATTGATGAAGAAACATTAATTTCATTCTCCACCAAATACACATATTTGGTTGTATGGATATACATTAAAAGACCCCTTTCCGTTAGCTGGAAGAGGGGAAGAATATATATGGTCCAGAAGTACCTTAAGTGTCTTTGAAACACTCTTTTACCTGGCCAACTGCATGCGTCTCTTTTGAGCGTTAGCAGTATAGCTATTAGCCGGGTACAGTGCAGCGCCTGCAGCGCGCCACTGGACCAGAGATATGTAGCTTCTGCGCTATCTCCAAGGGTCGAGGAAAAATCCTCTATGTTAAATGTATTTGCATATGCAGGTTACAGATCATCGCGATGAAATGGCATAAAGGGGACGTCCACCTCCTGAAGATCTACACAGAATCCTTCCAAGTCTTCATCCTTCCACCATCCCGAGAAGCTCATCACCCAAGGTACAGTTCAAGAACATACAAAGCCAGGTCCTGAAGTACCTTGTAGACAATGACGATTGAGACGTGGAGCTGTCTACCAAGTTTGCTAGCGCTCATTTAGTTTCAGCTAATGCCTTATATGAGTGAAACTTGTATAGATGAGTGATGTTTGTACTTTACTTTTGCTTTCGGAATGTTGCAGATGAGATGGATGTATAGACACATAGGAGATAAATGTATAGATATATAGGAGATCTGCAAGCCTGAAGCTTGATCAGATTAGGGGGAGTCGACTGTAGAGTTGTACTCTTTTTCCTTGGCTAGTGGTTTTTCCCACAGGGTTTTCCATAGTCAAGGTTTTAATGAGGCAACCACATTGACTCTGGATCCAGAAGTATCCACCCCTCGACACATCCCCAAATCAGGGGAAGTTATGGAGTGTTGTACTCTTTTCCCTTCGCTATCGGTTTTTCCCGCAGGGTTTTCCATAGCTAAGGGTTTTTAACGAGGCAGTTACCCTTAACTTGGATCCAGAAGTATCCACCCCTTAAGATACTCAGTAGTACTAATGAATCAGTCAGTATTCATAAAGTCGAGTATACCACGTTGGTTGGATAAGGGGAAGTGTTATGAATAGGACCCATTGGGCCTATTGGGTATCCACCCACGAGTACCCATTATGAATACTATATAAAGGAGGCTAGGGGTTTCCTAGCCTCAACCCTTCTCCAAATCTGTTTCTCGTTCATAACATATTAATAAATGATGGCAATATCATTATTAGCAACTACATGCTTGCAGCCATTGCTAGTTCCATCTGCGTAGCAGATCATCAGGTTATAGTGAGTATTATGCATCGAATATGCATCGAATTTATGTTTAAGTCTGATGTCATGCTGGTATTTGCATTTGAGACCTCATCACTTGTCTCAGTCCATCATAGAGAGAACATACTCACAAAATAATTTTGAGTCCCAACAAGATGAATGTAAGCTCATATTTAATTGCTGTGATTATTGGGGTGATTGACAAACTTAAGTGTGTACGCATGCAAAGATAATACAATCAAACTAAAAGAGAGAATTTTGAACTAAAATGAGTGTAGCACATTGCACAAATTGGCAACAAACTGCTTGGAATCATCAAACATAACTCTTAGACCTGATGGAACAGAAAACGATGGCAGCAACACAACTCATATGATGAAACAATTTGATTTAAAGCCACCACACCAAGGATACAAGATAAAGCCAACGTTAAGAATTTTGGATGAATATTGACAATAGAGAGTTCTTATGTTTTTTTTTGAACTGTAATGAAAGTCTATATTAACAACCATAATATTTTACAAAGATTACAGAGGATCTTAGATCTGTTAGAGTGAGGATGGGGCATAAGCGCCATCACTCCCTACTATCATATCCGTGATCCAATGAAAAATATAAAAAAAACCAAATTGCAAACCCCCCACCCCCAAAAAAAAAACCTAACCGTTGTGTCTGAATCCCCAATTTGACAATGCAACTTTGGGATCATCCTCCTCTCTATCCAGATCATGCAGGGCAAACCATATGCCCGTTGCGATATCTTCAAAGAGAACTGTTTTACATTTCATGGCCCTGTCATCAAACCTTATTATATATGTGTTTTAAAAATATCAATACAAAAACAAATCTCGCCTGATTTCACATTTGAGATTCTAAGCGCCTGTTTCTTATGGTGAGAATGGATTGGGATTTATTGTTGTGAATAGTAAATCTTGGCGGAATCTTGATGTGTGGCCCACGGGTTGGAAAGTTGGTTTGAGAATTGTATGTGTGCTCCACACAACTTTCTTGTGCTTGTGTGTTTCTTTTGTTGAGAAAGTTCTTTGGGAAAGTTTGATGTATGGTCCATTAATTAATTAAGTGTGATTTAAAAAGAGGGGGAAAACTGGCGGGAGTTGCTGCAATTGGTCAAAACAGAGTAGAGATAGTGGAGTGGGGCCCACACAGCAGCTTTCTCACCGAGCTGGAGCGAAATCCGCTCAATTTGCGCGGATTGTGCGAGTGTGAATCGCTGCCTCCACGTAGGCGCCAGCCCAGCCCGAGTTCCCCCCCCCCCCCCCAAATTTTTTCCAAGAAAAGAAACATGTTGCTTGAGAACGGGTTGATTTGACATGAAACAGTATTGAAACAGTAAAAATTTTTCACTTTCTTCGCTGCTTTCCGCAAAAAGAAACAGGCCCTAATGAGGTTTCCCTTGCCAACATTCGTCAATTATTAGACTTTTGTCAAATCATGAGCTCTTTTTCGTATGTTAGATTTAATAGTACATGTGTATGCCAACTATATACTTTAGGTCTACGCACCGGACGTAATTAGATCGGACCTAAACGAAATGGATAATTCACCCTGGGTCCACTGTGTAAGCAGCATATGAGACGACTTCTAAAAGCATAATCAGATCTAAATCAAGGGAATCAGTGGCCATCTCCTCGAGATAGTTCAGTGTCTGTGTGTGGATTCGACGGGATCAAGGCTATGGGAGCCGAAAGAAGCATCAAGCGGCTAGGGTTTGTAGCTGCCCTAGCTTAGACAGGGTTTGGGTCTATAGAACCCATCGCTCTCTTCCAACATTATAGAAATCGATGAGGTTGGACGGCTCAACGGTCATTTTTCAAAAGCTTACGGCATTCCAACGGTAACTTTTCACTGTGTTCCCGTTTCTTATTTATTTTTGAGAAACCCAAATTGGGTTCCCAAGCTTTTTAACCGAAATTGGGAGAGCTCTCAATGCAAGAAGATGGCATGCATCATTCTCTGAGGATGGACATTTGGATATAGCCACAGTAATTAGCCGGACACAGAGATGGGTAAGAGACTTATCATTTGAACGCTTAGCACGTCTTCTACACTTAGTACTTCTTAATATGTATTTTGACACCTCAATCATCATTACAGTGTGATATATGATCTAGATGATTTCTATGAGGAAAAATAGCATTGATCCATTTGTTTCATCAACCTGTATATGAGTACATAACTTGTATGCCTTAATCCATTTGTTTCATCTCATCCAAGTTCACATCTGTTACAAATTTCATCATTCTTTACAATTCCATCCATGCTATCCCCCATCAACTCAAACAGGAATTTGAGTGGCCTTTTTCCTTGACGTCAAATTACAATTCCAAGAATGACTATTTCTCATGAGTATTCTTGAATTCATTGCATGAAGCAAGTAGCAAGAGTGAATGATCTTTTTGCCTTTGCCTTTTCACTTTGTGGCCACCCATTTGCAAGTCAAACTTGTATGGATGCTGAAATATGGGGAACTGGAATTGTTGCACATGTCTTGAATTGATGAACTCCATCATAGTTTGCATGCTCAACTTCTACTAAATCTCCTAAACATTGTCAACCAACTCATTTTCGATGAATATTGTTGACAAGGACAAAACCCAATGCATGTGAATTTGCAACATCTTCACAATTAAACTGCAGTCTATAATACGCTTGAATTGGTCAGTTCTGTAAGCTATATGATGCATGTAAGTTAATTTGATGAGAATTCATGTCGATCTTCATTTTTTTGAGCATGTGATGCTTACATGTCTTGAATTGATGTACGAATTTTATTCCTCATATTTTTATTTTCATATTAAATTATGACAGGGAGTACATCCAACAATTAAGGGAGTGGTTTGGGAATTTTTGCTTGGACGTAATGATCCTAATAGTACTTTTGATGAGCGCACTCAATTGAGACAAAGTGGGAGGTAGGAATTTATTTATCTCTAGTTATCTGAGAATGCATGCCACATAATTGCTTCATATTAATATATATACTTCTGATTTCTGTTTCACTCTTTCCGTCTGTCGCATGTCGCATTCTCATCTAGCATTGTCGATTGTTGTTTTCTACCAATTTATTTATTTCTTCTTAGTCGCTTTAGCATTGTCGATTGGTTATTTAGAGATGATAGCTCGTTATTGATTTTTGTGCTGGACGATTTTTTTGGAAACAAGCCAAAAATTATTTTTTTTTAAAGCAAAAGCGACTAAGAAAAAAACTATTTAGGAGATGCGACCAACTAACTATTTAGTAGAAGTTTACATTCTTAATCTTAAATGAGGATTTATGGAGTTTGCCTCGTTCGTATGAATTACAAAAACTTTTCTTACTAAGAAGAAAGTTTCTGAAACCCTCTAACTAGGTTGTGATTGGACAACTTGAGAAGATGCTTGAGCAACCAATCATTGGTCAAGTGTGTGTGGCAAATCCTATATATATATATCCCTTTTGCGTGTGTCACTTATAAGGGACTGTACTTTTGGTGGAAAGTGGGATTGTGGAAAATTGTAGGGGTGTGGAATCTCGAGAGAGAGAAAAGTGGGGTATTGTGTTTATTTTGATGGAAAGTGGAGTTGAGAATTTTTTGTGGGGCACACTAAACTTTCTTGTATTCTTTTGGTTGGAATGTTGGACGAAGAAAGTTTGAGTGGGTCCACTGACTTAAAATAATAAGTGTGAATTTTTTATAATTATTGAGTGGTCCACTTGTTATTTTCAGTCGGGGACAATTCATTGAGTAGGGGTCCACGTGCATTCGTAAACAATAATTAATAATATAAAACACTGTTTATTCCGCAACAAAACGACAAACCAATTCGCGTTGACAGTCCTCCGACGAAATTTTATAATTAAAAAAATTGGATAATGAGGTTTTGATTTGAGGAGACGGATGAGATGAGAGATTAGTGGGCCCACAAACCAGAATCCGAGCAGTCTGATACAAACTCCAAATAATAGCAAATAAAAATGATATTTTTAAAGGTGGAAAATATGAAAATGTGGATTTTTTATAATTGAAAGCGAAGAAACAAGATAGATGAGCTTTAGGAGAAGATCGAAATACTCTCTTTGAATTAATGAATCAAAGAGTAAATCCCCCAAGCAACGATAATCAAAATAAAATAGTTTCTTCTCAAAATAGCATAAAACAAACCAATGGCCAGCTGGCCCTAATTAAGCTTCCCCCAAAACATCTCACATTAGTCAAAGACCAAAATACCCATACTCAGAAAATACCTCTATTGATCAATTAGGAGTGGGTCACGCCTCCAAGCCACGCGTGCGCCTCCTCCTGTAGACGCGCAAGCCACCGTGCGCATCAATGCTCCCCTAAAAGAGCCACCTTGTCATCAAGGTGGAAGTCTAGAAACTGCTGCTGAATGGCATCAAATGGCTGAGCACCTCACGAGCACAGCCCGGCCCTTGTTGGACTACATTAACATCTAGGGGTTCCATGAGCACATCCATATCCTCGGTGAGAGTATGTGGCAAAAGAGGGGACGAACTGTGATCTCCAATCGCCCTTCGCAGTTGAGACACATGAAAGACTGGATGAACGATAAACGATAGGGTTAGCTTGAGGCGATACACTACCTGGCCAATCTTTGCATCTACCTCATAGGAACCATAATACCGCGCTGCCAGCTTCTTATTGCGTCGTTGTGCCAGCGATCTCTGCCTATACGGTCTTTTGCCACATACTATCAGCTTCAAGTAGACCTTGTCCCCCACTTCAAAGTGGACATCTCTACGGTGGCCATCTGCTCGTGCCTTCATCATCTGCTGGGCCTTTCTTAAATGGCAATTTTACTCTTCCAGCACCCTATCCCGCTTGCCTAAGTACTCCACCTGCGAGACCGGGGTCGCTGCGTGTCCATAATGGACCAAAATGGGGTGGGTCCCTCCCGTACAAGATCTTGAAGGGTGTCATTCAGGCAGTCGAGTGAAAAGACGTGTTGTACCAATATTCTGTCCATGCAAGCCATCTCGTCCATTGCTTTGGTGTATCTGAAGCGAAACAACGCAGGTATGTCTCAATGATCTTATTGACTACCCCTGTCTAACCGTCCGTCTGTGGGTGGTATGATGTGCTCCGTTTCAATATAGTGCCATGCATCCGAATCCAAAAACTACTCAGAAACACCTTGTCTCTATTCGAGACAATCTCCCTTGAAAAACCATGCAACCGCACCACCTCTTGCACAAAAATTGCTACCACTAACACGGCTGTGTATGGATGCTTCAATATAATGAAATGCACATATTTGCTCAACCGGTCTACTACCACGAAGATGACAGTGTATTCGTCGAATCTCGGCAAGCCCCCAATGAAGTCCATAGCGACCTCATCCCACACACTCTCCGATAAAGACAATGGCTGCAATAGACCCGTTGGTGCCATAGATATATTTTTGTGACGCATGCATACGTCACAGTTTGCCACTCGCTGGGATATGTCATTCCTCATACCAATCCAGTAAATTTCCCTGGTCATGCGCATATTGGTTTGTACTCTAGAGTGCCCCCCAATAGCACTACCACGAAACTCCTGAAAAAGCGATGGTATATATATCGTAGAACGCGGGATGACCAGTCGCCCATGATACAGCAGCCTACTCACCTTAATAGCCAGGATGCTCAGTCGATCCTTGCTGTATCGCCGCTCGAATCTGCCCGATCCCCGAGTCTACCTCTGCCTCCTGGAAGAGCGGCTCCCAATCTAGTAGTACTGGCAGGGTCAGCGCCCTCAACATCACCCCTTCACTCCGTCGAGACAAGGCATTAGCTGCCTTGTTTTCCAAGCCCGGTTTATACTGAATATCAAACTTGTAGCCCACTAGCTTGTAAAGCCACCGCTAGTGCTCCTCGGTGACCAAACGCTGTTAGTGGTTTTGCCCTAGGCCAAATATTTGGACCTTTATGTTATGTCATTTTCATTTATAATAATGTTCTCTTATTGTTATTATTATATTGCTTGCATGTTTCTTTTATAATAATGTTTGAATAACTGTTTTATGTTATTCTAAGCATTGAATGCGTTAAAGGTTTAATAATGAATTAAGATTTGTATGAGTTTGGTTGATAATTATGAGATAATTATATGTATGATGATACAAATCAAACTTATAGGTACTTGTTGGAGAACAGGTACTGGATAGACCCTCGCTATGAGATCATTACATGGATTAGTGTCATAAATGATCTCATAATAGTTATGTCATACAAATCAAACTTATAGGTACTTGTTGGAGAACAGGTACTGGATAGACTCTCGCTATGAGATCATTACATGGATTAGTGTCATAAATGATCTCATAATAGTTATGTCATAGAATCCTTAGACCTGAGAAAGATCCTCTGAATATATGAATTAATATTGATTGCATGCTATCTCTGTCTTGCAGACAAAAGATTGACTGCATGCGATCTCTTTCTTGCAGACAACTCGGCGGCTAACCAGATAAACCCTCGTCTCACTCTCTCTTCATTGAGTAATAACGTCTTTGTCCGAGCTCTATTTTGGGTGATCTTGCTAAAGAAGAGTACATTCTGATGATACATCATCAAATTTTTTGAGTGAACAAGTTTTCTGATGATACAGCATATGTGAGTTTTTTTTTGTTTGGTGTGAGCAAAAGATTGATTGCATGCTATCTCTTTCTTTCAGACAGCAAGGCTAGATGCTGTGTGCTACTGCAGCATAAAGATTCAGGCATACAGGCATATAAACCCTCATCATCTTCAGAATGTACGAGCCACGCAGCAACAGTGCTGGGAGGCCGTCAATGACAGTAGGCGCTGCCAAAGCTCCAATTGCATGTTTAGTAGCTAGGGATTGGTTGTACGTAGATTGGCAAATATGACTCTATCAACTCTTTAAAATTAACCAATTAAGCATCCTAATGATGATCAATCAATCACCACAAGACAATAGGTCTTCTCTGACGCACTTTTACTGACAGCCTCTCCTACCGACAATAAAGGTGGGCTTTTACTCGCGTCAACAATTTTCCTTTAGTTAAAATGAAATTTCACTCACGGTAAACTTGTCCGTTAGGAAAAGCCCACATTCACTGACGGATGCCATCAGAGAAAACTGGCTTTGACTGACGACATCCTATTCCCGTCAGTGATATGTTAGTAATACAACAGATTTGCTGACTTCCATCAGCAATAATTACCGTCAGCGAAAAATTTAATTTTTCTGATAATGATAGTAAAATGATATAAGAACTTTCGTTGACAGATACCGTCCACATTAGCTCAATTTCACTGGCGGTAGTTATCGTCAGCAAAATGTAGGGATATTTACGCTATTTTCACTAACGGGATAAATAACCGTGACGAGATAAATAACCGTCAGTAATGGGTTAGCGCCTTTTTTCCACAAAGTGCCGAACCATCAATGTCAGTGATTATTGGATTCATTGACTACCCATCAGTGAAATCCCACACTAAAGATGACGTAATTGAGGAGCCCACTATCCCTCACTTCACTGGCGGTTCCGTCAGTGAAATATAGATTTTTCGGCGGGACCGTCAGGGAAAGCCCCAAGATTTTATATGTTTCACCGACGGTCAGTGAAACCACCCATTATCCCTGCCTTTACTGACGGTACCGTCATTAATACCCCAATAAATACCTATCTTGCTTCAAGTACGCCTTCATCTTTTCCTTCATCCTTATCTTGCTTTCCTTGCGTACCTCATAAGAAATCAAGGTACACATTAGTTGAACGACGGTATATTTACTCATATCGTTACTTTCCTCGATGGCGAAGGTACGCTTTTCCCAACAAGAAGGAAGTCCATCGATGATCTTTGAGACTTTCTCCTTTTGGGTGTAGATCTTCCCAAGAGCTTCCAATTCGTTGGAAATATCCACGAAGCGAGAATAGTAGTCCTTCATAGTTTCACCCTGTTCCATGTGAAACAACTCAAATTCTTTGTTAGCGACAACGAGTTTAGAATCTTTTACCGTACTCGTTCCTTCGTGCAAGATGGGGAAGGAGTTCCATATTTGATATGCACTCTTACATGTGCATATCTTATTGAAGTTCTCGGGCTCCAATGCGCATTGCAAGGCGTTCATTGCCTTGGCATTGCTTACCTCCTCGGCGACCTCCGCGGGAGTCCACTTCGCAAAATCTTCTTTGGCGGGCTCGATATACTCCGTCAACGTGGCTCTCCACAATGAAGCACTCCGGAGGAAAGTTTCCATCCGGCATTTCCAGTACCCGTAATTGGTACCATTGAAGGAGGGAGGCCTAGTTGAGGATTGCCCTTCCAAAACTAAAGAAGCTCCTTGACGATCCTTGAAGACGTTGTAGTCGTTGTTTGTCATAGCTTTGAACTTGTAGCTTTAACCTCTGCTCTGATACCAATTGTAGTGTCTAGTGAAGCTACTGCACATGTACTAGAGGGGGGTGAATAGTACTTTAAAATAATCAAGATAGTTATTCCTAATTATTGTGCAAGAAACAAACGACAATGCGGAATAAACAACAATCAACAAGAATTAACAAACGCAAACAAAGCATGTAACAGGTTCGAATCCACCCAAGTCTCCCCGACTTGTTCCCGGTGATCCTACGTCCCAACCACCCGGATCCCCTCCGAATACTTGAGTTAGAAACCCTAACTCAAGATTTAGCACTATGAAATTCTTGTGAAAAACCTTCACAAGACCAAATCATACAAAAGACATGTGACTCCCACAAACCGGGATCACACCCTCTCTCACAACCAAGAGACACTCGTTAATATCAAATACGATGAAATAAAGAAACACTTACCACAAAATCCTATGCCTTGAGTATAACTTACCAAATTAGGGCAATGATGGATTTTGAGGAAGAAGATGTCACCAATCCCTAGCTCCTTGAAGATGACCAGTAATGGAGGCCTAGGGTGGAGTATGGTGACTAGAATCAAGCTCTAGGCTTGAATGGCTCACAATGGAGAGAATCTCTCTTGAGCATTAGGGCTCAAAGAGTGAAGGGAGAGATTCTTGTGAGGAAGAGAGAGCTTAAAATTAGCTTGAGAAAACTCTTCTCTTAGGTCTGAAATTACTTGGATAATGGACCTCTTACCTTGCCTCAAACGAATCAGGTTTGTATTTATAGAGGCAAGAAAAATCGTGCTCAAAAAATTCCCAACGGTCATATTTCTAAAGCAGTTAGTCGGTCTAAGAAGGATCACTGACCGACTAGATTGGCAACTAGTTGGCCGGTGATTCTTCATGAACCGACTAACAGGCAAACAGCCAAAAGATAAAGTTCCAGGCAATGTGAACTAGTTGGTCTAAGAAGACTTGCCAACCGACTAGATAATCATCTAGTCGGTCGGTGAGTGTTCTTTGACTGACTAAGAGAGAAAAACAATAGGCTGGAAACAAAGACAGCTAGTCGGTTTAAGAACAACTTCCAACCGACTAGTTTCTCAACTAGTCGGTCGGTCATTGTGCTTTGACCGACTAACTGTAAATAGTAGCTCAGGCTGAAATCAGGCAATGACAACTAGTCGGTCTAAGAAGGATTCCTAACCGACTAGATCGTCGTCTAGTCGGTCGGTGACTCTTCTTTGATCGGCTAATTGATCAACAGAAAATGAGCTGAAATGAGTAAGGCATTCTTGTCGGTTCAAGAGGAATTGCCGACCGACTAGATCGTCATCTAGTCGGTTGGTTCTTCTTCTTGAACCAACTAAGATGCACTAGAAGCCGAGGGAAGAAGCGATAGGCTTCGGGAAAGTTTCTAATGGCTTCTATGATAATCCTAGCTCTAAGATACGAGCAAAATGAAGATAATAATGTAAGTCCTACTCAAGGCTTAACATTCTAATCGATGAAGCTAGAAGACAATAAATAAAACATGACGAACCGTCTTCGAAGCTTCAATCTTCATTCTTCTTGACTTCAATATTGCTCCTAGAGCTTCAACGAAGCTTCAGGCACACGATCACGCGTATTGAGAAGTCTTGAGACGTCACTTTTGATATACGTATTCTTTTGGCGACGATCTCCATAACTGCGCTCACAAACAGTTAGTACACGATATTTATGTTTGCTCATCATCCAAAACCAAATCCGGGGAATCAATACTCAACAGTAGACTAGTGGGCCTCCTTGCAGTCTTCGATACACTCTTTCTCGACATTGAATACGGTTTCTTTGATGGTAACGGGATCCCTCACGAGGTCGAGAGTGATTGGGCAATGCATCGCTTTCTCTTTCTCGACGACTTCAAGAGCGCTCGCCACAGAGAGGGGGCGAGGAGGGGCAAGGCCGTTCTCCTTGCACCACCCGGCTATCTCCGTTTTGAGGCTTTCCTTGGGATTCACAGAAATGAAAGAGAGGCCTTGAGGAGGGGCGAGGCCGTTCGCCTTGCACCACCCGGCTATCTCCGTTTTGAGGCTTTCGTTGGGATTCACAGAAATGAAAGAGAGGCCTTAAAGAGAGCGATGGTGGAAGCGGAGCAGCTTGCAGGCCTCTAGGATGGCTGCCTTGACGTTGAGTCTGGGGGTTTTGATCCTATGAGGATTGCCCATCAACACATCAGATACTGGGAAGAGGAATTCCTTGGGCGGCGTTGGCGTTTCAGAGGAGCTCGGCCTCTTCCTCCGATGAAGTGGGGGTTGAAGAAGGGCTCGGCATATCTGGGTTTGGTTGTTTGTTTGTTTTCGTGTGAGGCTGTGAAGGAGAGGGAGCGCCCTTTAAATAAGGGCACAGATCTGTATCTCAGCAAGTCTTTCTAGGTTATTGCGTGGAGTTGGTCATTATGGCTGTAATAGCATGTGATCTTGATTAGCATGTTGGTCATATTTAATATTATGCTCTCAGACTCTGTCACGTTTATTTCTTTCACATTGAGTTTATTATAGTTCCAGTTTCTTCTCTTTCTGTATTTAATCATCCATATCCTTAATTTGATGTCCTCGCACATATACCACATGTTAAGTGTACAACTACAACGTTGAGCATGTGTTTCAAGTTCTTTACTTTAAATTTGACCAAATCTAAGGCACCTGACTCTACCCTGTATTTCAAGTTCTAAACTTTTAGATTTGACTAAATCAAAGACCCAACCCAGCTATTCTTCATCAAATGCAATACCCAAATGTCTGCTTCTTACTTCATTCAATAGTGATCATTTTTTCTATATTTTATTGTACTCTTGGTATATTATAGTGGCTGGATGTTTGGATCAGCTATTGAATTTGTTGACCACGACTGCCTTCTCGTGTCTCCATAGTCTGAGTGATGTTTGTGTATATGTGGTGGCAATATGATTCGTGTTATGTCAGGGTGACTCTACTATGAGCGGGTGGCACATATACTACAGGCTAAGTGTGCAACTACAACGTTGAGCGTGTGTTTCAAGTTCTTTACTTTAAATTTAACCAAATCTAAGGCACCTGACTCTACCATGTGTTTCAAGTTCTAAACTTTTAGATTTGACTAAATCCAAGACACCCGCTCTAACCCAACCTAGCTATTCTTCATCAAATGCAATACCCAAATGTCTGTTACTTGCTTCATTCAATAGTGATCATTTTTTCTATATTTTATTGTACTCTTGGTATATTATAGTGGCTGGATGTTTGGATCAGCTATTGAATTTGTTGACCACGACTGCCTTCTCGTGTCTCCATAGTCTGAGGGATGTATGTGTATATGTGGTGGTACTATGATCTGTGTGATGTCAGGGTGTGTGGTGGAACTGGCGGTGCAATTTATTTGATATACATTTGCTTTTCTTTGAAATTTGGAATTTACCGTTGTCATATAAACATATTGTTTTATTCATAAGAAATGAATACAATTATACCGTTCATTATAATCTGTATGATTAGCTGTATTTATTTCATATGCTATTCTTATGATGTTAGCTGCATATGCATTGTGTTAGATGCATGAGGAAACTCATCGGGTGCTATCTGTTTTCCATAGTCACAAGAGTAAGATTATAGGAGTTCTTGACTTAGAATGATATTTTTGTTTCATTGAACTCTTGGTATATGAAACACCATAAAGATTGTGTAGCATGATGTTAGTGTGAACTTGGGGGGGCTGGTGGAGATCTTCATATATATATGATACATATACAAATTTAAAAGATTACAAACGGCAACTGCAGCAAATACATCAGAGTAAGCACGCATGCAAGGCAAAGGAAGCAAGCAACAAATATCACAACCCCATTACATATCCAAATTAAAAAAATATTGAAACTGAATCTCCAGTAAATACACCAGAGTAAGCACGCATGCAATGCAAAGATCGCATGTAAGAGATATCACAGTCCCATATCATATCCAACTCCAGAAAATTTGCTAACAGCATAGACAACAGAGTAAAAACGAAGGCAATGTAAGGAAAGAAGTCTACATATATCCAAACTCCATTTCATACTAATCAACAAAAAAACTTCCCACTGCATCTCCATCAAAGACACCAACGTAAGCACACATATACAAAATACATATTGTATCCAAATTACAATCTCATTGTTCATACCAATTGACATAACATACAGTACTCAAGCTTTACATTGTATTGTCCCCATCAAGTACTCTTGTTAATCAATAACAATAACAAAAAAATATCAATCCTATGAGCGAAAACAAAACCAACTTAATGGTTTTGTAATTGGATAGGATGGTGTCCATTTTCACCGTGTTCCGCTCAAATCGACCCATGAGCGCAGCCAACTGCCACTCTATCTCTAACAGCCTCTTATCAGAGAACGCTGAGGAAGAGGATGCATGGTTGGGGCTTCGTTCAAACTCATCCATTAACTGATGTCTCACATATGTGGACTAGTCCGAGTGTGTGGATCCTTCCATTCGTAGAATTTGCATTGATTCCTCGCGATGGACAACTCCAAAATCTCCGGCTTGAGTTTTTTCGTATCCATGATGTCCTCCTGGCAACCTGCAGCCCACAGTGACAAAACCTGATGTCATCTGCATCTCTGGGTCGTGATTGAATAGAAGAGCTGGTCTTGTACTCATTTGTACCTAGCATGAAATAAAGATGGACAAGGGAGGCAGGCAACAAATATACATATTACAGACTCGGCATATCTTTTGTGTTTTCCAAATCAAAGCCAAATAAAATATTAAAAATTCAATTAAACCAAAAAATAAGAAGAAATAACGGTATATTAAAATTAAAAAAAGAAATGGAGGTCCTCAGAAATATATTCAACAGTTTCTGTGCTGGTTTTTCTATGCAGATCCTGCAGATCCCGCATTTCTGAGGGCTCTCTAAATATATGGTTAGCACTACCAGATTTGTAAAGCAGTAAAAAATTATTGCCGCCATGGCCGAGGTACATGTTTTACAAGCTAAATGGTCTCCTTGTATATCAATGTACACCTTATTTGCAACATACATAACTTCACTCATAAGTTGTGAATGCCATGAGTTTAACATAAATTAGTGAATGGGAAAAAAAGGAAACCAACTTATTGAGGCCAAAAATGACCGAAACAATATAGAGGTTAACGTGGACTCTTCTGTCGAGGTAGAGCCTCGTCAGCTGGTTGTGTGGGACCCAAGGTTAGTAGAACCTGAGTCGTTGGTGACTAGAAACGAGCCTACGACGCTCGTTCGACCTTTAGAGTGAGTCAGATATCGGTCGATCACTGATGAGGATCGGTCGTGCGACCTTCCCTATGGTTTGAGCTTCGTTCTCCTACATCACAGAGAAACGTCATGGGGGTCGGATCTGGGTTCCGACCCAAATACCATCCGATGCTTAAGTTAGACGGAAACTTAAGGAGTCTTAGGGCTGTCAAGTTCGTCTTGAGTCAGTCTCCGCAAGATTTATGGAGGAAGAATTATAAAGTAGACATCAGAGAGTCAGAGTGTAAGTTATTTCGTACATCCTCTTGTTCATCTCTCACCTATTTATAGGTCTCTGAGGTATCTTCAGTGACGTTAGGAGGCTAACAGTCACCCATTATGACGCCACGATCCCCCCCTTAATAGGGGTAATCGTCGCCCACGTCTGCGCTATTTATGAGCCGCTTTCAATCCCACGTTTGATTGGTGGAATTGCAACGAGCAAATGTCATGCAAATGACTGGGTCAATTTTGGGCTATCTTTACGTGCTTTAATCGCTCTAGCAGGCAAAATTTCTCGAGAGCCGGCCTTATGCACATATGGGGATGTCAATCTGAGGCAAAACCTTATAGGCCTAATGAAAAGAAACTGGACACACTGACAATTAGTTGTTATTTTATTGGGTATGTTGAAAGATCGAGGGGTTACAAATTTTACGATCACATAAATAAGAATATTTTTTAGCCTGGAAATACCAGATTTCTTGAGGATACCGGGTTTGTGGGGGGGGAGATTTAGGTAGAGACATAGTTTCGAAGAGGAATATGTAGATATTCCCACAGGTGATCTTGTTCTTCATCAGGATTCCATTCCCGTTATAGAACAAGACACAAATATTCAAGACAATGTTGTTGCTCCTCATATTCAAGAAGAACAAACCCTTGCACCTCAAGAAACATTGCCATTATGGAGATCCGCTAGGGAGAGGAGAAGTGCAATATCAAGTGACTACATTGCATATCTCCAAGAACATGAGGTTGATATTGGAGTGATGGAAGATGATCCAATCAACTTCCATCAAGCCAAAAATGGTTCTAACTCTCTAAAATGGATAGATGTCATGAATGAGGAAATAAAGTCAATGAAGGACAATGGCGTTTGGAATGTTGTCCCATTACTTAAAGATGTGAAGCCCATTGGTTGCAAATGGATATTTAAAACCAAGAGGGATTCAAAAAGTAATGTGGAAAGATACAAGGCACGTCTTGTCGCTAAGTGCTTTTGTAACGACTGCTTTTCATGTATCTGAATTTATTATAATATAATATATGTTTTGGTGGATTTCTTCCTTTTGTGTGATTTCCGTCTCCGTGACTTTCATTTTCGATCGTTTCGTCGTGTTTTCTCGTTTCTTCCTTAGGATCGTCGACTTCGAGGCATGTCATTCGTGACGGGCTTCATAACGGTCGTATCTTACTATTAGATCAAGCCTAGGAGTCTTAGGAATCGATCCCGGAGCTCCGCGCTCCGTATCGGAACTTTTGGTGCACGTTAACCGGTGTAAGAAGGGGCACCGACCGACTAGATGACGATCCAGTCGGTCGGCAATCCTTCTTGGACCGACTAGTTGGCTTTCTAAATTTCTCAGGAGTTGCTGTTTATCGTTAGTCGGTCTAAGAACGTTGGTTGACCGACTAGGTTGCAAACTAGTCGGTCGGCAATGCTTCTTTAACCGACTAACACATCATCTAAACTTTAGTATCATTGATGTTCATTCTTAGTCGGTCTAAGTTCATCTTTCGACCGACTAGTTATTAAACTAGTCGGTTAATCTTTGTACTCAGACCGACTAATTCTTGGTTCTTCTGTACAGTCGAGTTACTGTTTACTCTTAGTCGGTCTAAGAACGTTCATCGACCGACTAGATGTAAAACTAGTCGGTCAGTATTTGTTCATGGACCGACTAAATCTAAATCCTATTTTTGTTCAGAAGTTACTGTTTACACTTAGTCGGTCTGCGTTGGTCGACCGACCGACTAGTTGCCAAACTAGTCGGTCAGTGGTTGCTCTTTGACCGACTAATCTGTGTTAAAACCCTAATTTCTGGGCAGCCGCCAGCCCAACCTATTTATACCCCTTCCAAACGTTTTCTTCTTCCTCCACTCGACCTAAACCCCTAAAATTCCCCCCATTGAGCCCCCATCTTCCTCCAACCCTTATTCCTTCATTCCAAGCCCTAAATCCATCATCCAAACCATCCATCAACTCCTTCTACCTCTCATCTTCCCCAAAATCTCACCAAATCCCCAAAATCTCCCAAAACCCCTAACTCTCCAAACTTCTCCATTTGTTTCCAGATCTGGTCCTAGGGTTCTCCGGAGTGTTTCTTCCGCTTCCTCTCGGTAAGAAATCTATCTCTCGATGTTTTCATAACCTATTTGTATTTTTATGAAACTCTAATGAAATTTCATGTTGTTTGATGATTGTTTCCCCATAACAGCGACTTCCCCGTAGATTAGCATCCGCGAGACGAACCTTCGTAATCGTCATCCCCGGTGCTAGGCAAGTGAAACTTGTCACTTAGGGTTTAGGCCATGTTTTAGGCCATTTGCTTGTTATAGGCGTAAAAGAGGATAGGCGACGAAATGATACTCGCCTAGGCGCAAATTGGGGAATTAGCTTGACAACGAAGCTAGTTCCGACATATATCATGTTGCAAAATTACCATGTCATGTTTACTTTTCATTAACGGTACACAAATTAATTGTCATGTCATTGCATTCTTTAAGCATTTCTGTGAATGCGTAGCTTCGCTACAATGCTTGTGTTCCTGGCTCGTGTTCCAGAAGCGGGTCATGTGTTGGTTGATAGCCAATGCCCGAATTGCTTGTTTCCGGCTAGGTGCACCCCTACGCCAAATGTTTAAGAATGCGAGCTCATGTGCGGGGCAACCCCGGCTCACTTGCTGAGCTCATGTGCGGGGACCCTGGCTCCATTACGTGTGGGTATTGGGGGTAAGAGTTAAGCGGCCAATCAACTGGGAGTCTGCCCGATCAGCAACTGCAGTGGTAAGGCGTAAACTCTGGGTTTTGGGGTAGTGTTAAGCGGCCAATCAGCGTGAATATGAAACTATTCAGCTGTAAGGCGTAAACATCTACAAACAACGTGAATAGTGAATTGATTGAGATTGATAGTAGCTTGGCTACTCTTGTCTTGTCCCGATGATTGTTCTCTTGTACAAATTGTCTTGCCATGTATTGATTGTGCACTCATGTTATAACTGACATGTCATGCATACTATAACTGCTAGGTTGCTAGTTGCCTTACTTTCAGTTTCCTTGCCCAAGTCTTTTAGACTTGCTGACATGTGCCCCTTTACTCTTTTGGGTGACATATGTTAGACCCCGAGCCTGAGTACCTTGTTGAAGACGAGGTGTTTGCTGACGCCGAGCCCGAGCTTGTGTTTGACGGGGAGTACGTGGACACTGGGGACCAGTCCTAGTGTCTTCGTTGTGTTTTACTTTTGTTTAGACAGTTGTTTTGTTATCGGTGCGTAGCACCTATACTTGTTATGTCGTTGCTTTTGTTGGCCTTGTTCTGGGCCTTTAGACTCTTTCTTTTAGCTTGGTGGCTTTTCTCGTGACAGCTTTACTCAAAAGGAATGCATTGATTATAATGAGACTTTCTCTCTTGTTTCCACGAAAGACTCATTCGGAATAATAATGGCATTGTGGCTCATTTTAATCTTGAGTTACATCAGATGGATGTGAAAACAGCTTCCTTAATAGGGACATTGGTCAAGTAATTTATATGGTGCAACCAGAAAACTTTGAGGCGGGAGACCCAAAGAATATGGTTTGCAAACTTAATAAATCCATCTATGGACTCATACAGGCGTCTCGACTATGGTATTTTAAGTTTCATCAAGTTATCATCTCATTTGGCTTCGAGATGAATTTGGTTGGTGAATGTATATACTATAAGTTCAGTAGGAGTAAATTTGCTTTTCCGGTTTTAATGTCGATGACATTTTACTTGCCAGTAACAATGAAGGCTTATTGCATGAAACCAAGAACTTTTTAACTAAAAACTTTGAGATGAAATATCTTGGTGATGCATCTTTTGTATTAGGAATCCAAATACACCGAGATTGTTCTCGAGGTATACTTGGACTTTCACAAAAGGCCTACATTGAAAAGGTTCTGCAAAGATTTGGCATGGAAAGTTGTAAACCAGGAGATACCCCGGTATCTAAAGGAGACAAGTTTAGTCTCAATCAGTCCCCTAAGAGTGAAACTGAGAAAGCACAAATGAAGGATATTCCTTATTCTTCCGCAGTTGGGAGTATTATGTATGCTCAAGTATGTACGCGTCCAGACTTAGCGTACATTACAAGAATTCTTAGCAGATACTCGAGCAATCCAAGATTGGACCATTGAAAAGCAGCCAAAAGGGTCTTACGGTACTTACAGAGGACAAAAGAACACATGCTCGTATATCAGAGGTCCGAAAAGCTTTAGATCGTATGATATACTGACTCTGATTTTGCTGGATGTCAAGACATCATGAAATCTACAACAGGCTATGTTTATACATTAGTAGAAGGTGACATTTCTTGGAAGAGTGCTAAACAGACTATTATAGCTTCCACTGGCTGAATTCTTGTCATGAAGTATCCAATCATGGTTTATGGCTACAGAATTTTGTCACGGGGCTGCGCACTGTAGATGTCATTAAAAGGCCACTCAAGTTATTTTGTGACAATATGTCCGCAGTTGCATTTGCAACTAACAGTAGCTCAGTGAAATCAAATCATATTGATATCATGTTCCTGATTGTTAAGGAAAGAGTTGGAAATAAGCAGTTGTCTATGGAGCACATTGATACAAACTCAAACATTGTGGATCCGCTTACTAAGGGGACTGTCACCCAAATCGTTTCATGGGCATGTTGCTCGTATGTGTGTCATGTCATCTAAAGATGCTCAATTTTAGTGGGAGTTTGTAATTTTGTAGTGTCCTATTTTTAGACAACATTTCAGTCTCCAGTTTATGCATATTTGGTTTATTTCTGCAGAAATAAAGTACAGTGTATTTGGCTTCATATTTCAATTCTATGTTTATAAATGCGTATGAAAATATGTGTTTATTTTTATGATCTCACTAAGGTTAAGAAGGATCAGTTAGAAATAGACATGTTACATCACATTACATCTAATTTCTATACTACACATCCACTTCATAATCCATGTCATTCTTTTATATTAGCACGGTGACCACTGATGGGTCGAGCTGCAATTGCTGGGGCACATATCTCTTTGATCATATGCTAATGTAATTGATGGACCGAACTGTTTTTGACTCATTAAAGAAATGACAGTAAGTTAAGATCTTATTTGGTTTAGTATGCATAATGAAATATAATTATAAAGTTCAGCATATAGCCCAAGTGGGAGATTGTTGGAACTTATTCAACTTAGTTGGATCTTAAACCAACGTTGGGCTAATATGCGAATATAATTATATAATGCTACACTGTCATATGTAAAGCCCGTTATATAAGTGATCTCATTTATTTGGTTAAGTGGGCTTAAATGAGTCGATCAGGTTGTGGGCTTTTATGTGTAGAGACAACTGGGCTTCAATTCGTTGATGGGCCGAATTGGAAACCCTAGGACTAAGGAGGCTAGCCTATTTATATGCGGTCATGATCCCCGGAACACACGAATAAGGGAGCCGTCTTTTCTACGTCCCGTCGCTAGAAGAGAAACCGTGAAAAGGGCAAAGGAATTCTCCAACGGTTGATTCGTGTGGATCTAGAAGATCATCCGCTGCGTCATCCGAATCATCGTCTTCATGGATTTATGTTCGATTCCTATCAGAGAAGGTAAAGTTTTAAGATTCAGCATGCCTACATCTAGACCTGTATTATTAGGATTGTATACGTATCTAGATCTCTAGTTCTTCGTAATTGGATGCCATATGTCATTTCTTCATCGCTCATTGTTTCCACGTTCGTCAATTTGTGCAATAAATTTTGAACGTTATTCATTCAGCTGTTACAGACAATAAGATTTTACTTGATGTAGTTTTTTGCTAAGCAGTGATGAATACACAGTTAGGGGAATATTGTTTGTCAGGCTGAGAATAGTCATATTCTCATCCATAATTTCCGTGTTTTGATTCTTTTGATGAAGAATCTCAGAAGGTAAGTAATAATCAGTGCAAATGATGACATGACTTCAATGCAGCATTTGACACTGTCTATTCCTGTTACATATAGTAGTTTATATTCTTGTTTTATGTAGAATGGAAATTTGTGTTGTTTGCCCCTGTAACCTCAAATTTCCTTGTAGTGTCTGCATAAGCCCTATTGAGAATTCTTATTACATAACTAAATGGAAGCCAACTTTAAAAATTCATAATAAAAGATCAAATTGCACTAAATGGAAGCCAATTTTAAAAATTTATAATAAAAGATCAAATTGCACTTGGTTCTTTTGCCTTTGGGGGTTGTGTGTCTAATATACCCTCTACTCTGTGTTATCAGCACAGGCACCCCCATGATATAACTGCTGGAAGACATCATTTGCTTCTTCCAACTCTTGTTTAGCTCTTCTTCTTCATCTGTTCTTTTTTATCAACTAAAATCATCATTGCTTCTTTCAGCTCATGTGGGCCATGGAATACAGCCCCAAGCTCTTCTCCTTGCATGAAACGGACACAAAAGCCGAGGGCGGCGCAGACGCCGCGAATGATGCCGCGCTAAAGAAATATGGAAAGTTTGAAAGGAAGAATGTGAGGATGGGTCAGCAGAGTGAAGAACAGGTTCCCCTATCCATCTTTCTTGTCGCCAGTGTTCTGGAGACACACAATAAGAAATTATTGCAGGAGGCTACAGGCATGGATGATGTCGTCAAGGTTTCAGAAATTTCTGCAACTTATATGTCGTCTCATTGTAATTACACATTGTAGGTTTCTCATTTTCTGCTATATATGTTACAGATATTGAATGATATATATAACCGGAAGCTTGGATGCAAAAAAGGCATGTAATGATGCACTGAAACTTCACACTAGGTACCTGACCAAGGTAATATCTATACCGATATTTAGAACATCTTCATAGAGCATCCGAAATGATAACATATCGGTATGCAGGTAAAGGTAGCATAGAATCCTTTGGGGGGGGGGGGGGGGGGGGGGGGGGGGGGGGTTATTTGCCATCCTTACCCTGTGGTTTGTCGAACATTGTTTCTTGCCTGTGTGTTACTGAGGCTCTTTTGATCGACTAAAGCAGGCAGAGAGAGAGAGAGAGAGAGAGAGAGGGGCAGCTCCGGATGTAAGCAGTTTGTACAGAAATCAAAATTTTGCATGAGAATTTGTTGTTGTACACTAGAGTTGAATGATCTGAAATAAAGGATGTCCGAGCTATGTGGTAACTAACCATAATGACATTCATATAAGAAGAAGATTGCTAAGTGCACAGTATGTGAAAGAAAGGACAGTAATATGACATATTTTACCGAAAAAGTAAACAACTGCATTGCTTTCTATGCGGTGCACTTAGCAAATTTCTTATAAGAAATGTCTAGGTTTTTGTTAAAACATGTCAGTAGCATCCAAATCCAACCTGCACTAGATATTCCAATATCCGGTCTGGGTCTGGCCCGGTCTAAATAACTTCCGGTCCAAGACAGTTAATGGACATGTGCTTGGTTCTCTCTCTCTTTATTTGTGGCTAAAATTTGAATGTAAAAAATCGCAAGGGAGAGGGGAGAGATCCGGACGTTTCTTTAGCTCTCTGTCTCTACAAATAGCCGTCCAAATCGGACATCCCCGTTGAACCAAGAAAGAAATTTTAGAAAAGCATTGATTAAGAGAAGAAGAAGAAAAAGAAAACAAAAAGAGAGGAAGAAAAAGGAAAGAAAGGGAAGAGCTTGGGATTATTCAAAAGAGCTCTACTCCTCCTAAATTTATTATCAGGTAGGATCGAAATATAGATTCAGAAGATTGTGTGTTCTTTCAATTGATTTGGTTTTGTATCAAATTGCCGGTCACCAAATTATATTTCAATTTTTTTTTCCTCCCATGACGAAATGCATCGGTTTGGTTTGGTTAACAGGTGAAGGGATTGGAGGCCGATGATGGCAGGGACGATCCTCACGCCATCGCTCGAAGGAATGAAGCTGGTCAGAACCAAGGAAGGCGAAATACTTACACAACCTTTCATAGACGTGTGCAAGCAAATCCTACCAGTATTAGGTATTGCGTTCGATTAACAACAATCTCAAGATCAAGAACTCAAGAATTTCTGCCTATTTATTTCAATTTTTATGTCCAATGCTGCCAGATAAATTCGGGCCTGCCATGACGATTGTCAAGGCAGACATAGGGGGTAACATATCGGTATGAAAGCCCTCGCTCGATTCTTGATTGCTCGTACGACGCCTTCCCTTGTATCTCGTTGAACGAAATTTTTTTGCAGAGACTCGAAAGCAAGTACACATCAGATACGCAAAAGTTCAATTTCATGTACACGATAGTGCTAGTAGAAATCGAGAATAGAACAGCAAAATCCTCATCGAGCTGCAGCAATGCGATTCTTTGGCTAACAAGGTAACATTCATGGGATTTTCTGACAGATAAATTGCTAGTAGTTTCACCATCTATTGCTACGATAGAACACACACTGATAAAATTGAGTCATGTCAGGGCCATGGACTTTCTAGTGCAGCTGTTTCGGAACTTGGTGGAGAACCCAGACTGGAGCATGTCGCGAGCCTGCAATGATTCGTACACGAAGACGCTGAAGAAATGGCACGGATGGCTGGCGACCTCTAGCTTTGCGGTAGCCTCCTCTCCTCCTGCAAACACTAGAGCCTGTAACGAAAAGTTACCCGTTATGGAAACCGCGAAAACTCTCAAATGACATTGAATCTTGTTATGCCTGAAGTTGAGAACATACTGAGAAATGCAGGTGTATGCAGGTGGCCTTAAAGATTCTGCCAGATAGACAGAAGTTCATGGACATAATCAGCGCAGGATCGAGCGACACGAACGAAGAGATCATAAGCTTTTGTGATGGCTTCACTCCCCTGCTGGAAGCCAACCACAAGCTTCTGGTATTTTTGAAAAAAAAATCCCATTTTTCTACTGCAAGCCAGGATCCCATTTCAACCAAGTTGAACTTTTTTTTTTCATCTGTGTTTTTCTGCAGGCTCGTGTTGGGCTCGATAGTATGAAGGCTTCTTGATGTGGAGGCAGCAGCTGCTTGATTGGAGTTTCATTTCGTTAGCTGTAGTGATCGACATTCCATCCTTGTAAACATTGATTTGTAACGAACCTCATTTCCCCCCTTTTTACTTGTATTTTGCGTGTTTGCAAAGAAATGAATATTTCAAGTTGCTATGTTTCGCAATCCATCACTCACTCAACTCTCTTCGTTTTCTCATTTCAATGCATCTCCAAAATACTCGGAATTTTATTTTTTTTTATTTCCTTCCAAGTATACTGAAGAGTGAGGGTGATGAGAGGAAAAGAGAGAGAAAAGAGAAATAGAGCATGCATGCCACTGCTCACATACTGGGATAGTACAAGTGAAGCTCCATTATAATATCAAACAAACTCATAAATAACATAGAACAGCAGCAACATATTTATATAACAACTTTCATTTATATACATAGTCCAGGTGCGTCACTACACAAACAACACCACTCTCCATCTCCCAAAACAACCCAGTCACAATACAAACTACAGCTCTCACCAAAGGCTAGCCCTGAAACCCAACTTCAAGTCATCACCAACCATGCCTCCCCTGCTACCTGAAAAATAGGGAGGAGCACGTCAATGCGTGCCCCAGTAGGAACCCATTTGGATTTGGAACATCGCTTATTGTTATCAACTAATAATCCAAGCATGAGAAATAAGGCACATAAACTAAGTAATGTAACGGAAAGTAATCAGCCAAATAAGGGATCATACATGCGGTCCAATGTCGAGCTACTGCAAGGACAAGATTATCACGAATAATGACACAAGTATTTCATACAGACATAAACTAAAAAGGGAATCACAAGTGTCAGAAGTATAGTGTCACAAGTAAAACAAATAAGGGGAAGGGGAAGTGCTGCCAGCAAAAGGTGTAATATGCAAATTCTTATTTTATTATTTTGTAATTGAATTAATTGGAAACTTGGGTTAAGTGTGTGATACCAGGACGTGGACCTTACCCCAAATTTCGGATGAATATAGCACACGACGCAGTGGATACGGGCACTGTACGCCGGGCCTCTCAGCTCCACCGTCCCTGGCAGGAGTGAGGCCTCTCATAATAACACAACATCCGTATGTCCCCTCCACTCCCGGTAAAGGCGAGTGGGAATACGTATCACATATCACATAACCTTTTTCCCAACTTCTCAGTCCAGACCTCATAACCACAATTTACTCGAATTTCCACCCTAAACCCGGGTTTTGCTAACTCACCCTCATTAGAGAGGACTGAGACATTCTAGATCATCAATTAAACATCACAAGTCATCTTATAAGAGCCATGATGGCATGGTTTCACAATGTCAACGTTTCTCATTCATATTAATCTGTGTCATGCACCTAAGTGGCATGCCATCCATCATAACCACGCCACATATTAACATGTGTCATGCACCAACGTGGCATGCCCTCCATCACAACTCATTGGTACATCACTTATGAAATCATGCCATACATGTCTCGCAACATCACAAATCCATAACATGGTTCATTGAAGCACATTTATCATTTTTCTCAATTTCTATTTCATTGAGGTATTTTCACAAACACATGATGTGAGTGACATGCATGTCCATGAGCACATTAGTAAATCCATTAAGAACACATACCAAGAATCTATCTTTCATGTAACAACAATAATCATGCACTATAGAGGGTGAATTAGCAATAATACACAATTCATAACACCACTTTAATGTTTCAGCTTGCTGGAATTTACAGGAAGTGACAATACATGTGCATATATCATGATAATTTGACAAAATGTCGGAAATTAAAGTTGTATATTTGTTAGTCATGGATTCACAGATAAAATTTCATGCAAAAATACTAAGTAGGCAATTTATGGAGAATTATTTTGTGAAACCTGTTCAGTCTGTTTTTCAAACAAATTTCAGGGTCTGTAAAGATTGCTGTTTTGAGCCTGTTTCAGTCACAATTTCGAAAAATATGCACTGCGATGAAGTTGTAGAAAAACTTGTTATATTTTCAACGAGACCAAGAACATAAAATTTCATTGTGTGTGTAGGTACTGAGGTCCATTTTACTAAACTGTGTCCACACTGAAGATCAAACAGACATGTTGTAAAGATGGAATTTTTGCTCCTAATTTCTGAATTGAACATATATCAAAGTTTATATGATTTTGGGGTAGAACTTCAAGATCTACAATTATATAATTTTTTTGAAACCTAATTCGAGCTACGGTAACCATAATCAAAGCAACAACAGACATCAGGATTTCAGAATTTCAAAGGGGAAGATTTTGCTAAGAATTTCAAAGGGAAATTTGTGAAATTGAGCCATAGCATATAAATTTGACTATCCCTATTACATATTGAGTAAAACATGCCATAAAAACCTGATAGCAAGAACCAATTATTAGGGTTCCAAATCCAAGAAGATCCCTACCTCAAAAAGCTTGATTTCCTCCTCTCTTTCTCATTCTTTCTTCTCCAACTTCTTTCCACTTGCAAGCTACTTGGTATACTTGATTTTTGGAGTGAGTAATTAGGGTTTCCAAATGAAGGAGGAGGAGAAAAGGGAAGAGGGGTGGCCGGCCCTCTTGGGAGGAAAAGGAAGGAAAGAAAAATGAAAAGAGAAAAGAAAGGAAGAGTACAGAAAACGAGAGAAGTTTCTCTCAAAATATCTCTTACTAGAAAACTCCTTATGATAAGCATACACCTTGCAAAATAACTAAAATACCCTCCCAAAAATACCCCTCAACTTTTAGGTATTTACAAGTTTGCCATTACTTTATGCACACACCACTTTACTATCTACACACACACCTCATATAGCCCAAATGACCATTTTGCCCCTCACCTTTCTAAAAATTTATGGAGGTTTCCATTAACCCCTAACCCATTTCACACTAGCATGACTCTCTCTACACACACCCATGCACACCCATGCACGCATACTTGCATCACACACACACGTCCAATACATTCTTGTTGTTTTACACTCACGACGTCATTTGCGCTTCTCCCGCACTCATTCTCGCTTTCTCGTCTCTTAGCCACGTATTACGGCCCAATCTCCCTTGCAATACGTCACATATATCGATATCCACGTTTATTTCATGCATATGTATGCATCGTTGGTAGAAATACCTAGTGTATATAGTAGAATACACGTATATTTCAAAACAGGGCATGACAACAAAAGGGGGGTGAGAGGGGATAGAAGAGAAGGAGAACACGAATGGAGGAAGGGGGGAAGGCAGAGGCGGCGACGACTTGGCCGTGGGAGGTGGTCGACGTGGAGAAGGAAGAGGCAGTGCGAGGTATGGGCTTCTGTGTGAGATGAACGAGTGAGAGGGGTGGGTTTGTTGCGGGTTGCCTGAAGATGAGGGGAGGTTTATATAACTTAATTAATAATAATAAGTTGGTTAGGTGCATTAAATAGGTTGTTGGTTGTTAAAAGGGGGAATGAACAAGAAAATTTAAACGTGATCACACGTTTTTGTGTTGTCGGCCGGTGGTAATTAGGTAAGTTAATTAGTAAATTAGGTTAATTATTAATGGTAATTAGTAAGATATAATATATTATTTTGATATTAAAATACCAATTTTTACATATGACTCCGAAAAATTACGGAAAAATGGCACGGGTTCGTATCGTCGCGAGGATCATGAAAACATAGTTCATTTTAGATTTGAGTTACAAAAAAATAGAAAAAAATCGTTTGCTCATTTTGAACTCAATTGAAATCGTCTTTGTACGGAATTATGTGCACAACGAAAACAGGCGGCCGTTACATCTACTATTTGCTAGAATAGATTATTTAAAGATTTGATAGATGGAGGAGAATCTTTTTTTGACAATGCTTTAATACAATGTTAAGTGTGGACTTAATCTGCTTTGTCAATTGGGATATGGTTTGATCTACCATTTCTTTTAGTGTCCTTTTAAACCTTAATCTAAGATATTTTAGCAAATGTGCAATCTATGTGGTGGTGTAAAATTCTTAACCAATCAAATCTTCGTAGGGATATGATTATATTGTTGGTTATTGCATCATCCCTATGTTAGTTTTGATGATAAGCAAATGGTTATGGTTACTAATGATGTTTTGCAAGATAATTTGTGAATGTAGGTATCGAAGTCAACATAGTCAATAATGGTCAACTCAAGCTCAATATGATGATAACATGAAGTTAAAGCTTGAAGTATGAAGAGCATATATATTGAAGATTTACATTGAAACCTTGAAGCTCATCCAAGGATTTGTGGAGTGCAAGATTTCAAGATAAGTTGAAGAAGCTTAAAAGAAGACACCAAGACTCGTAAGATTAATGCGAGTAGTGTGTAATTTTGTAAACTTGTCTTAGAATGTTAAAGCTCTCAGTTGAAGCTTGCACACACAATTAGAAAATGTTTTTACATCACAAAAATGTTTTAAATTTTTTTAAAAATCTTTTTACTTTTACAAAGTACTCTTTAAAGATACATCTCAAAGTATCTCTAAAGGAGTCGATTACTTTGAACTACGAAGTTTTAAGTACTTACTGTAATTTAAAAGTAGCCGACTACTGTTGTTCAGTGAGTCAACTACTAGGAGTACTCTTTGTGTAGGAGTCGATTACTATGACCTTAACGATAAAATTTGACCAGCTCTGTGATTTACGAAAGCGTGTCGAATTGGTTCATTGCAGGGGCAGTTTAGGGAATCTGGTTGATGATTTCCACCCCATATTTATGCTGGAATGGCTGAGGGATTTGGTATGAAATTTTTAAGCAAAAAGCTTAGTTTTCTAATCATTTTCTAAGCACTCTCTTTAAGTTTTCTCAAAAAATTTCAAGGCACCAGTTTTCATTTCTTCATAAGCTTTTAAGTAAGCTTTTGTCTTGGTAAGTTGTGATTCTCTCAAGCTTAATCTTGACTCATTGGAGAACACAAATTAGATTTTTTGATCTCTTGTTTTAGTTATCATTTTTATTGAGATCAAAAAGGATTTTTACGTAGCCACATTGATACACATTCAAAGAACTTCAACTTATTGGCTATAGTAAAGTTGTAATCTTCATCTATAAAAGAAAGGTTTGTAAAACCCACACAATTGTGTGGTGGTAATTGTTAGGTCATACGTATGTGACTGTGTTGTCATTAGTGACACCTTGATATATTTATGTCGAGTCTTAATTATCTTGAAGGAGGGAGTTCATCCACTGGCCATGATTGGTTGATATGTTGAACACATTGGCCATGTTGGATGATATGTTGAACATCATGTTGCAACATGAGGTTCAACATGAGGTGTCAGATGTCTGGAAATGAATGACAATCTTCAGCGTTTTTCTAAGATTGAGTACTCCAGATCTTATTGCAGGTTCTTTAATGTTTTCTGGTATATGTTGTTGAGATTGAAGAATCGTTGAAGATTTATTTGAAAGCTGCTGTCTCTCGGAATAATTGGAGAATCGTTCAGAGAGATTTTCGCCCGCAAATATATGTTGTCTTATCTTGAAGATTTTGCAGAACCAAATTGGCTGTATTGGTTCCGAAGCTTACGGGCTACCGATCTGCACAGATTTGATCAAGCAACCTTCCCTATCTACTCCGTGATTTAGGGGGAGCGAAGTTTAAAAAGGATGTGTAGAATTGCGGCTAGGTCACGGCTTTTGCTAAAGTCTATTGGAGAACTCCGGGAGGAGGCTGACGGCTACCGATGTAGGGGATCAAGAGAGTTGATTCTAGTCAGTTCTGCAAGGGGATCTTGCATGCAATGGGAGCTTACATAAATTACTCCATGGGTTGGTAGAGATCACCCATTGCGGTTTGTATTGAGGGGGATGTTGTTCCTCCTAATAGAAACGTAGTATTAGTGATTGTATTCATTAATATTTTGTGGAGTAATCTTATTACCTGGGCAAGGCCCCGTAGATGTAGGTGTGCGCACCGAACTGCGTTACCAAGTCGTGTGTGTCATTGCTTGGTTTGTGCTTAATCATTTGGTTTATTTGATTAGTATCTGTGTACTGAATTACATTAATTCGTTATTGTAATTTATATTTGGTGGAACAGCCTCAAGTGGTGATGTCCTAAGTTTGTGAGGTTGTGTTGGGTTGTATTGGAACCCTTTGCTAGAGGCAATGTGTAAACGTTGTAACTCTCTAGTGGATGGTTGAAGTTGGTTGTAGAAGCCCTCTAGGTTGATGCACTTTGTTCTCTTGGTGAGGGTGGGTTAGTGGATGCTGGATGTAGGCCAAGGGTGGGTCGAATCAGGGTAAATCTCTCTTGTTTGCATGTGTTCATTGTTTCTTATCTCTCATCTCTTATTGATTGCATTTGTGTTAATTTCCGCTGTGCATCTTACTTTGAGCGCCTACAACTCTTTTGATTACTACCTTTGAAAAGAAAGAAGTTTTAACGTCTTCCTTTTATTTCTTAACCACTTTTTGTCCCGCGATTCACGCTTAGACACACTAAAATACACACATCAACCCAAATAAAGCAGAAGGTTATAAAAAAGCAATTACCTAGGAAAATTTGTGCCCCAAAAAAAATTGAAAAAAAGAAGAAAGAAAACCACATCTCTCATTCTCATATTTCACCTAAAAATATAAAAGGAATCCTTTTTTTTTCCTTCTTTCAAATTGCTTTGGGGACCCCCATGGAAGCCGCCCTCAGCTTCAAACAGGTCGTTGCGGATTCAATGTGGCCTTCTTCTCCTTCCTCAATTTTTGGATTAACAATTTTGTAATCAATTTTTTTTTCTCAATCATTTCGTTGACAACTCGTCGAGATGACAATATTTTTGAGCCAATTTGGATGGGCAAGATGAGGAGCAATGTCGTAACTTACAGATTTGGACATTGCATTGCAATTCCTTTGAAAGGTATCATAGCGTTTTAAAAAAAAGATAGATTTGGTCTTATTTCCTCTCTCTCTCTCTCTCTCTCTCTCTTGCTCTGAATTTCTTTTATACAATGGGAAATTTTTACTAATTCTCTTCCTCTTTCTTGCCATGGCCAACAAGATGAAGGGGTTATTGAAAGGCCTGAGATACATCTCTAGTATATTTGGTAAGCCGAAGTAGTTGTTAATACAAATTTTACTACTATTTTGTGTTTCAAATCATGTCTTCTATTGAAATAAAATCACATAATGCAGAGGCGGATGAGGAGGAGCCAGAGATGGAGATAGGTTTTCCGACTGACGTAAAGCACGTGGCACACATCGGCTGGGACGGTCCTTCTGTAAATTCGCCTAGTTGGGTAAAACTCTTCCCCCTTTGGTTAATTTTCGCAATATTCCACGAAAAATAGTTGATTTTTTTTTAATATCTCTGATCAATGGATTGATTTAAACAGATGAACGACCTCAAGCCAGGGGCTGCCTTGGACCCGCTCGCCGTCGCAGGAGATAAGAAAGAGAAGTCGTCTCAGGGTACAACTCTCTGCTTAATTCCGACACACAATTTGATTGCAATTAGAATTGTGAAATGATGAATTTGTGATCGTCGGATGTAGATTACAACGGCGGGGCGGCCCGTGGCGCCACGTCTCGAGATCTACCAGCCATGCCGTTGCCAAGACCATCGAGGCGCCACCCTTCGTCTTCCGCTCTCGCCGCTGGTGGCGTGATGAATTCGGACTCGCCGAAGACTACAAGACATTCAAGGCGCCACCAGTCAACCTCAGTCGCCCCGCCCGACCCCGATAAGCCCGACTCATCGAGGCGTGGCCGGAGAGAGCGTAGCGTCACGGCTGGCAGTGACATGTCCAACTACACATCTTCCGCATTGCAGCAGGACCAGCCCGATGCTGCTGCAGCGGCACCTAACAAGCCTAGACGAAGGAAAACAAATGGGTCTTCGTCGTCGTCGTCGTCGAGCGGAAGCTCGTCAAAGACGTTGAGATCAAAGAACGGTCATGGAAAGGCCGCCGAGAGTCATCTGCCGCGGTTGAAGCCGGCGAGGGAAGAGGAGGAGGAAGATGAAGGCTGATGGTGCTATGGGATGTTTGCCTGGTTTTGGATTACTGTGTCATGTACAAAGATATGTAATACTAGGTTCGTTTTGTGATGATTTTTGTAGGCAACAAATTGCTTTCTAGGGTCATCAGCCACCACAGCAATGCTTTGAAGGCTTCAAACCTTGGTTCAAATTATATCAAAGATAGATATGACAATTTTGGTCTTAATTGTGCATTATCAATTGGGTGGCAATTTGCAAATGAGATTTTTAAGAGCTAAACATTAACTTAAGTCAATAAAACATGTCCCTTCTTCCAAAATTACCCCCAACAACTCATGTAATGACCTTTTCTCATATAAACACTCGTCTCTCACTAATATAAACAAGAAAACTAAGCAAAAATAAATAAACATCCCCCCTCTATCTCTTTCTACCCCCATCCTTTGTGCAGACCGACTGCAGAGTTAGTTGGGCTTGGTACTAGTAAAGTTACGAACTACCAATACTGCCCCTCTAAAAAAAGGCCAAAAATAAAGTTGAAACGCCCCAAAAAGGAGCCGCCCATTTCAAAAGAGAGGCCCCAGAGGAGAAAAGGACAGGGCGGGGGATTTCAGTTTTGTTGCACAGCTTCAGCTCCCCAACGCTGCCCTTGCCTCTCACGTGACCCACCAACTCCTCGCTCAGGCACAGCCTAGGGTTACCGCCCACCTTAAGCTTACCCCCCACCCTCGCGACGAACCCGGCGGAGAACGGGACCCGACCTCCAAGCCGATTGTTCTCCACGTTAATCTCACTCGCGGTGCTTTCCAGCCTCTTAAGCTGCTCCGGCAACGCCCCCTCGAGAAAGTTACCGTCCAGCCCCAAGTAACGCAAGTTTTCCAGAAATACGCCAATCGACGCCGGAATATTCCCGACGAGTCCGACACCAGACATTCCGATTCCCAACATACTCCTCAGATTCTCCCAAATCTCGGGGATCGGACCGCCAAAAGCGTTCCCGCTCAAATACACCTCCTTCAAGCTCGCCATCTCGCCTATCGCTGTCGGGACACCGCCGGTGAGCTTGTTGAAGCTCAGATCCAAGAGCTCGACCTTCTTCAGCTGGCCCAACTGGACCGGAACCGGTCCAGAGATCCGGTTTGAGCTAAGATCTAGCTTCACCAGCTCGTTCAACCGCCCGATCTGAGTCGGAAAACCACCGGAGATCCGGTTACCGCTCAGATCGAGAATTTTCAGCCTCTGCAAAGCTCCGATACACGCCGGGATCGATCCGCGAATTCGATTTCTCGACAGAACAAGCTGGTTCAGGTTTCGCAAATCGCCGATCTCTGCGGGGATAGAGCCGGAGACGGCCGTGTTTATAACGATGAGGCGTTTCAGGTAGGAGAAATTACCGATCGTGCCACCTATGCGGCCGACGAGCGCCGGGTTGTTGATGAAGACGATCTCTTCAAGAGACGACGACGTCAGATTCCGGAAGAAGCGGGAGTCGAGATTGGTTCTCGAATCGATGAAGCAGTTGTAGAAGAAGATTTTGCGGAGGAAGGGGAGGGAGGAGAGAGACGTAGGTAGAGTGCCGGCCGGCGAGCAGTTAGGGTTCGAAGAGTAGTCGGAGACGAACCCGAAGTTGAGCTCAGTGACGTGGACCTCGTCAGCGAAGATGTCGCAGACGACCCCGTGGGGACCAGAGACGCAGAGATCGCCGGAGTAGAGAGAGCGCCAACTGGTGGTCGGGTCGATGGACTGGAGCGCGCGGTAGACGGACTCTTGCTCCGCCGCAGAGAGGGTGACGTCATAGCCAGAGGCGTAGACGGCAGTAGAGAGAAAGACGAAGAGGAGAAGAGAATGAGGAAATGCCATTGTAGTTAATTACGGGGAGGCCACCGTGATTTGGAGACGGGGGAGTTGCACAGTTCGCGTTTTATAAAAGGCGGACGACTATAAATGACGGATTTGCCCCTATGTCGGGATCAGAATGGAAGCTGCATCAGAGTTGTCCGGAGCTCAGCAGGGCGTCCAGTTGTGGCTTTTGCAGGGATAAAGTGGAAGGAAGCAAATGACTAAAGTACCCTCAATGGTTACTTCTCTTGCTCTATTGAACGCTCTCCGACGGTGGCAAAGAAGTCATTTCCACGTCCGAAATTTTGGAGCTTGCTTTCATTTATTGGGTTTTGTTTTTTCTGGATATTTCTGTTTTCATGATATTCGGTTTTTTGTGCAATTCCATCCTCTCCTCAATTGTTCGGCCAAAAATAGAGTCAAGAGAACCGGGGAAAATACTGACAAAATGAGGGAGATAAATTAATATTATCATCGAAAATCATGATTAAGTCTTCTCATGGGTCATAATTACTAATTTTAGTAACTGAGTACCCAAATACTGACCGCTGAATATCATTAAAATCTTAGCAAATTACGGGTAGTCTAATTATCCACACCAACTCAAAATCTTCGAGCATTATTGAAAAAAGTAAAGAAGGGGCAAATAGTAAATCACGGACTTTTGTTTTTTCATGCCGTTTATTCCAACCAATTCATTTTGCATGAAGCATTGTGATATGGTGGGGACCGCACCCCTAAATGATGACTACTTTATATGGAGATGAAAGCAAAAAAGAACCCGCGCTTAAATGCCGAACAAGCTTCCCAATCATACGAACGGTCGGGATCAGTCCGCGTCCGCAGGATTCGTTTGATCTACAGTCGTGAAGGGACGACGGTTACGGCGTGTTGGGACTCGTGATAAAGCGTGGACACGTGGCGGGCCACGGTTGTAAGGACGCCCGCCCGCAGCCGCCGACAGCGCGGAAACATGGCCTGACATAGTGGGCCCCGCCGATGTTTGGCCGTACGAATCATTGCTTTTTGGGCACATTCGCCAACTCCGTCGCCGATGAGATCTTTGGGCACGTGCCGGAGGGGGATTGGATCACGTGATGGGTTCCTGATTAGGGCCGGGAATGAGAGATGGGATGGGGTGTGATAGAGACGTCACAGTGAGAATGATCCTACGTTTTGTAGCGCCATACCCTACAGTATTTTAGGTGGGCTTTAGTGTTTTCCAGCCTGCACTCAACCGTACGAGGCCCAAATGCAACTAGGCTCCTTTACAGACCCTGGGTCGTTAGCTATATAATCTATTGGGCTATAAACGATGTAGAATGTTATGAATGAGGGAGGCATTTGGCCTCCCCTCCTTCATTACTCATTCATTAGGCCCACATTACTTAGAGTAATGGGGACCCTTGGTCTCCTAGAGGCTTTTGGCCTCCCCACTATGAGATATATAAATAGAGCACCATGGCTCTTAGCCATGGTGACTTATCCTTAGCAATGAAATTCTCTCTCTCTCTCTCTTGAGTTCATAATCATATAACACGTTATCAGCTCGTTTGCTCTAAAATTCTTTGAGCTTTTCATCCCGTCTCCCCTCAAAAATCCATCCCCTACGCGCGAAGGAATCTATTGTTGCGGCGTACCTTTGCGGCTCTCCGTTGCGGCGATCCGTTTTGGCGTATTAGGAGCGTGGATTTCTCTTTCTACGGATTTTCTGTTTTTACGATCGTCCCTAGATTTTTTAATCTAGATGTAATACTTTTTGATCCCGTAGAAAATTACAATATATTGATAAACATGATTTTACAAAGCTTATCTTAAAGTCTTGTATAAATCTGATTAATAAGAAAAAAAATTTTTAAAAAAAAGAGAAATTTGTGGCCGGGAAATCTGAAGATGCAAATGCCTAAGATGTTATCTCTTGTCACCATTTTGAATGGCGTGGGGCCTAGCCAAATTCATCGAACCCCTCTAAATTGCATGCTAAATTCAAAGCTTTTGTCTTGTTGGACCTAAAATTCTAGCAATATGTGCCAGTTTGCATACAGTGCATTAACACTAGCAATTAAGCATGACCTTGCATAAGCATCTTACTTACTGTGTGCAAAATCAAGGCAGCAACGTCAAATTTGAAAAATAATAATAATAATAATAATTGAAGAAGGAGATAAAACTGACAATGAAAAATGCAATGAGCTATATGCTATTATATTTAATAAATCATACTATCTATATGTTTTATGGGCCTGCAATTCCATTCCGATTAATTATTATTTTGGTTTTCCAAATTGGGACAGAAGCCCCGTTAATCCAATTGCAAATTTTATATGTCAATTAAAATTTTGCAACTGGGCCTGAAGCCCAAAGATTAATACTAAATTAATTTGGCTTATTGGGCTAGAAGCCAAGTTAATAAAATTGCTTATTAAAATGATTAATATTTTACTTATGGGCCTGCAGCTCCAATGAAAATATTAATTTATTTTAATTTCTTGTTATGGGCCTGACGCCCAATTTGTCATATTGCTAAAATTATGTTAAACATCACTCTTGCATTATTAATTATTTATGGAATATTAAGATTTTTCAAAATATAATTATCTTAAAGATCCTGAGACCGCTCTGCCGTTAGTCAACTAACCTAACGGTGTATGACGTTTCCACGTGGTCTACAAGATATTTATATTTTCTAGTTTCCCTTACCATATGTTTTGCTTGAGATATATGCGTGGTTGTTTACTTTTATGCCCGTAGCATATTTAGAACTGCGTGGATGTTTAAATCAGTAAAAATGTGTTTTTCAGGATCGGCCATTGTATACCTATTTACTTTCCTTGCACTTTTATTTTCTTTTGAGAGAATTTGTAAGTGAGGAAATTTGTATTTTAAAGCCATAGCTCGATGCAACAGCACATAGAATTGATGAAAACTCCTTCAATGGATCATGATGTCGGTCAATGTGCTTGGCTAAGTTTGCTGGACCAACCTAGCTTGACTGGGTAACAAGTGGTCCTGGCTTAGTCAATTCCCTGGCCGCGTCCGCTGGACCGCAAGGAGTCGATTCATGACTGTGTAAGCCAAAGCTCGATGCAACAGCATATGAAGACGGAGATATAGGGACCCAGTTCAGTTTGGGTTTCCAAAGTTGTATTATTATTTTTTTTCTATTATGGACTTTAAACGAACTTTGGACTGTGTACTATTTTGGGTATCTGGCCGATCCCCGCATTTTTACTTGTTTATTTCTTTATGCATGAATTTTTGAATTTTAATTAATTCATGCTCATTTTAAAATACGTAGATAAATGGCAAAATTGGCAAGCGTCGATTTCAAGGTCCTCGATTCTGCAGGGACAAATTACCTGAGTTGGCGAGTGGACCTGAAGTTCCACTTGCGTTCAATGGCCCTCCTTGGGTCCATTTTGGCTCCTTCCTCGGCCCCAGCAGCGGCCGAAGCTTCTGCTACAGCTAACAGCAGCCCCACAACCACTGTATCCGATGTAGATAAGGCGAAAGCCATAATCTACATTAGGAAGCATATAGATCGGACCTTAAAGGCCGAATACTTAACGGTTGAGGACCCGAAGGACCTGTGGACAGCACTGGAAGCACGGTATAAACATCAAATTGATGTTATATTACCCCGTGCCAGTTATGAGTGGGAAAACCTCAGACTTCAGGACTATAAGTCCGTCGCTGAGTATAATTCTGCACTTCATAACATCACCTCACGCCTGAAGTTGTGCGATGAAGAAGTGACAGAACAGCGCATGTTGGAAAAAACATTTACCTCGTTTCACGAGAAAGATGCAATCCTCATGCAGCAGTATCGTGAACGCAACTTCACGAGATTCTCCGATCTGATCTCATGCCTACTTCGAGCAGAGCAGAATCGAGATTTACTGCTAGCAACTCATAACTTACGTCCAGCTGGCACTGCCCCTATCCCTGAAGCCCACCACGTTTCTCCCCAGAAATGGAAAAACAAGAGGAAGACTAAAAATACTAAAGGGAAAGCGGTAATGAAGCAACCAAGAGGTGCAGCTCCCCAGACAAACAAAAACAATAAAGGGAAAAGAAACTTCACTTGGAAGTGAAAGGACACCAAGCACGTGTCACTTCCAAAGAAGACCTGGGAGGACAAATTCCATAGATGCGGCATGACTGGCCATTGGTCCAGAAACTGCCGCACTCCTCGCCACCTACAGGATCTATACCAGGCGAGCCAGAAGTCTCGACCTGAAACAAACTTGGCAGGTGTACAGCCGCCAACAGTCTTTATTGCTAAAGACTTCGAGAACGACGATCTGCTAGATTGAACATCATCATTTATCTATGCATTTAGAATTCGATGTATATTCATCTGTTATTTGCTTTAGTGCGGACTTTTATTTATGAATGTTGTCTACATTTTCCCTCAAATAAAATTTCTTTTTTTGGCTTATATAGATGATGTCTGAGTGCCTAGTGGACATTGCCTCGACGCACACAATCCTTCGCGATCATTGCTATTTTAATAGCTTAAACAAATATGACGGTCCTGTTATCACAATTTCAGGACTGTCCCAAATAATCGAAGGAACTGGTGAAGCAATTATATTGCTCCCAAATAACACAAGACTTCAAATTAATAATGCATTATTCTCTCCTATATCAAACAGAAATCTCGTAAGTTTCAAGGATTTCCGTTTAAACGGATATCACTTAGAGACCAAGGATAAAAATAAGGTTGAATATCTAATTGTAACTCGTCAAAAATATGACCGGAAGATCATCTGCGAGCGATTCAAGGGACTCCCGTCGGGTCTATACCAAACATACATTCAACCAGTAGAAGCCAATATGATTGAATACCAGACGTGCCAATCACTACCAGAATTCCAACTCTGGCACAATAGACTTGGTCACCCTGGAACAGCAATGATGCGCCGCATCATCACTGAATCCCGTGGACACAAATTTAAGAACCTGAAGATTCTTCAAAAGGGTGAATTTCCATGTCTCCCTTGTTTTAAGGGAAAACTAATAACGAGACCATCCCTCCTGAAAGTGGGATTAGAGTCTCCTGGCTTCCTTGAGAGAATTCATGGTGACATTTGCGGGCACATTCACCCCGCAAGTGGCCCATTTCGGTACTTCATGGTACTGATTG